>JAJPUD010003247.1:190064-256886 GCA_023553655.1 Myrmecobius fasciatus | reverse complement strand
GAGAGAGACAAAGAGAAAGGAGAAGGGAGAAAGGAGGGAGAGAGACAGAAAGGAGAGAGACAGAGAGAAAGGAGAAAGGAGAGAAAGAAAGGAGAGAGACAGAGAGAAAGGAGAAAGGAGAGAAAGAGACAGAGAGAAAGGAGAAAGCAGAAAGGAAAGACAGAGACAAAGGAGAAAGCAGAAAGGAAAGACAGAGAGAAAGGAGAAAGGAGAGAAAGACAAAGGAGAAAGGAGAAAAGAGAGAAAGACAGAGAGAAAGGAGAGAAAGACAGAGAGAAAGGAGAAAGGAGAGAAAGACAGAAAGGAGAAAGACAGAGAGGAAGGAGAGAAAGACAGAAAGGAAGGAGAAAGGAGAAAAAGACAGAAAGGAGAAAGGAGAGAGAGAAAGGAGAAAGGAGAGAGAGAAAGAGAGAAAGGAGAGAAAGAGAGAAAGGAGAGAAAGGAGAAAGGAGAGAGAGACAGAGAGAAAGGAGAAAGGAGAGAGACAGAGAGAAAGGAGAAAGGATAGAAAGACAGAAAGGAGAAAGGAGAGAGAGAAAGGAGAAAGGAAGAGAGAGACAGAAACAGAGAGAGATCGAGAGAGAGAGACAGAGACAAAGGAGGAAGAGAAACAAAAAAGAGACAGAGAAAGAGGGAGAGAAAAAGAAAAGAGAGAGACAGAGACAGAGGCAGAGACAAAGAAGGAAGAGAAAGAAAAAGAGAGAGAGACAGAAAATGAGAGCAATGTCAGTCTGCAGAGGTCAAAAAGGACGAGGATTATTAGGCTGGCTACTAGTGCCTGGTCAGTGTTGGGGCAGGGAGTCACAACCATCAGCCCCAGAATCCTAGATGACAGATAGGAGGGAGGGACTGCCAGCTAGTCCAGATCTCTTATTTGACAGATGAGGAAACTGAGGCCGTCCTTTAGTGTCTCCTTGCCAATACCCCCGACTCCAGGAAGCCACCTCGTCGTTACCTGGGAGCCAGTCCAGCCTAGGAGGGCGAAGGCAAACTGGCTGACAGGGGCTACCACAAGGTCCACTCGCACGGCTTTCCCATCCCTGGAGGGCTCTTTGGGATCCTCTCCAGCCTCCGGGTGGAAGGCTCCAGCTGGGTTTGGGAGCCGGAGAATGGAGAAGCACCTCTCGTAGGTGTCGAAGAGGGAAGTGTTCCGGGGAGGGGCCTTGAGGTCTTGGGAATGGTTGTTTTGGGTGTGTTGGTACAGAACAAAACCCTGGGAGGAGAGAGCAAGGCAGCTAAGTCGGGCACCTAGGAACGGAAGGAAGCTCAGACGTCCTGCCAGAGAGAAGCCGAGGTCCCACCATGAGAGACTTCCCTCCGCATCCGGCTCTCCGTGCTGCAGAGCCCAGCCACAGACACGGCACAGACAATGGTCCCGCGGTCTAGGGAAGAAGGGAGCCTCCAGGGCTGTTTAGGGGTCCCCCGGCACCCAGGTGGCCGCCATATGCATCTGCAGGCCTCAAGTTGGGAGGAGAACTGGTAATTACTGCTCCACGGACCCCTAAAGGGCCTCACCTGGTGCCTGGCCCATAGCGAGTCCTTAGCCAGCTCCTGAGTGACTGATGGAGCCCCATTTCATAGATGGAGCAATTCTAAGAGGGCGAGTAACTTGCTGTCATCAGTCAGTCTGGGGCAGAGACAGAGTGGGAGCCCAAGCCTTTTGACTCTTTGTTAACTGTCACTGTGTCACTACTCCACGGCTCATGCCCCAGGACACACCTTTTGGCAGGTGAGAGAGAGACCGGCAGGTCCAAGTGACTGGCTCCTCCCTGCCCCCCATAACACAGCCACACAATTATTTGCCGCAGTGGCCCCAGGCTCGCTTTCTGTAGGAAATCCCGAGCTGGTCAAAGGGAGGGTTTGAATGGGACCCTTCCTCTTATCTGGAAGAGTCTGTGGTTTGGCAGAGGGGCCTTCTCCTTGCACTGGTGGTGGGATAGGAAGAGAACCAGAAGGAGGACAACGTTGGTCATCAGGGTGTCCCAGCCCTCTCACCTGGCTCTCCAGGAGGTCCATCACCTTGGGCAGCATTCCTGCCTCCTGCCCTTCTATGGGGTGAGTGATAAGGAAGTCCACGTCATGACCTTGCAGCTTTCCCCTAAAGCGCAGGGCAGAGGGATTCCCCACTCATGCTGGAACATCCCCTTCTTCCTCCATCCTTCCAGTTCCCAAATCCTCCCAGCCCTGGACCCCGCCGTTGTAGCTCCCTCATCTTTTAGGAGAAGGAAGCAGCAAACCCAATGTTGGCCAAGACTAGTGGGAGCAGCTGGTGCCGAGGGCTCGTGTTCTTGGGGAAAAGTCTGGGGACCCCTGAGGGGATCCAAGGGAGCCGGAGCAGGGACCCCTCTTACCTTCGAAAACCACCGGTCAGGGTCACGGTAGCACCAGGAAGCACTTGCCGTACGGCCTTCTCCACAACCCGCTGGATGGCTTCTGCCTCGTGGCGCCAGACTGGGGTGTTAAGGTCCTCAAAATGGCGGATCCCTGCAGATGCCCGAGCCTGACTCAGCAAGGACCTGGGACTGAATCCTCAGCCCTTTCTCCAACCCATAGCGCCTCCTATGTCCCACCTCAGGGGTCTTAGAACGATCAACAAGGGTGAGTATGGTTGGCTCTGAGCCCAGACTGGTTTTGTGGCTCTGAGCCAGTTATTAACATTGAATTATTATTAAACTATTATTATTAACTACCTCCATTTTCCTGTCTATAAGATGAGCTAAAGGGTCATGGGCTTCCAGTGGAGGGAAGTGGGGTGTTTTTGTGACCATTAATGATGCCTTTTAGCACCATTTGTTTTTCTCATTTCCTGTTGACTAGCCATGAAACCAACTGCCAGAACCCACTGAACTGGGCAGGGTGAGGGTGTGGAGAGGCCCCACAGGCCTCCCTGTCTCCCGCTCCTTGCTCAGCCACAAGGAAAGGCCTTTGAAATAAGCTCCTGCCACTAAATTGTCCACTCTCCACTCCCGGCAGCTCAGAGAGAGATGGCAGAGGGCACTCAAGCCACGGCAAAGGGAAAGAATCGTCTTCCTCAAAGGAAGAATTGGAAAAGGCAGAGCTGAGGGGGAGGATGGGAAAGTCACAGGGTACATGGCGGAGTGGGTCCCGGGTCCAGCTGGGCCGCCACCCAACAGGACAGAGCCCAAGCCACGGAGGTCGTTGCCCTTATCCTTCTGTACAGGGATCCTTCTAGTAAAGGGGCAAAGACCACTGAGAGTCAGGAAGGCCCGCCTCTCCGACCCTTACTATTTATGTGACACAGGTCTCAGTCTTCTCATCTGTAAAATGGGCCGGAGAAGGAAATGGCCGACCACTCCAGTATCTTTGCCAAGAAAATCCCAAACGGGGTCATGAAGAGTCGGACACCACTGAACAGCGATGATGATATGATAACAGCTAGCAAACCGTATAGTACCTTAAGGTTTGCTGAGCAAACATCTCACTGAATCCTCACAGCAACTAAGTGAAGTAGGTGCGGCAATGTCATCCCCATTTCACAGATGAAGAAACTGAAGGTTGAAAGAAGTGACTTGCCTCCAGCCCATGCTGAGCTCTTTCTTCTCTATCCCCCTTTGCACCCAGCCCAATCTCAAACACAGCAGGAAGCCGCTCGTGCTTCTCCACTGCTGGGCTTTCTTACATATTATATATGTACACATCTATATATCTGTGTGTATATCTATTTCTATGTGTATATCTATAATCTATATGTATATGTGTCTATTTATATCTCCAGTGCCTAGTCCAGGCTTGTAATGAGTGACTGAATAACCTTAGAGTTAAAATCTGGGGGCAGCTAGGTGGAGCAGTGGATAGAGCACCAGCCCTGAAGTCAGGAGGTCCCCAGTTCAAATCTGGCCTCACACACTTAACACTCCCTAGCTGTGTGATCATGGGCAAGTCACTTAACCTCAATTGGCTCAGCAAAAAAAAAAAAAAAAAAAAAAAATTTAAAACCTGGAGATATTTCATCCTTCAGCTCCCCTGCAGGTGAAGATTCTGAAAGTCCTTAAGATCTATCTGTCTGAGGGAAAACACAGCTCCCCATCTCCCTAAGAAGTACTGAAGCATAGGGGAGAGGAAGGAGGAAATAAATATTAAGTGCTTACTACGTGCCAGGAAATGTGTTCAGAACTTAAAACTGCTATTTCATTAAATCTTCCCACCAACCTTGGGAGGTAGGAGCTGTTACTATCCCATTTTACAGAAGAAGAAACTGAGACAACTGGTTAACTGGCTTGCCCAGAGTCACATAACTACTAAGTGACTTTGACTGAATTTGAACTCAGGCCTTCTTGACTCCAGGCTCATTGTACTACCCAGCTGCCTCTAGGCAATGGTTTTGGAGCCAGAGAGCTTGAATCCCAACTATCATTATCTAGCTGCGTGTCCCTGGACATGGCTCCAGTTCCTACCTCTGTAAAGTGAGGGGGGGGGGGGATTAGATGGCCTTTAAGGCTCTTGGCAATTCTTAACCTTTATAAGCCCATGATCCTCACCTGCTTCCTGTTGCCGGCTCAGTTTTCTGGTCTGTCCTTGGAGATCGTCCAGGCTCCGCAGCCCATCACGATACCACTTGTCAGCAGTCTTCACCCCAACTCCAAAGATCTGGGTAAAGAGCTGGTGGAAGGAATTCACATAGGACAAAGCAGAGCTTAGAAAAGAACCATTACAGTCATTTTAGATATGTATGTCTGTATAGCCACACACATATAAACATACACATATTATATAAACATATTTATGTGTCCATGTATACATATATATATATATAGACACAGACATACACATGGTGTCCCAAAAATCTTAGTGAATTTTTAAGCTTTATTAGCTATTAAATGATTACTGCTATTATTAAATTATTATATTACTAAATACTATTATTTGGCTTTTGAAAGCTTTAATAAATGACTACTCTTATTAAATTACTATATTACTAAATACTATTATTTAAGCTTATGAAAGTTTTAATAAATGATTACTGCTATTATTAAATTACCATATTACTAAATACTATTATTTAAGCTTATGAAAGCTTTAATAGTAATCATTTAATAGCTGTTAAAGCTTAAAAGTTCACTAAGATTTTTGGGACACCTTGTATTTTTAGGATTTTAAAGTTTTAAAGTGCAGTAAGACTTTTGGGACACTGTGGGATATTTGTGTCCATGTATATGTGTGTATGTGTGCATGATACACACACATAACAAAGATATGAAACAAGCCTTTTAAGAACAGATGAGGGGTAGCTAGAACCCTGGAGGCAGGAAGACCTGAATTTAAATTGTTTAGACATTTAACACTATGTGATCCTGAGGAAGTCACTTTATCCTAATTGCCTCACACACAAAAAAAATGTAAGAACATTTTTACCAAAAAAATTGTAAGAACAGACAAGGAGAGTCTATGAAGGGAGCTTCCTTCCTTACTGGCAACATAGTAGTCTGTCCCGGGGAATTGCTGGAGTAGGAAGAAGGTTGAGTCATCTGCTTAAGAAACAAGTTGGCCCCGGAGCAGCTAGGTGGTACAGTGGATAGAGCACCAGCCCTGAAGTCAGGAGGACCTGAGTTCAAATCTGGCCTCAGACACTTAGCACTGCCTAGCTGTGTGACCCTGGGCAAGTCACTTAACCCCAATTGCCCCAGCAAAAAAGGAAAAAAAAAAAAAAGAAACAAGTTGACCAGCATCTATTGAGAGCTTACTCTGTCTACACAGGGCACCATGCTAAGCACTGGAGATATAAAAATGGGGCAAAACCAACCTCCTCTCAAGGAGCTCCCACTCAGATGGGGGAGATAAGATGCAAACAAACAGCTGTGTATACCTAAGAGATAGATGGTGAGACTGGACAGTGATTTCAGAGGCACAGTGTCAATGATGGGGAAACTAATAAAGAAATGTCAAAGAAGCATAATTTAAACCCAGGCCTTCCTTATCCCACAGCCCAATATTTGATTCACTATATCACTCTGTCACTGTATCATTTCACAAATCAGGGGAATTTATTTAAAAATTATTAAATTATTTCATTAAAATCTATATTTATTAAAGGTGTTTTAGTTCATAACCTGTGAAGAAAGAAAACTAATAGGTGACTGATGGAAGAATGGAAATAAAATACAGAATAAGGCCAAGTGACCAGGAAAAGTATTCAAAGCAGGATGTGGTTCTTTAAGACTAATGTCATTTAGAATGACCCAAGATGCTGGAGAAGTCCAGAACAACATACTGAGGTGGCTTGTAAAAACAATATTGAGGGAAGATCCAAGTCAATTAGTTTATAGTTATTTATTGAGCACCTACTATGTGCCAAGCACTGGGCTAAAAAACTGGGGATACTAGAGTCAGTAAGAAGGTAATGGCAAAGGGAAAGAAGAACTGTCTACTCAACTTGTGTCATGTTTTTTCCTCTGCCAAGGTCCATGTGTTATTTCCACTGATGGGACTCATCTAATGGCGTGAGATGCTACTGATGTATGAATTATGGAAAATGAGGTTAAGATGTGGCTCAAGCCATTGCTATTATCAATATTGTCAACTTGTTTTCATCCTTTCTGATGGAGTTTAGCTAGAAATATAAAGAAATTATCATCATCATTGTCTTATTACATTATTATTTCTTTATATTTAATTTTCCAAGGACTATTGCATAAGTGGATGAAAGAACCATTTCTTATAGCTGAATAACAGTATTATGACAGAAGCTAATTCTCTATGGTCCCACCTAAAGCATGTTTGGAGAAGGGGCATGACATAGTGGATAGCAAACTGGACTCAGTCAGAAAGACCATGGCTGGAATCCAACTTAGCCATCTACTAGTTATATGACTTTGTACAAGTCGAATAACCCCTCTGGGTCTCAGTTTCTTCATCTGTAAAATGAGGGGTTTGGACTTAGATGTCCAGGGTCCTCTCTGGCTTTTGATGCTATGATTCTGTGATAACAGATCAAGATCATTCTCATGAAAACTATTAATATCCAAGCTGAACATGACCCTATCTCAAGGTCACCAAGTGTATATTATTCTTTGGTTGGCTAATTATGAGAATCAGACCATCACAAATTATCCTCCAGAAAACAATTTGTATCTGAGGTTACTAAAGGTCTTGAATGTATTCCAAGACCAAGTCACCCCAGAGACCAATCGAGAGCAGGACAAAACTACCTGGGAGCTCAGGCATGTAAATTCTGGCCAATCGGTGTTCTTAATATCCACAGACACTGGAAAAATAGGAGCTTGTTAATAAGAAGCTCAGCTTTTTCTTCCCAAGAGAGCAATCCAGCCTCAAACTGCATTGTTGCCAATAAAAAAACTGGTGTTTATATGGAGATAGAAAAGGCTAGTACAGGATCAGCAACCCTTCGGGCCCAGAGGAACATGCCAAGTCCCTCAGTTGAGACAGCATCAGAGGTCATCTCAGCTGCTTTCTTGTTCCCTGAACTCATTATGTGTCAGAGATGGAGCCAGATGTAATTTACTAGATGTACTGTACTGGAACATAATGCAAGTTGTGCATTGGGCTTTGCCTTTACCTTTTACTGACAGAGAGGTAACAATTGCCATATCATTTTCCATTTAGAAAGCACTTGCTGCTAAATGTTGGGGAATGGTTGAGAACCTGATCCCTTCTCTGATCCTTGAGATCAGTTCCCCAACTACTCCAGGAAGAATGGTCACTGATCTGAAAAGGGTATGAAAAAGGTGGCTAATAGGGAGACAGTTAAGTGATGAGATATTAAGATGCCTAAAAGAGAATAGTGTGCTTTCTAGTTCCCAGGCTTAGATGAACTATATCCCAGGATATGAGAAGAGCTATTAGATATGGTCCCTTAGCCCTTGCCAATGATCTCTGAAAGATCGTGGAGACCGGAGGTGCCATAAGACTGGGGCTAATGTCCCAACTTCCTTTTTTCTTTTCTTTTGAGAGGCAATTGGAGTTAAGTGACTTGCCCAGAGTCACACAGCTAGTAAGTGTTAAGTGTCTAAGGCCACATTTGAACTCAAGTCCTCCTGACTCTAGGACTGGTACTCTATCCACTACGCCACCTAGCTACCCTTAATGTCTCAATTTTCAAAACAAACTACAGTCTCTGTAATCTTAAAATTCTGGGAACTTGGTTTTCATTCCTGACAAAATCTTAGAATATATCATTAAAGGGAGAGTTAACATCTAGAAAGGGATGTAATAATCAGAAAAAGTAATGTCTTCAAGAATAGTCTTCCTCTCTTCATCCCTCTTTTCCTTCCTCCTTTCCTCCCTTCCTTCCTCATCTGTCTCCCTCCCTCCTTCCCTCCCTTCCTTCATTTTTTCATTCCTTTCTTCCCAGTACTAGGCTGACAGATCAAGGGAACACTTTACTAGAACATTTAACAACTTCTTTTTAACAAGTTATCTCAAGTATTGGTTAAATGAGTGAACTCAAAGACTCATCACCATTAATGGTCTGATGTCTATGTGGAGGAGAACTCTAGGAGAGAACACCTGGGTGTTGTCTTTGCCTGTGTTTTTTAAAGATTCTTATTATTTACATATAAAAATGTGGATGAAAGCATCAGGTTTGCAGCTGAAACAAAAGTAGATAGCATAAGTAACCTGTTGGATGCCAGAAATATCCTGACAGACCTGAATGATGGGCTAAATTTAATAAGAAATTTAGTTAAGATAAATGTAAAATTCTATGGTTTGAGTTAATAATAACAGCCATCACTTATGTAACATTTTATAAATATTATCTCATTTAATCTTTAAAACAACTGGTAGGTGCTATTATTTTTCTCATTATGCAGTTGAGGAAACTGAGACCCAAAGAGTTTAAATGGCTTTTCCCCAGTGTTGTTTCATAGCTAAGAAGTATCTGAGGTGGATTTGAACTTGGATTTTCTTGCCTCAAGTCTAATACTCTATTCACTATGCTCCAGTATGCTATCTATTGTGCCATCTAGCTGGTTAAAAACAATCAACTTCCCAGGTACAAATCGCAGGGATGATGGAAAGGATGTATACAGACATTAGTTTGTTTAAAATGTTTTTAATGGCCAACAATCTAATTTCAACAAGTATTTGTTAAGTGCCAATGATACAAAAGAGTTGTTGGCTCAGTCCGAGTTAACAGCCAAGAAAGGAAGATTTCCTTCAGCTAAGAGAAGCTTAGTGCCAGAAAGGGGAAGGTGAGGGTTCCCCTGTATTCTGCCATGGTCCCAGCAAGATTGCAATTTTATAATGAATTCTAGGCATCATTTATATAAACAAACTTGTCTTTTGTCTGTCTGTGTATTCCCAGAGCTTAGTACAGTGCCCGATGGGTATACAGTAGGTGGCTAATAAATGTTTATTGGTTGACTGACCTTCAGATGATAGTAAAGGGAACAAAGTTCTCTCCCCTCCCTCCACTCACCTTCATGGTCTGGTACCTCTCTGATTGTTTTACTCTTTCAACTTCACTAGAAACTCCATATTCCAACAGTTCCTGTTGAAATGAAAAGGGACTAGTTAGTGAGAGGCTGAGCTTGGTGACAGAGAAGCTGGATGAAAAATCATGGGGTTGTAGATCTAGAAAGGGCTTGAGAGGAAAATAACTCTAATCACTTCATTTCACAGATAAGGAAACTGAGGCAGACTTGAAGTCACTTGCCTGGGGTTATATAACTAGTAAGTATATGAGGCAGGATTGGAAGTCCGGCCTTCCTGATTCCAGACCTAGGACTCTGTAATAGCCTGCTACCTTTCAGAGACCTGAGAGTGATTGAAATGCAAACTAAGGGAGCTCAGCAGTTGGGAGCTCCTTCCCTCCTCTCCCCGTCTCTAAAACACGGGCCTGAGCTCAGGTGCCATCTTGGCTGATGCTCCCCTGGAGCCCACATCTCTTATTTATTTCTGCAGCCTAGGGGTCCCTCGATCCAAAGCTGCTGGGGAATGATGTGGGAAATGAATAAAGGAAGGCAGGTAAGAGAGATTTTGGTAGGTTAAAGGCAGGGGGAGGAGCGAAGGTTACCTGAACAATCCTGGAAGAATGGTCTCCAAAATGAGGAAGCCCTCGAAGCTGGCTCATGCTGATGATGGGGCCGGGCAGGGCCCTGAGCACCGAGGCAGCCCGGCGGAAAGACAGAAGACGGCCCTCGCTGCCCTCAAAGCCTGCGGCTTCTGCCAATGTGTCCAGGGCCTCCTGGAAGGAGGAGGACACCCACGTCAAAGAGGGACAGCAGCCCTGTGACCTTACATCCAAACAACAGGGACTAGCCAAACATATGGACAGGCTGCTTGGGGAGCTGCTGATCTTTTTGATTATTGTTCAGTCATTTCAGTTGCATGATTCTTCGTGACTCCATTTGGGATTTTCTTGGCAAGTATATTGGAGTGGCTGGCCATTTCCTTCTCTGGCTCATTTTACAGATGAGGAAACTGAGGCAGACAAGATTATGTGACTTTTCCAGGGCCAAGCAATTAGCAAGTGTCTGAGACCACATTTGAACTTGGGTCTTCCTGACTCCAAACTGTACATTTATCAAACAGAGGCTAGGGGACTGACCACTTATCTGTAATGAGATTTCTTTTTAGAATATGGAGTTGTACTACGTGACTGTTGAAGTCATGGGGTCCTAAATTTAGAGGGACCTCTGTGGCTAGTTAGTACATCCCCACATACCCAGTTTTACTTTCTATTTAATTTTCAGTTCAAATTTTTACTCTCCTCCCACCTTTCCGTCACCCAACAAGAAGGCAAGAAATACTACCGCCATTATACACTGCCATCCAATTTTACAAAGAGAAAAACTCAGAAAAGACAAGGGAAGTGGCTTGCCTACTGAACAGATGATTTGAATCCAAATCCATTGAACACTGCCATGCTGCCTCCCTGTCCAGAACTGCAACTAAGGATGGGATGACTGGTCTTTGCTCCAGGATGCTGATGTTTAAAGGTGCTCATTTCACCAACTCTCCCTATACTTTCACACCCCAAAGGAACTCCCTCTCCACAAAAACCTACTAATTTTGAAATCTTGTGACTGCCAGTGGATGCTATTAGATTGTGATCTCTTTGAAAGCAGGGATCGCCTTTTGCCTTTCTTTGTATCCCCAGTGTTTAACACAGTGCTGGGCACACAGTAGGTGCTTAATAAATGTTTATTGACTATTGATGATTTCTCCGAGGAGAAATCTCTCCTCTACCAAAGAGGAGCATGCTAATCTCAAACGCCACAAATACGGCCTAAATGCCAACAATGTGTAAGACACTAGGGGAATTATAAAACCTAAATGGAGTTAGTCTCTGCCTTCATGAGGTTTAGGGTCTAGGAGGAACATGTGACAACAGA
This sequence comes from Myrmecobius fasciatus, assembly GCA_023553655.1. Taxonomy (NCBI): domain Eukaryota; kingdom Metazoa; phylum Chordata; class Mammalia; order Dasyuromorphia; family Myrmecobiidae; genus Myrmecobius; species Myrmecobius fasciatus. Next base: position 245,571 of record JAJPUD010003247.1, on the reverse strand, counting down.
TCAGAAAATTGATGCACAATAATATCAAGTTATATTAGAAAGTGCTAAGTCAGCTCTGAGGGGGCCTGGTTTTCACAGGGGTAAGGGTTCAGGAGGGTAGAGAAATCGAGGAAATTTTCATAGAAGATAGTATTTGAGTTGGGCTCTAAAAGTTGTATTACCAAACAAGCAAAAAGGGGGGAGAAAGGAGGGCACTTTAGGCATTGGGAACCACATGGACAAAGGCATTGAGGTAGGACAGTCAAGGTTGTCTTTCAGACTTTTGCTGGGGTTGGGGCAGCTAGGTGGCACAGTGGATAGAGCACCAGCTCTGAAGTCAGGAGGACCTGAGTTCAAATTTGACTCACACTTAATACTTCCTAGCTGTGTGACCCTGGGCAAGTCACTCAACCCCAATGGCCTCATCCAAAAAAAAAAAAAAATTGCTGGGGGAGTGAAGGGAATAACAAGAGATTAAAGCTGTTGGAACAGAAAGTTGGTGCTATTACCTATTGAAGCAGCAGGCTGAGATCAACAGCAGAAAGGTAGGGAGGTACCAGATTGTAGAGAATTAGGGGAAATATGGAAGAGATCTTGGAAGTCAAGTCTATCCCCCTGAGGTACTGAGGGGAGTACTTGTCCAAGGTCACACAGCAAGTGTATGAGATCACATTTGAACTCAAGTCTTCCTGAGTCCAGATCGGACATTTATCAAACAGAGGCTAAGTGACTGAAGAACAAAGGAGCTAAATAGCAAATTGTGTGACCCTGGACAAGCCATTTAATAATAGCACTTAACCTAGCAGATTGTATATAGTAGGTGCTATATAAATGCATATTTCCTTCACCCAGCAGGATCACACAGCTAATAAGTATCTGAAGTAGGATTTGAATCCACAACTTTCTGATTCCAGGACCTATCTACTCACTGCTCTATTTAGTTGGTTCACATGAGGGAGTTTAGTCTGGCAGCATCACCAAGGATAGAGTGGAGGGGATGTACTATGAACCTGGTCTGTGGCCCAAGTCTTTACCGTAAAACACAGATTGTGGTGGTTGAGGGGTGAGCGTCGCTGACAAGCGTAGGCTGGCAAACAGTCTGGATCTGCCTGGCTCTTTGTGGGTAATGGGACCTGTGAAGAGACAGGGGAAGGGGGACGAAGGTAAGTACCACCACCTTCTGCTCAAAATTCATCGTCATCTAGGAGAATCCTGAAAACAAAATCAAAAATGTCATCTTTGTGTCCTGTGGCACCAAGATGGGTCCACCTCCAGATTCTGTGAGAACAGTGTCCCCGAAGTTACTATCTTGTACCCATTCCTTCGAGCCAGCCACACCAAGGCCAGACAAGTGGTCTCAAAACACTTAACACTCCCTGGCTGTGTGACCCTGGGCAAGTCACTTAACCCCAATTGCTTCAGCAAAAAAAAGAAGAAAAAAAGGCCATGTGTACAAAACTATTCACATCAGCTCCTTTTATGATGGCAAAGAACCAGAAACTGAGGGAGGCGTCCATCCATTGGGGAATGAACCCTGGACAAATTATGGCACATGAACGTGATGGTGCTGGAACACTATTACTGGACAGGGTTTCAGAGAAAGCTGGGGAGACTTCTGTCATCTGATCCATGGAGAAGTGAGCAGAACCAAGAGAACAATTTATAGGATAACATTTTAAAGACAAATAACCTCTAATGACACAAACTCTGGTCGTTGATTTCCAGTAGTGATTCCAGAGGATCCATGATGAACTCTGATCATCCCCTCCTCCCCCTCAAGGATGACAATCTCAAGTGCAGAATGAGACCAACATTTTGGACATAGTCAAATGTGGGAACGATTGGCTTGATCAGGCATATCTGTTACAAAGATCTGTCCAGCACAGTGCCCAATACCTAGCAGACACTTAATATACTCTTGACGGACTGGACAAATTACAGAATTGTAGATAACTAAGACTGATTTTAGGGAAGATGTTAGACCTCTCTAGGACTGGTAATTGAATCTTAATTCTAGTGCCTTCCCTCTGTTATTTCCTATTTATCCTGAATGTGTTTTTTACATGTTGTCCCCTCCATTAGATTGGGAGCTCCTTGAGGGCAATGACTTTCTCATGTCTTTGGGCTGTATGGACTGTAGTCATTCTTAAATTCTAAGACTGAGGCCAGTCCCTTGGGATTCTGTTAACACTGAGCCCTCTGGAGAAAGATCCAGCCCAGGACAAAGCCCATAGTCCCACATGCTGCTTCTCTGAGGGGTTTCCACAGCCACTCCCATAATTCCCCAGGGCTTAGCTCACCCCCAGACGGTGTCGGCCTTCCACTGGCACAGGTTTCCCCTGACCCATGCTCTCAGTGAACCAGCTGATATCCAACAGCAGGGGCCTTGGAAGGCTCCCACAGGCCCCCAACATGCGATCCAGCCAGTCAGATGCTTCTGCTGACGAGTTCCCCTCCATCACCACGTGGGTCACTTCTGGGCTGGATTGACATAGAACAAGAAAGATAAGGCAGTCAGAAAGTGGTACTTTCCCAGGCCAGGATCATCCTACTCTCTCCAGAAACAGAACTTTCAATAGCTGCTCCCTCTCTAGTTCCCACAGCCCTCCTATTTTGGGGGTTCAGAGGCTGCTTAATCAGGACCCAACTGTAACTCCTTGTACCCGAGGGAGATCCCTTGCCTTGATACCCTGGCATCGATTTGTGCCCCACATCCTTTTTCTGGGTTATTTAACCTACAGGAAAACCTCACTCAAAATAAGTCCCTCAGCAGGAAGCCCAACCCAGGAGCAACCAGGTGGAGGAGATCAAAGACTTCTGGGGGCATTTTTCCACATTCAAGGGATGGGGTCAATCAGAGGTACTTGAGTCAGTGATTCAGGCAGGGCACAGGGTACAGGAGGCAGGGCGCAGGGTACAGGAGGCAGGGCGCGGGTACAGGAGGCAGGGCGCGGGTACAGGAGGCAGGGCGCGGGTACAGGAGGCAGGGCGCGGGTACAGGAGGCAGGGCGCGGGTACAGGAGGCAGGGCGCGGGGGAGGGGGAACAGGGGGAAGGGGGGAGGAGAGACAGGAGGCAGGAAAGCTGGGCAGAGGGGGCAGGAGGAAGGGCAGAGGGAATGGAGCAGGGTATCCTTGCAGTGCCACTCCATGTCTTCTCCCTTTGCATCCCTCCCCACCCCGGGCTCCCTGTCCAGCACCTATAAGCCTGGTCCACGCGGAAACCCTTGGCCCGGGCCAGCCCCGTGAGGAAAGCCCGGCGGCTCCGGCCCATGTGCCGCTCGGCCAGGTAGATGGCGACCTCTGGGAAGCGGAGCAGGGCTGGGGAGGGGGCTGCAGCGCCACCAGCCTCCTCGCCCCGGCCTGCGCCCCGCCTCCTCTTGGGGGGCAGCAGGGCCATGCCGGGGGCGGGGCAGAGGGAAAGCGAGCTTGCGGCCGCGGGAATGTGGGGAGAGCAGGACTGGAAGCCGGTTCCGGGAAAGACAGAGCAGCTGTCCTTATGCAAATCAAGCCCTAGGAGGCTCCGCCTCACCGCCCACGCAGGCGCCCGAAAAGTCCTCCAGGCCACGCCTCTGGCTCCACCCCCTCGTAGGTATCACTGTCTTAGACTCCGCCCCGTCACCGCGGGGCTAACAGGCGGTGAACTGACAACCGCGGGGAGAAAAGGCGTGGAGAGGGACTGCTTCCCTCCACTCCCCACCCAGTGCATCTCAGCCTAATCTCAGCCCACATCCCCAGGTGGCGAGGGGGACCCCTTTCGCCGTCCCGAGAGGATTGTGGGACTCGAGGCAGAGTGGGGGAAGGAGTAGAACCGTCACAAATAACTTTGTTACTTCGCTTTAAGGTTGTTTCAGAAGTGCCTCTGTCTGTTGCTTAGTTTCTTCAAGGTTCAGCTCCTGCTGCACGTGTTACCCCTCAAACTGCCCCTGTGCCTCAGTTTCCTCATCTGTGAAATGAGGGAGTTGGCGCAAGCCACTGGCTCAGGCTCTGAATCCATCTCATTCACACGTACAGGGTGGACTGCAGACTCCTTGACAGCGGGGATTGTTTCACTTTTGTGAGAAAACTGAATCCTGTGAAAGATCCATTATTCAAATCTGCATTGTCTATTTCCTCTGAGCTGAAACCCAGGTCTGATCTAGGATAGAGGTGAGGTTAGGGGAGGGGGGTGATGAGGTGGGAAATTCATGCACAACATTTTTTTTCAGTTTCATATTTTTATTTTTTTTGTTTTTATTTTATTTTTTTATTAAAGCTTTCTATTTGCAAAACATATGCATAGGTAATTTTTCAACATTGACCCTTGCAAACCCTTGGGTTCCAAAATTTTCCCTTTTCCTTACCCCCTCCCCTAGATGACAGGTAGTCCAATACATGTTAATTATGTTAAAATATATGACAAATCCAATATATGTATATTTATACAATTATTTTGCTGTACAAGAAAAATCGGATCTACAAGGAAAAAAAAAACCTGAGAAGGAAAACAAAATGCAAGCAAACATCTACAGAAAGTGTGAAAAATGCTATGTTGTGGTCCATACTTAGATCCCACAGGCCTCTGGGTGTATATGGCTTTCTTCACCACTGAACAACTGGAACTGGTTTGAAACATCTCATTGTTGAAGTTAGCCACGTCCATCAGAATTGATCATCATATATTCTTGTTGTTGTGTATGATGATTTCCTGGTTCTGCTCATTTCACTCAGCATCAGTTCTTGTAGGTTTTTCCAGGCCTCTCTGAAATCATCTTGTTGGTCATTTCTTACAGAACAATAATATTCCATAACATTCATATACCATAATTTATTCAGCCATTCTCCAATTGATGGGCATCCCTTCAGTTTCCAGTTTCTTGCCACTACAAAAAGGGCTGCCACAAACATTTTTGCACATGTGGGGCCCTTTCCCTCCTCTGACATCTCTTTGGGATATAGGCCCAGTAGAAACACTGCTGGGTCAAAGGGTATGCACAGTTTGATAACTCTTTGAGCATAGTTCCAGATTGCTCTCCAGAATGGTTGGATCTGTTCACAGTTCCACCAACAATGCATCAGCGTCCCAGTTTTCCCACATCCCATCCAACATTCATCATTATCTTTTCCTGTCATCTTAGCCAATCTGACAGGTGTGTGGTAGTATTTCAGAGTTGTCTTAATTTGCATTTCTCTGATCAATAGTGATTTGGAGCACCTTTTCATATGACTAGAGATAGTTTTAATTTCTTCATCTGAAAATTGTCTGTTCATATTCTTTGACCATTTATCGATTGGAGAATGGTTTGGATTCTTATAAATTTGAGTCAATTCTCTATATGTTTTAGAAATGAAGCCTTTATCAGAACCCTTAAATGTAAAGATGATTTCCCAATTTATTGCTTTCCTCCTAATCTTCTCTGCATTAGTTTTGTTTATACAAAACCTTTTTGCTTTAATATAATCAAAATTATCTATCTGGTGTTCAGTTAAAAGTTCCCATTCTTCTTTGGGCACAAATTCCTTCCTTCTCCACAGATCTGAGAGGTAAACTATCCTATGTTCCTCTGATTTGTTTTTAATATCACTCTTTATGTCTAAACCATGAACCCATTTAGATCTTATCTTGGTATGTGGTGTTAGGTGTGGGTCAAGCCCTAATTTCTTCCACACTAGTTTCCAATTTTCCCAGCAGTTTTTGTCAAATACTGAATACTTATCCCCAAAGCTGCGGTCTTTGGGTTTATCAAATACTAGATTGCTATAGTTATTGCCTAGTTTGTCCTGTGATCCTATCCTATTCCACTGATTGACTACTCTATTTCTTAGCCAGTACCAAACGGCTCTGATGACTGCTGATTTATAATACAGTTTTAGATCTGGCACAGCTAGGCCACCTTTATCAGCCTTTTTTTTTTTTTTTTTTCATTAATTCCCTTGAAATTCTTGACTTTTTGTTCTTCCAGATGAACTTTGCTACTATTTTTTTCTAAATCTGTAAAGTAATTTCTTGGGAGTTTGATTGGTATGGCACAAAATAAGTAGATTAATTTAAGTAGTATTGTCATTTTTATTATATTTGCTCGTCCTACCAATGAATACTTGATATTTTTCCAACTGATTAGGTCTGACTTTATTTGTGTGGAAAGTGTTTTGTAGTTTTGTTCGTATGGTTCCTGATTTTCCCTTGGCAGATAGATTCCCAAATATTTTATACTATTGACAGTTATTTTATTTTATTTTATTTATTTATTTTGCTGAGGCAATTGGGTTTGCCCAAGGTCACATAGCTAGGATGTGTTAAGTGTCTGAGGCTGGATTTGAACTCGGGTACTCCTGACTTCAGGGCTGGTATCAACAGTTATTTTAAATGGAATTTCTTTTTGTATCTCTTGCTGCTGAAGTTTGTTGGTAATATGCAGAAATGCTGATGATTTATGTAGATTTATTTTGTATCCTGCAACTTTCATGCATAACATTTTAAAGTCTAATCTTCATCATTCCTCTTTGTCTTTTAGGACCCTGACTTTCTTCCCAATTCAGCCTAAATGCTACTCTCCACATGGAGCTTCTACTGATCTTCTAGTTACCAGTGCCCTGCCCCCCAAATTATTTCATCTTTTTCTATAGCCACGTTTCCCTGCTTTGAGAGAAGGGACCTTTTCATTTCTGTCTTAGTATTTCTGATGTAAATAGTAAGTGCTTAATGAGTGTTGTTCAAGAAGCCTTGAAAGAACCACAGAAGTAAAGTCTGTTGAGGCAGAGTGATGAGATAATATATTCCAGGCAGGAGAGACAGCTCCAGAAAAGGAAAGAAAGAGAGAAAAGGGAATATTATGTGGGGGAACAGCAAGGCAGCCAGCTTAGCTAGACCTGCCTCCTCTGGTCTGCTAACCACCTATTTATTCTCTTCCCTGAACTCCAAGTGCCATCTTGTCCCAGCCCTTGCTCCCTGTTCCCATCTGTTCCCTGTATATGACATTACACATGACAGAGAAATTTATGTTTTGTCCCAGAGGCAAAAGGGAGTCATTGAATTTTCTTCTGCAAGAGAAATGAGGAAATCGGAAATTATATTTTTAGGATTATCAATTAAGTAGCTAGCTGTGAGGAGGAAGGCTTGGAGGCAGGGGTAGGGGAGAGACTTGGAGTTTGAATGCCATTTTGTCAGTCAATAAACATTTATTAAGTGTCTGCTGTGTGCCAGACACTGTATTAAGTGCTGAAGATGCAAAGAGGTAAAAGATAGATTGCCCTGAAGGAACTGGCAGTTTAACATGTGTGAGCTTTAGGAAGCTTCTTAACTTACTTGCACCTCAGTTTCTTCTAAAATTGAGGAAGTTATACCAGATGATGTTCCCTTTCAAACCTGAGTCAACTGTGTCTACAAGTCCAGACCTTAGCTTCCTGGCTCAGTCACTTACCAATCTTGATTAAGATACTGATTTTCTCTCTTAATTCCCTCATGGAAAATGAGGGGCTTAGACGTCTCCCTTCAAGTCCTAGTTGCAAGGAAAGGGATACATAGCTGCACCTTTCTCACATCCCACCAGGGGGGGACCTTACTCCATCACTTCCTAACCCTTGCCCATCATAACCTAGAGATGTGTGCTTCTTTGTATGAAGTTTGCATAGAGACAATTAATATTGTTTACAGCTTCTGTTCTTTCTTTCTCCCTCTTTTTCTTCCTGTCTTCCTTTATCAGTTGGGGTTAAGTGTCTTGCCCTAGATCACACAGCTAGTATCTGAGGCGAATTGGAACTCATGACCTCCTGACTCCAGGACTGGTGCTCTATCCACTATCCACTGTACCACCTAACTGCCCTCTTGCTGCCCTTTTCAATAGACAATATTTCATGCAGGATGCGTACAAGTGAAAGTTTTGTTTGTTTTTGCTAGGGTGAAGATGTCAAAGCCCCAGATTTGGGGCATGGATCCAGCAAGACCCACTAATTTAAATACACATGAGCACAGAATTAAAAATTCTGAGTTTATAAAAAAGACTAATCACCAGCCAATCTCTCTTCTGGCTCTAACTATTGTCATCTGTACAGATCTAATTCTTATTACATTTCTTGATTACTCTTCTTTATTTTTCTCCCTCTTTACCACAAGCTGAGATAGTGGCTTTTCATCTCTGGACCCACTGTTCTGAGACCAGTTGATTTTCTCTGCTAACATTCCATCTACTCCATTAGATGCCACTGACAGAAAACCTTGTAGAATTTGTAGCTTTCCATCTATTCCATTAGTAAAGTCACTGACAGAAAACTTTGTAGCACTTGTAGCCACTCCATTAGTAAAGTCACTGACAGAAAAACTTGTGGCACTTGTAGCTTTCCATTTACTCTATTAGTAAAGTCACTGACAGAAAACCTTGTAGAACTTGCAGCTTTCCATCTACTCCATTAGTAAAGTCACTGACAGAAAACTTTGTAGCACTTGTAGCTACTCCATTAGTAAAGTCACTGACAGAAAACTTTGTAGCACTTGTAGCTTTCCATCTACTCCATTAGTAAAATCACTGATAGAAAACTTTGTAGCACTTGTAGCTACTCTATTAGTAGTCCCTGACAGAAAACCTTATAGCACTTGTAGCTTTCCATCTACTCCATTAGTAAAGTCACTGTCAAAACTTTGTAGCACTCATAGCTACTCCATGAGTAAAGTCCATGATAGAAAAACTTGTAGCACTATAGCTGAATGTGGTAATGATAAGATGTATATACAACTAATTGATCCCTGAGCTATTTCTGTCACATAGGTTGCCCAGAAAAAGATAACATTGAAATTTATAACCCAGGGTTCTGAGTTATCCTGAATATATGTGTTTTCCTTATTCATATGTTTCTCTGCTAGGTATCTTAACAGTTACGTTCACTCTCTCACAAGTACTGAGAAAACTGGTGAAATAATGTGACAGATTTATGAGTGGACAATGATATATTATTTCTGTTTTTGTATAATACAAATTGTTATTATTGCTATTGTTTTCACCTTATTGTTAGGTAAATCTGTATGTTAAAAATCTAATGTGTCATCTATTTGAGAAGCTGGTTTTGGGTAAACAGAAGTACACTGGTAGTGGGTTGAGAGCTATACTGGGTAAGGAGACAGGGTGTATTCCCTCACAGTAAGGTTATCCGCAGTTGAGTTTAAACATGTGATGATCTTTTTTGAGAAACTAGAGCCACTAATGTGAGAACAGATTGTGGCGAATCAGAAAGTGTTTCTTATTTGTTTGGATTTGCCAAAACTTGAAGTTCCCTGACATAGTCTTTGAGAGTCCAGGGTCACCTCTCTACCATATTAAAGAACTAGGCAGTTAAATGATACAGTGGATAGAGGTCACAACACTTAGTAAATAAATGTTTGACTGGTGACTTGAAACCCTTATCAGGGAGATCTGATAGCAAACTATTGGTGGAATCACAAGTAGATGGGCAGCAGATGTGAGCTAGTACCTGCTACTCAAATTTTCAGATAAGGTCAAATCTCCAGATAAGAATAAATGGTCCCAGCTGTGAAGGTTTGGGGAGATCGTGGGCAGGAAGACTAATTGTGTATGATCTGGCTTGTGGTCAATGATGGTTAGATCTCCTATTACCACGGACTATGTGATGTAAGGTCTGCTTGGCTGTGGCAGGAATATGTGGCCCACAAGAGTAGAAATAAGGTAAGGACACAGGTTACCTTAGTAGTCTCTGAGATCTGCCTGGATAGATTTAGGAAAGCCATGAGCAGACCACTGGGTGCTTTTCTGTCCCCTTTACCCTTTACTCTCCTGAATAAACCAGGTCTATACTACTTCTATACTCCTAGGTTTTCATACACAAAAACTCCTGCTTTATAAAATTGTAAAATCCAGGCGGCCAATCTGAAATCTGGGAGGACTTCTGGGGGTGGGACAAATTGGCAAAACATGTTGGTGCAAGGTATGGTATGGCCTTGGAATTGTTGAGAACTAGGAAAGGAAATCCAGTAGCATTGTTTAGTTATTATTTGCAAAATTTCTAGCTAGGACCCTAGAGTTGTGATGCAAACACCTACAAATAATAAAAAAGGGACTGAATATTCTTTATCAGTGAGGAGAAAATGTGGAATGATTTACACTGAGCATTTTGTGTTTTTGCAGTGATTGAGCTCCAAGTGAAGGCTGATTTCTCTTTTGGAGGGGAAGGAGAGTAATGCTTCCTTATAATCCCACTTATTAAGGATCATAAAGTGTTCCTAAAGGGACCAAATCTGATTTTAATTGTTAGTTGTCCAGTCAGCATTTCTTAAGCCCCTACTGTATGCCAGGAATTGTTCTTAATCACTAGTGAAACAGTTATTAAAAAAGAAAGGTAGTTTCCTCCACTCTTTAGGAGCTTATGATCTCATTTGCAATATGGTGTAATGGTCAAAAAAGCGATTGTGACATTGGGGCAGAGCTTCTGGGAATAAGAAGGTCCCACTATCCTTTGCTCTGATCAGTTGGTTAATTCCTATCATCTGGAGTACTTCTAAGCATGAAGAATTTAAGAAGCACATTGATAAACTGGAAATGTCCAGAGGAGGGTGACCTGAATGGTGAAGGCCTTGATGTGTGTGCCATGAGGATGGGTAGAAGGAACTAGGAACGATTACTGTGGAGAAAATTCTGGGAGATATGATAGCTGTCTTTAGATATTTTAAAGACTATCACATGGAGTCAGCAAGTCAGGCAATAAACAGTAAGCTAGACCTACTATGCGCCAGGCACTGTGCAAAGTAGTAGGGATACAAAAAGAGGCAAAAAGTCATTGCCCACAAGGAGCTTACAGTCTAATGGAAGGAGGATTGTTCTTTTGGCTCTAGAGGAAAGAACACAGGACTAGTAGGTGGGGTCCAATATCAGAAAAAACCTCCTAATAATCAGAGCTGGTCTAAAGGAGAATACACTGTCTGGAGAGGTGGGAGGCTCTTAGAGCAAAAGGCTGGATGGTTACTAGTTGGAGATGGCATAGTGGGTATTGTTTTGGGTGTGTGTTAAAACTCAACTTCTGAGGTCCCTTCTAGCATTCACATTCTGTGATTCCTTTTGGAGCTAGACAATATAATGGTATTTTTTTTGGGGGGGGGGGAGGCCTGGAGATATATGAAGGTGTGTCTGCCCAATGCCTTCTCACATCCTTGATCGGATAGTTTCTAGTCCCCTCACTTTCTCAATTCTTCTTCTTTGCATGTGTTCCAATGGACCAAAATTGTTCCTGAAATGTGATATCCAGAACCAGGCACAGAATTCCAGAGGACATCTGACTACCTACTAATAACATGTTGAGTTAAAATGGAAGCCCACTTTCCCTTCTGTGGCTCTCAATTGTCTCAGACTCCCATTGTCTGCAGGGACCTGCTCTTTTTCTTCTTTTCCTCCCTGAAGCACCCAAAGAAAGGCCTGAATTTGATGGCACCTGGGCTGACTCTACTGGAGGCCAGTGTGAATAGTCTCTGCTCTCAATGTGAGTTCAGGGGCTGCATTTTGGACTGCCATGTGTCAGGGGTGGGACTGAGAAGATAGGAGACCTGGGAACACTGTTCTGGAGTTAACTAGCTAGCTACTTCTTCAGGGAACCTTGACTAGCACAAGCTGAACATGGAGCAAAACTATTGGTAGACAACAGGCTGGACAGTTCCATGGGGGGAGATAGAGACTTTATTTCAGGGACCTGAAGAGAGAGTTAATACCAACCTTGTTGGAGAACATGGGTCTGAGAGTTTAGGGAGAGTGCGGATAGATGGGGTAAAGGGAGGAAACAGTTCCTGGAGTGAAAATTAGAGTAGAAGCAAGGAGACCAGGGCCTGGTTTGGAGGACTGCAGGGTGAACCCACTGGAGGCCAGAGGAGACTGGGCTCTGCTTGACAGCAATTGGTTTCTTCCTTTTATTCTAGAAAACAAAAACTTCCAGACTTGTCACATCATCAGACTTTCTCACCTTTCCTCCCATGCACCTTTTCCAGGTGACCACTTCTCTCCACCCCCAGGAGTGAACCAGACAAAAAGATTTGAGGGATGGAGTTCCACTCCCTTCCAGGAACTTCTGTTGGGAATCTCTCTAGCTAGGGAGCCAGCCGTGTGGACTTAAATGTCATATGGGCAGACTCAAGAATTCTGACTTGGGTATCTTGGCCACTACAACCTTTGCCCCTGCCAAAGAGCCTTCATTCTCCTAGTCTCTGGGTATTATTGGTCCATTCAGAACTCTGCACTTACTTTCTCATCACTTGGTGAGGAATGATGGTCATGGAGCCCAAGGTGAGATCACCGGTACGGATGAGGCCTCTGAGCTGGAGGGTAGGAAATCCTCTTAGTTCTGAACATAGAGCCAATTATATAAAGAGCATTCCACCCTCCTAGTACCAGCCAAGGGAAAAATTGTCAACATTGCTAAAGTTTCTTTCCCCCTTTCCCTTTCCCTTTTCCCTGCCCAGCTCCCATCTCCTATTCCCTTGTCCCCTGAGCTCAGTGACCTCATGTGACCCTCTGGCTACCTATAAACTGTTGTTCTCCCAGTGAATGCCCAAGCTTCCCACATAGTACCCTGATTTCCATCTTCAAGCCCCAGATCCCTAGTGGATCTATGTGTGCATGGACCAGGGACAATGGTGGCTATGGCTGCCTGAGCCCTGGTGAAGCCTTACCCCAGAAGACACATTTTCCTATACACTGAAGCTTGGAGTAGAAGTTGTTTCTGTTGCCCCCACAGCCACCATAGATGAAGGTTTCACACTTTCTGGAGTTCTTGTTATAGAACCAGCGCAGGAAGTAGCCCCGACAGGAGCCTTGGTCTTCCTTCATCTTACATAGACCTGAAGGGAGAGCAGGGGAGGGAAGGGGACCATGGAGATAGCAGATCAAGCATCTGTAGATGACATTTTATATAACTTAAGAGCCATAACAGATCATCTAGCTAACCCGTTCATTGTGTAGGTGAAGAAATAGAAACTTAGAAAAGACAAGAAATTTTAAGGCCAGGCAGGATTGGAACTCAGATCCTGTAAGACCCAATCCAGAGTGCCTCGGTGTTCTCTCCAAGCTGGTTACCCCAGTTCCTTGACCTCCTCTTTGCCCTAAGGAATGCTTAGTCATGGGGTTGGTCTACAATTCCCACAAGACATCAATCCCTGATGACTGGGTACTAATCCCCACTAAGGTAAGAGCCCCCTCTTAGGAGGTTGCATTTTTGTAGGGAACTCTGGGAAATGGAAATTTTATAGATATAGCTGTTACAATAAGATCAGGAGGTGTAACATAGAATGTCAAAAAAGAGGAAATGGAATATCAGAGTTGGAAGGAATCTTAGAAGTTAAGCAGTCTAAATCATTGTTTTTTTACAGATTAGGACAACTGAGGCCCGGGGAGGTTAAGTGACTTATGGGGTCAGAATAACATAGATATAGAGCTGGGACTTAAATACCATTCTTTGACTTCTCATCCAGCATCCTTTCCCTGGCACTCTACTATCCCGAGGTGACCCTCCAAAGGACACTCCAGGGATCATGACAAAGACTGGGAGAGATGACTTGGACATAGCATCTCTTACATTAAACTCATGGCTGGATGAGACCTGCATTACTGACAGCATCCAAAAACCAGAGTAAGTAAATAAAATAAATAAGTAAATAAATATATTTATGATATAAACTATATAAATAATATAAAATAATGCAAATATACAAATATAGGAATATGAAATATGATATACAAATATGATACAACAAAATATATTATATAAATAGAATGTAAATAATATATAATATATGAATCTATAATAGAACATATGATTAATAATATGTAAGTATAATATAATATAGAAATAGAACATATGACATAATATATAAATATACAAATAAAATATATAAAATATAAGATTAAAACATAATATATAATACTATAATATGCATATAAATATAATATACAACTAACATGCAACATAGTAATGTAATATATAAAATATAGTTTTATTTGTATGTTGTATTGTATTTTTATATAAAATATATAGTATAATACATAAACATAATTATATGTTATATAGGAAAATAAAAAATAAGAAATAAAAATCTAACACGGTATAGATAATGTTAATTTGTGATGTTTTCTAAATCAATATATGGCCTACAGGGATCCTTTCTATTATTTGAGTTTGACAAGTAACAGCAAAAGTTGTAGCTTATAGCATCATCCTAATAATAATAATAACTTTTTATTATCAGGATGATAATTAGGATAACACTTCAAGCTTTGCAAAACACTTTGCATATATAATCTCAGTACTTGGGATGACTATAGCAATTACTATATCTGTGAATATTGTATTCTTTTAAAAAAAAAGGAAATCAAGTCTCTGGGTAAATAACTTAGGTGTGGTTAAACAGTTCAGAAATCTCAGAAGTGGGATTTTAAAATGAGGTATTTCTTGGCTCCAAGTACACCATTCTTACACATTAACATTCTGCATCTCTTGATAAGACTCCTTAATTATTTTTTGGAGAGTGGAGTTGAGGAGATGGAGTATGGAAAGGAGGATGTAGAGGAGGGATATTAAGAGAAATCTGTTCTTTAAAGTAGTGGAAAGAAAGAACTGAAAGGGCCTTTGGAGATCATTGGATCCAACCCATAATTATGTACATGGGAGGAAACAGAGGTACAGAGAAAAGTGACATGTCTGTCAAGTACCCACAGGAGCTACCATCTGGATTTTGAGTCCAGGTTACCTGAATCTTTTTCTATGGGACCAAAGCTCATGAGGGAAGTTAGATGAAATTTGAATCTTTTTTTTTTTGATCTATTCAGAAATAAGCAATACTATTTGCAGGGTCCCCAAAATTATAATTGTCTGTTCAGGATACACACACACACATGTGTATGTGTATATATATATATATGCATATATATATATATCTCATACACATAGGCTATATATATATACGTATATATGTGTGTACATATATATATATATTTATATATCACACAGTGGCTCCTTAGTATTTGTTTGAATTAATGGGACAACTGAAGATGACTTAAATATACCCCTGCCCAAGCCCAAGCTTTGATCAAAATGGTCCAATAAGGAGATCCATAGCTCCTAGGAGAGTGGGGAATGGCAGAGGGGGAAAGAGGTTTTTGTGAGAGGAAGCATCAAGAAGCTAAAGGGAAACTATCCAGCATCCATGTATCTTCTTTGTCCTGGGGCCATTGTCCTCCCTAATTCCTAACACTTTCCCTTTAGTAGACTCTGATCTTTAATGCTGAGATTTCAGCATTGAACAGAGGCCAAAAGACCATTTGTACTTTTTCCAAGAGGCTAAATCAGAGCCAGTAGGAAGGCAGCTTGGAGATGGCCCTAATTTAGCTTTCCTGGGCTAGAAAATGACTCTTTGTGACTTTTTTTGGCTTTCCCAATCAGAATTTGGTATAGCTCATTTTTTTTTAATTGCAGAGGATGAATTGGATTAGTTGGATAAAAATATTAGCTCTCACTCCAACCCTTTTGACTCTGCCTTGCTCTAAGGGGCTTGGGTGTGGGAAAGTTATTTTTGGTGATACTGGTGAAGGTGAGAACCTCTTCTTTTCTCATATTCCTTACTTATTTTGTTTTCCTCGTGCAAAGATTTAAGATTCAGTCTCTTGGTGTGGGGCTATCTGGTTTGTTCAATCCTAGGAAAGGGTGGGAGGAAGAGTTTGATGGGGTGATAGAATCCCATCTGAAAGGCAAACCCTTTTGGGAGACCAGTATCTAGAATCACTCGGGTTCCTCTCTGTCTGATCTCCTTAGGTATATATTTCCTACACCCACCTGTTGCAGCCTTCAGTTCTGGGCAGAGGGTGAAGAGCAGCACTAGGAGGGTGAGAGGTGCCCAGGATCCCATGGCGTCACTCTTTGGAAAAGTGTAACCTGGAGTGGGAACTTATACCCTCTCCTGAGGCCCATAAAGAGAAGGCTGGGAGCAGGGGAGGACCTCAGAAGAACAAAGGCAGGTCACAGGGTCTTAACTATTAGCCAACCTTACAATGTTCTATCTCCCTGATGGTGCCTCAGGGACAAAACCCCCAGGAAGCACATGAACAGACACTGAGTTCTTTGGAACAGACTGTCCATTTGTCAGAGGTCATGTTCTTGCTATACCTGCTTTGGAGCTTAAACTACTCTAGCATCCCAAGCTTGACTCCCACAAAGATCTGGGATGCCCACCCATGGTCTTAAACATATTAGTTTAATAAATATCCATTGAATTAATAAATCAGCGAAGACATTATCTCAGCTCCATTATCTTCAGAATGAGTAGGGGGGGAAATGGGGAAGAAACCATTTATTAAGCACTTACTGTATGCCAGGTACTGTTATATGCTGAGGAAACAAATGGAAGTAAGGAAGACTGTTATTGAGCAAATAAAAGAGAATGCATTCTTATAGGGAAAGACAGTCCAGAGTGGAATTATTGTTTGCCAAAGAAAAGAAATGAAGCTATTGGGCAAAGAATTGACTTATTCTTTTCAGAAAGGATCATCATGATTTGACTGCCATTCTCTGAGCTAGAGTCAGAAAGAGGGAAAAAGGTAAACATCCATGCATGGCCAGGAGATGACCAATAATTTGTGGCTGGCTTGAGATTGACAAGAAATAATAATCACTGCTGATAAATTAGATCCCTGTCACAAAGGCAGCACCCATTTCATTCCACCCCATCCCACTTCCATCCCATCCCTCCTATCCTATCCCATCTCATTACCTTCTGTTTTATTCAGCTCCATTTAATTCTGTTGCTATTCAGGGAATAACCCATATGGAATAATGATAAAAAAGAGACAGATGCAACTCAACCTGAGGGAGGGGGCAGATAAAGTTATTGACTCTTCCAAAACTATTATAATTTTAAAGAAAGTCAAGCTGGGACCATAGGAAGAGGCAGAATTGGGAACATACATTCAATTTATTCAACAAATATTTGTTAGGCTCCTACTGATTGAGAAGCAGTTTCTATTTTAAAATAGCTTTTTAAACAAATCACTATTAATTCCAGATAATTCCCTCTCATAGATTTCTCCCTTGTACATGCCTATTTTGTGTCCAGATCTTCTACCGTGGAAGCACTTGGCTGATTTTTTTTTAATTAAAGCTTTTTATTTTCAAAATATATACATGGATAATTTTCAGTATTCACTCTTGCAAAACCTTGTGTTCCAAATTTTTTCCCTCCTTTCTTCCCCTCCCCTCCCCTAGATGGCAAGTAATCCAGTATGTGTTAAACATGTGTGATTCTTCTATACATAGTTTCACAAATATCGTGCTGCGCAAGAAAAATCAGATCAAAAAGGACAAAATGAGAAAGAAAACAAAATGCAAGCAAACAACAACAAGAAGAGTGAAAACACTATGTTGTGATGCACACTGAGTTTCTTTACCACATGACAAAGTATGAGTAGCCTGCTGCGGTTAAGAAGCCAATCAAAGAAGTCTACTCCCTCTTATGTGATATAGAAACTCGGGGATACCAGATACCTCCAAAATAGGAGATCTAACCAGGAACAGGCAAGCTCCCTTACATGTATGAATAATGAAATTAATCACAACTAACCTTGTTGTCAACATGTGTTGAAACATTGACGAGATGTACCTGATTTGGTACATGTAGTCCCCTGCTTCTGTTTTGGGGAGGGGGGGGAGTGTTTTATTATCACTCTTCTGGAATTAAGATTTATCATTGCATTGGTTTGAGTTTTGATGCCTTGTAGTGATAATCTCCTTTCACTTGCTGGATCCTTTGTGTATATTGTCTTTCTTCTGCACCTGTTCATGACAAATCTTCTCAGGTTTTTCTTAATTCCTTGTCTCTCTTATTTCTTGCATTCATATAATACATCTTGTTCACTCATCCCCAAACTGATAGATAGCCTTGATTTCCTTCCAGTTCTTTGCAGGCCTTATAAAACAGGTCAAGAAAGATGGAGAAGAGGAAAGACTCAGGCTGTGAAGGTGGTGAACTTAGCTACTAGGTGGAGGAGTCAAGGTCCAGGTGTTTGTTATGTAGGGTGGATCTAAGTTGGTTGGGCCAGCTTGGATTCTGATTCTGCCATCCTACTTGACACTGCCCACATCTATACCTTATGACCTGATGGTGGCAATGAAGTACAGACTAAGCTTGTAATGAATTAAATTATTCCGTCTTCAAGGCAACTGAGTCAAGGATGTGACATTGCTGGTTCACTAAAGAGAAGGTGCCTGAGACATAAGGATGGACATATCTTTTATGTTTAGTTTCCCATGGAGGAGGCTCAAGTCTTTGGATTGTTAAAATAAAAGCTGAGATGGTGGATCAGATCAAGACCCTTTTTCTTGAGAGAAGTGACAGAGGTATCCTGCCCATCTCACTGGAAGTTTAAGGGAGAGACTACCTGGGTCCAAAAAGAGGAAAGGGAAGAAAGAGGCAGGAAAGGGAGGGGAAGAAGAAGGAAAAAGATTAAAGGGGAAGGAAGGAGAGGAAGAAAGAGGGACAGAAAAAGGAAGAGAGGAGAAATGAAGGGAGGAACAAAGAAAGGAAGGAAGAAAGAAAAAAGGAAAGAAGGACTTTTTTTTAAAGGAAAGGACATAGGAAGATGAGGCTACCAGGATAGAATTATATCTATCTGTTTTCTTAAATATTGTTAAGCTAGGGAAAGTAATTTTAAGTTTCAACTCCTAATCACTAGTCATTAATGGGAAAGGAGGACCTTAAGCTTTATGTCCAAAGCTTGAAACCCTTACCACTAAATGCTGGTTTTGCAATGAACACACATAGCAAATAGCAAAAAAAAAAAAAAAAAACAAAAAACAAAAAAACAAATAAACAAACAAAAACCCATCAGCCCTGAAGTCAGGAGGACCTAAATTCAAATCTGGCCTCAGACATTTGACACTTCCTAACTGTGTGACCCTGGGCAAGTCACTTTAACCTCAATTACCTCAACAAAACAAACAAACAAACCAAACCCCCCAAAATTCATTCATCCAAGTCAATAGAAAAACAGAAATCAGAGAAAGTATAGGTATGAAATATATATATATATATATATATATATATATATCAGACAATACACATTGAAGGAGCTCTCCTACTGGGAGCAAGGTAACTCAACCAAGAAAGTTCCAGATCTCATCTAGGGGGAAACTTAAGAGTTTATTTTTGGTTTTCCCAGCACACACTCACTATTTTCATCCAGGGCTGGACTTTAGGAGGATCACTTTGGTGGCTGCAGGAAAGATGAATGAAGTGGAGGGAGACTTGAGAGAGGCAGAATCACTAGCAGCTACTGTAATAATTCAGTCATGAGGTAATGAGGGCTTACAATAGAGGGAAGTGTCCGAAGAGAAATGAATCGACATCTTGGCAATGGCTTGCATGTGGAGAATGAGAGATAGTGAGGAGTCCAGGATGACTCCTAGGGTGTGAGCCTGAGTGACCAGGAGTTTGCTGTTGCCCTCGAGAGTAGAAGAGAAGGTAGATGTGAGGGGGAAAATAATGAGCTCTTTTTTGGACATATTGACTTTAAGATGTCTACTGTACATTCAATTCCAGATGTCTGAAGGGCAGCTTAATTATAAAGGATAGAAAAGATAGGACAATGGTTAGCAAGGATGGAAGGATCAGGTGAAGGGGAAGACAGCAACATATTTGTAGAGCAGGAGTCAATAGAGTCGACAAGACTAGGGGGAAAAAAGCAAAAGAATGAGAATGACAGAGAGGACAATTTATTGGAGAGGATGGATGGAATGAGATCACTTGTACAGGTAGAGGAGTAAGGCCACTTTGTCAGGTGAGACAGAGGTCAAGGAAGAGAGATACCTGAGTGATACTAGATAAGAGAGAACTTACAATGAACTATTGGGAAAGGAGGTTTCTGTAGTTCATTGCTTAATTATTTTTAACAAGAAGGAGTGCAAGTATATGAATGGGAAATAAATCCCCACTCTATACCCTCCAAGGTGCTACAGAGATCAGATGAGTAAAAATAAGACTATAGTAGTAAAAAAATGGCAGGTTGAGATTAGGTGACCAATAAATAAATGTAGCCACCTTCCAAATCCTCCATTCTTCACATGTTGCTTGGGAATAAAACTTATCTTGTTTGTTACACTAGAAAAAGAAAAAAAGAACTGGAAGCTTCTTGAGCTTAATGGATATGTAATATGGACATTTCAAATTGCTGGCATGTATAATCAGCCCCTCAGCTATGAAGTGACTGGTATTCCAGTTAACATGATGATGATCTGTGTATTGCTTAAAATTATAGATAGGGGTACCACCTGGTTGACATAAAGCCTTCTGAGACTGACACTTGGATTTGATCTGAATCCATATAAAACTTTCATTAATACATTATTTAGGTAAAAGATAAGACCTTTCCATCCTTCCTTATACATGCAGGTGGTATTGTTTATTATTATTACCATTATTTATTAAAGCTTTTTATTTGCAAAATGTATGCATGGGTAATTTTTTAACATTGACCCTTGCAAAGCTTTCTGTTACAAAATTTTCCCTCCTACCTCCCACCCCTTCCCCTAGATGGCAGGAAGTCTAATACATGTTAATTATGTTAAAATATTTGACAGATCTAATATGTATATATATATATACATATATATGTTTATACAGTTATCTTGCTGTACAGGAAAAAAAAAACCTGAGAAGAAAAACATAATGTAAGCCAACATCAATAGAGAGTGTGAAAATGCTATGTTGTAGTCCAGACTCAGATCCCACAGGCCTCTCCCTGGGTGTATATGGCTTTCTTCATCACTGAACAATAGGAACTGGTTTGAAACATCTCATTGTCCTTCAGAATTGATCATCATATAGTCTAGTTATTGCCGTGTACCATGATATCCTGGTTCTGCTGATTTCACTCAGCATCAGTTCATGCAAGTCTCTCCAGGCCTCTCTGAAATCGTCCTGCTGGTCGTTTCTTACTGAACAATAATATTCCATAACATTCATATACCATAATTTATTCAGCCATTCTTCAATTGATGGGCATCACAGGTGGTATTGTTACTAGTAATAGTAGTACTAGTACTATTAATAGTAACAACACTCCTCCCCTTCCTCCCCCTCCCCCTCAATATTTATCAATATTTTGTGAATGAATCTTTTGTGTTTTAAGCATTTCTTTTTGGTAGAGGAAATAAATAGCTATTCTAAACCTGATAACTCCTATTTGGTATACTGAGAGACTCTCTAGAAGGCATTCTGTTACACCTTTTGGGAGGAAACTCTAGACATGAATTATATGTAAACTGCATTACAAAGATTTTCCTTGGGGCTCTGGGATGAGGCTAGGGGGCAAACTTTACCAGAGAATTCTTTTTTTTTTTTAAAGCTTTTTATTTTTAAAACATATGCATGGATAATTTGACAGCATTTATCCTTGCATAGTTTTGTGTTCAGATTTTCTCCTCCTTCCCCCCACCCCCTCCCCTAAATGGCAAGCAATCTAATATATGTTAAACATGTTAAAATATACGTTAAATCCAATATGTATAGACCTATTTACATAATTCTCTTGCTGAACAAGAAAAGTCAGATCAAAAAAAGAGAAAGTAAATGAGTAAGAAAACAAAATGCAAGCTAACAACAACAAAAAGAGTGAGAATGTTATGTTGTGATCCACATTCAGTTCCCACAGTCTTCTCTCTGAGTATAGATGGCTCTCTTCATCACAGGATCATTGGAACTGGCGTTAGTCATCTCATTGTTGGAAAGAGTCACGTTCATCAAAATTTTTTTTTCTTTTTTTTTTTTTTTAACACTATGACCAAGTAGGATCTATACCAGGGATGCAGGGCTGTTTCAATACCAGAAAAACTATCAGCACAATTAACTACATCAACAACCAAACTAACAAAAACCATAAGATCATCTCAATAGATGCAGAAAAAAACATTTGATAAAATCCAAGACCTATTCCTATTTTTTTTCCTATTTTTTGACGTTCATCAAAATTGATCATCGTATAATATTGTTGTTGCTGTTTTACCAGAGAATTCAAAGAAAATCTGATTCCCTTTCTTTGGGTTATCTTCCTCCCCAGAAATTAACCCAGTCTACTTGAGCCCAGAACTGTTCCCCCTTCTTCACAGCTGAGCGTTATGATAACAATGTTAGTAATTCCCAAGTACCTGACACTCTTAGTGAGACTTGGAATCCCTCCCTTGATTTTCTCACTGTCACCTCACCCTGTTTCCCCAGACTTCAACCACAGTTTTGGTAGGGAATCATATTCAAGCTTTTTTTTCCCTAAGCCTAGGCTGACATTTGCCTCCTACTATATGGCTGGAATTGTGGTAACCATCACTTCAGATTGTGTTACTACAACACTCAGTTGTTCTAGATGGCAGTTAGATAAAATTTTCCTGGATGTCTGTCTCACAGACTGGTTGCCAGAAGGACTCTGGGCCATGTGTTTTGTCAGCGTTTCTTCTTACTTTTCTTTTATTTTCCCCTCCCCATTCTTGTCAGTCCTACTTTCCATACCAGATTGTACCTCTGAAATGATCTCTCTTTTCTTGAAGGTTTCAGTTCCCATTAGAATGAAAATGAATTTGGGGATGCTAAAGAAGAACTCCCTTTCTCATTGGATATGGATCATCTAATCATTCACAGTAGTAATGGAGAGCAGAATCCTCCAGAAGTTTTTGGTTTTCTTTATTATGTCTGTCCATTGCTGCTCCTCCAGCTCTTAAACAATGTGCCAGAATCTGATTTTGGAAGCCTCTTGCACTTCTCTCAAACTTTGGGATTTAAGTGAGTGACCACTTGGTTTCTCACTTTGAAGCTACTATTGCTTGAGCTGGGGGATTATGCTGCAGGTTCTCCATATCTGGACTCTTCTTACCTATTGTGAGATTAAATAACAAGAATGTAACTCTGCTCCAAGGCTACCATTAGTTGGTCTCTGTGGTAGAGTTGTGGGGGGGGGCTGTATATGAATACATTTCCCCTTTGGGATCCACTTTTTATAGATCTCTAATTTCTGGTTTAGCTTTCTCTCTATCTAGTTTTCTTATCTAATTTCCCCAAGGCTAGATTGTTGTTATTGTTTGACCTTCCTTTTTGAAGAGAACCAATAAGATCATGGGTGATTTTTGACTTGTGCATGAATTATATTTAAGTGAGGCAAAGTTTCATAAAGTTATCAGCCTTATTTTCTCTTCCAGAGTCATCAAAGTCCAGTGGCAGGACAAAAGTCAAGAGGATTGGCACTGGCCCAGGTCATAGAGATGATCTTAGTGTCTTCGATGTCTGGTCAAGCTTTAAGCACTTCATAGTGCCTGCTTTATTTGTCTTTATGGCCATTGGAACAAATTGTTCTCCTTCATCTATTCCCCTGAGGAGAGGTCTTCACATGTTTGGACTAGACACTTTCCAAATTCACTAATGGATTTGAGGTCTACCAGTTATTGATTATGACTTTTTCCACTGCTGGCTTCTTTAATTCTGATTTATGCTATGTGAGGGCTCTGGATTGGCTGACTCTCTGCTGTCACAGATAACCAGAAGTACCCTCATTCATTGATGTCACAAGGCGAGAAAGACTCAGGATCTAATACTAGGGTCCTCAGAGATTCCATACCTTCTAGTTATCCTCCCTCCCCCAACAAGTCTGCTTCTGGAATTCATTCTATTCTTTCTTTCCTAGTACCCCCTTTCTCTCCCAGGGTAACCATAACCTATTTCTTATTTTTTATTTCATTTATTTTTTAATACCCATTGTTTTATGAATTATGTTGGAAAAGAAAAATCAGAGCAAATGGGAAAAACCATGGGAGAGATTAAAAAAAAAAAACAGAAAAAAGAAGTGAACATAGCATGTGTTGATTTACATTCAATCTCCTTAGTTCTTTTTCTGGTTGCAAATGGAATTTTCTGTTCAAAGTCCATTGGGATTCCTTTGGATCACTGAACCACTGAGAAGACCCAAGCCTTTCATAGTTGATCATCGTACATTCTTGCTGTTATTGTGTACAATATGCCCTAGTTCTACTTGTTTTGCTTAGCATCAGTTCATGTAAACCTTTCCAGGCTTTTCGATAATCAGTTTGTTCATTATTTTTATAGAACAATAATATTCCATTACCTTCATGTACCACAACTTGTTCAGCTATTCCCAATTGATGGACATCCACTCCTTTTCCAACTTTTTTGGTACCACAAAAGGAGCTGCTACAAACATTTTTGCATATGTGAGTCCTTTTCCCTCCTTGGGATACAGACCCAGTAATGACACGGCTGGGTCAAAGGGTATGCACAGTTTTATAGCCCTTTGGGCAGAGTTCCAGATTGTTCTCTGGAATGGTTGAATCATTTTACAACTCTACCCACAATGCATTAGTGTTCTAGTTTTCCCACATCCCCTTCAACATTTATCATTATCCTTTTCTATCATCTTAGCCAATCTAAGAGGTATGAGGTGGCTCCTCAGAGTTGCTTTAATTTGTATTTCTCAAATCGAGTGATTTATGGCATTTTTTCATATAACTATAAATGGCTTTAATTTTATTATCAAAAATTCTGTTCATATCTTTTGACCATTTATCAATGGGGGAGTGACATATATTATAAATTCGATACAATTATTTTTGCATTTTAGAAATGAGACCTTTATCAGAAATACTGACTTTAAAGATTTTTCCCCAGCTTTGGACTTTCCTTTTAATTTGTTTCTGTTGTGCAAAATCTTTTTAACTTAATGTAATCAAAGTTGTTCATTTTGCCTTTCATAATGTTCTCTAGTTCTCTGGTCATAAATTCCTCCCTTCTCCAAAGATCTGATAGGTAAATTAGCCCTTGTTCTTCTAATTTGTTTATGGTAAGATCTTTTATATCCAAATCAGGTATCAATTTTGACCTTATTTTGGTATGGGGTGTGAGATATAGGTCTATGCTGAGTTTCTGACATATTGTTTTCTAGTTTTCCCAGCAATGTTTGTCGAATAGTGAGTTCTTATTCTAGAAGCTAGAGTTTGGAAGTTTATCAAATACTAGGTTGCTTTAGGCCTTGCTTATTGTGTCGTATGTATCTAATCTATTCCACTAATCCACCACTCTCTTTCTTAGCCAGTATCAAGTGAAATCTATTTCCTGTTATCTGGTTCCCTTCAGTACTCTTGTAGAAATGTTGATTCAATTAGCTGGAAAGGCAGTATGATATGATGTAAGATGACTTAAAAAAATCTTACTGAAATCAAATGATCTTGAGTTTGAATGCTGCCTCTACTAACTAATTTTGTATCATTGGGCAAATCACTTGACCTATCTATGTTTTGGTTTTCTTATTTGTAAAATTAATTGAAGGTCGTTCTCTTTCCAGCTCTGAATCCTATGATCATTTGATTCTATTTTGGAAGAAGTAGAATTTTCCATTTGTAGGGCAAAGCTTGCCTGTGCTCTCTTGTCATCCACCAACTCCTAGGATTGCTTTTATCATTGGTGTGAATTTAACTTAATTTACAGAAAACTATAGGTTCTCTGCCTGGGTCCACCATATGGATCTTTCTATTGGCCACTATAAAATACTTCTCCAATGTGTCTTCCAATCAATTGATCAATTAATCAGCATTTAATAATGAACTGCTGTATTGTGCTATGCTGTTGTGCTAGGTGCTGAGGAATCAAAGACAAAACTTAAGCAGTGCCTACCCTTGAAGAGCTTACAATCTAGGCAGGGGAGACATACATGGAAATATACAAGATAGCTATAAGCTAATATTATGGGAAAAGCATTAGACACTACAGGGGGATCAGGATGGAAGGAAGCAAGAATTTATTAAATGCCCATTATATGCCAGGTATTGTGCTGTGTTTTATAAATACTATTTTAATCCTCATAATAATCCTAGAAGTTAGATGTTATTATCTTCATTTTATAATTGAGGAAACTGAGGTAGACAGTGGTTATGATTTGAACAGGGTCACAGCTAATAAGTTTCTAAGGCTGGACTTGAATTCGGCTTTTCTTGATTCCAGCAGGTAAAAAGAGAGGACAATAAATGAGAGGACAGTAGGACTGGTGGAGTGTTGTGATTGGCACAACACAAATAGGCTAGTGGCAGTTGAAAATAAGGAGATGGGGTTGCCGATAATTCAACAGAGCCATTTATTGAGAGAAATCATGTTACTTATATATTTTAAAACTATGTTATTATGAAAGGCATTGTTCTGTGACCAGCTCTGGTTTCTGTTTCCTATGAGCTAACTGTCTGAAGCATGTTGTTAGTTTCTAGAGACTCAATCTTGTATAAATTCACAATGCCCCAATAATTGTACCAAGATCTAATGTTTTCAAGCTTAAATGCACCCTTGATTAATCTTAGGAGAAGGGAAACATCCTAGTTACCAAAGTCTCTAGCTTTTTGGAAGTTCTCTACAGTGAAGGTCTTTAAGGATGGGGGAAACTGGGGTTAGTTTGTTGGCAGCAATAGATAGAGTCATCAGTTGATGATTGGGGGGGATGATTTTGGGAACAATTTTATGGAGAAGATGGGAGAAGGTGGAATGAAAGGTTCATGAAGAGGGATTGGTTTTGGTGAGAAAGGGGGCTTTTTCATCAGAGACCAGGATAAAGGAAATAGCATGTGAGATAATATCAAGGGACTTGTAGAACAGAACACTACCAGTCAGGTAGTGTTAAGAGATAATATTCTATTGTATTATTATAATACATAATAATACAATAATACATAATAATACAATATTCTATTGTATTATTTTTATCTACTGCTATTACATCAACCTCCATTCCTTTTCCCCCCTATGGTTAGCATACCCTCTGACTCCCCCAAACCTAGTGATGTGGCTCCCTTGATTTTCTCAAAGTAAACCGTTATTCTCTCAAGTCCCCATTCACCCAACATCCATTCTCTTCCCCCCTCCACATCCAGCTCAATGTTTCTCTTCTGATGATATACTTCTGTTCTGTTGGCCCCTCCACTGTGCTCTATGGAATTCCTGTTCTATAATTAACAAACTTCCCTTTATATTACATCTCTTCTTTTTGTATTCCTATTTTCCGAAACTCACAGATACCTGGATGCCTCTAGATGGAACTGCATCCCTGGTCATCCTTTCTAGGACTGGATATACTTTTTTCTCATACTCCCAGGCACACTACTGAAGAGGGAGTGGAAATTTTCCTCCCCACTGACATTTTTCAGACTCCTTCTCTGCTGCCATCACTAACAGCCTTTATTCCCTGGAGGTTTACTTTAATTCAAATTTATCATTTAATTTGGGTCCTAATGTGTCTGTCATTTTCCCTGCTTTCTTATGGAGTTAAATCCTTGCTTCATTGTCTTTTTTTCCACCATAATTTCTCTCCTTATGCTTAAGGAGATTTCAATATTATCATTGATATTTCCTCAACCCTCCCTCCGCCCCCAACTTCTTGGTTGTTGTTCCTGAACAAGCACATGAATATAAATCAAACTAATTGACCATTATCTCCTAGAAAGTCACAGAAACTTAATTTTTCCATAGATGGGCTATATCAAATGTTCCTGATCTGCAATTTGAAATGAAAAGTTCACAAAATTTGGAAAACTCGCAGAGTGTCTAAAACCATGTAATATATCACCTGTGATGTCCTGTTAGTAACTAAAGTTCTACTGAGTAGGTAGAAGGATACTATAGAAGAGCTTGAATCTAAGTACTTTTATTCAATTATAAAAAGTAGCTAATTGGTTGATCCATCTATGCAAGAGACAGTAGGTATAAAAGCAGAATAGGGGAATAACCACTTGTCAACAAGGTCTAGTTCTATCTAAACCTCATTACAGAAGATGAGAATGAAATGATAATAATAGCTGATATTTGCATATTGATTCCAGGTGTACAAAGCATGTTATATATTTATTATCTCATTTTAACACTCGTAGTAACCTTTTGAGGTAGGTATTAACTCCATTTTATAGATGGGCACACTGAGGATCAGGTAGATTGAGATTTTATTGTGGTCAAAGAACTTACCACCAGATCTGACTTGATCCAGTGTTCCTTCCACTAATGAAGAGTTTGCCTTTTCTTGGCCTATTTCATGGTAGAGAATCATAAAAATTGGGAGGTGAATTCACTTAAGGTCACTATGAGAAGCAAGAGAACTGGGGACATTTATTCATTTAATAAGTATTTATTAGGTACTTATAGGATGTGCTTCTTATGCATTGTGTTTTCTGAGGTAGCTGGTGATGAAATGAATACAGCTCTGGGCCTGTAAAATGGGGATCAAAATAACATCTAGATCACAAGGTTGTTGCAAAGATCAAATGAGATGATATTAGTAAATGGCACTTGGCACAGTTCCTGACAGTAGGCACTTATAGAACTGCCCCTTCCCTCCCTTTCTCTCTTGTCCTTCCCTTGTCTCCTCTTCCCTTAACTCCCCTTGTCTTCTCTTCCCTTGTTTTCCATTGCTTTCCTTTTCCTTCTTTTCCCTTTCCTTCTCCTTGCTTCCTTTCCCTTCCCTTCCCTGGATTTTGTGCCTTGGCTTTGAAGCAATAGTTTCTCATCTGTGTAGGTTGTGCCCTCATTGAACCTAATTAACAGAATAGAATGTAGACTAAATCAGTTCCAGAGTAATTCTGTTGCCCTCAAAGTAATCGAGCTTGCCATGACCAAGGTAAGCATTGTTGATTCTTCTGTTTCATTCAGAGGGTCTGGGTAGGAGATAAGGGGGTCCTCTCTCCCAGATCTGGCCTTATGCCGCAGTCCCAAACTCTTGGACTATGGCAATGAAAGCACAAATTGAGATCAGATAAAGAGCCCCAGGAGATAGAGAGAGCATGTCCTCTGATGCATGAACTGTTCTAAGGAACTTTCTGTGCTTTCCTAAATGTGCTGCTGGCGAATCTTATTTTTAAGAAAGCAATCTGGGCAGGGACCTGCCAAGAAGGGAAAATCACTGAAGAGATTGGTAGTGAAGCAAAGTCCCATTCTCTCTTTTTATTCTTCACAGAGCCATATTAAGTCTAATTCCCCTCGTAGATAGTGAGTTTCAGTGCCTGCTCTAAGCTAGCCTCTCCCACTTAGCTGTACCATGAGGCTCTGGGTCTCCTTCACCATCTTGATGCTGCTAACTCTCTGCTCAAAGCAAAAGGCTGCTGCAACAAATGAAGGTGGGTATAGGGAATTAGTGTCCAAGGAGGAGGTTGGGCAAGGGAAGAGGCCAGGGATGTAAAAGCTGGGATCTCAGGAAGATTTCTCTGTCTAGATGGGGAATTCTCCTTCCCATCCAGTCTTGATTTTTATTTGCCCTAATTATATGAGTGTGATCTAGGGGAAGGTAGGAGTTCTAGGAGGTAGTAATCTCTAGACATTTTTAATCTTTGAAGAGGAGATCATATTGCCCTTCCCCACCCACACGGTTTACTACTGTTGATCTCTTTCCATTTATTTCTTCATCTTGATTTCCTTTGGAAAGAGCAGATGGGCATTTAAGAGAGGAAGTTAGCAAGGGAAAACAACTCTCACTCAGTGTGAAGGTAAACAGGATGAACTAACCCTCAAAGGGGAAGTCATATCTACTACAATGTTGTTGACAAGAAACATATGAAGCATAATGATTGAAGGAGAGTCAAAATGAAGGCTTGGGGTAGAATTGATTAAATTATCAGTAAATTCAGAATAGAGGGAGGGTGACTTAGAACTTAATAGAGGACAACAACAGGGAACTAGAAAGGAGGTTTCTGAGTGATGGTGGTAGGGTATATACTTACTCTTTCTCTTGCCCAGTGCCTGGGACTGGGGACAACATGAGAGGGGTGCTCTGGACTGGAGAACATGGCCAGAAATTCAGTGTCCTGCGGATGGAGCTAGTTTTTCATCAGCATACAAGATGTCTAGGATAAAAAGAAGTTTCTAGAGTTCATAATGGAAAGGGAGAGAGGAGGAGGATAGAGACAGGAAAGAGAGAGTAGTGATGGGTAGAGATGAGAGAGTGAGAGAAAAAGCTAAGGAAGGGAATCTTCTCCTTTTCCAGCTCCTCCATTTTCTCTCTCACATATTCTTTGCCCTCCTTACTTGGTGGAACAAAATTGCTCAGTGTCTTTTAGGGGCAATTCTTGTGTCCGGCTATCAGACTTCTATTTTTAAGGGGGTACATTATCCTGAGTCCTTCCCCTTTTCTAGAGGGATTTAATGCAATTTTGTTTCACTGATTTTGGCATTGTGTAAATTCCCACTAAGTTAGAATGGAAACAATCACTGCCCTTAGCTGTTCTCTATCAGAGGTATCAAGGAGAAACCTAAAGATCAGTAAGACTCTATAAAAGAATTATATCAAAATTTTACCTTGCCCTTTTCTCTGATAGACTACTACTCTATCTCACCTTGTTCTTGCTTAATGGGCTTTCTGTTCTCAAATGGGAAGTGGCTTCATTTTGTATCAGTCTCCTAGGAGCTGTGAGGTCTCCATGACAGACCATTGTAGGCTTAAAAGCTCAGGAACTTCCTGAAAGCTTTATGTTTGGTAAAGAAGCCGCAGATCGCCAGCCAGTGTGCCTAGTTAGATCTTTTGGTTTAAATCCTTTGCAAAAGACTCTCAACAGGATACTTATCACAGAGGTACCATAGCTACGACATCTAGGATGCTGAGAATGAAACAGATCACATCTGGAAAGACCAGATGTGGATTTTGATCTGACTACCAACCTCACCCTTCCATTCTTCACTTTGGTCAGCACCCGGCCTCCTAATCTGTTGTCTGTCACTATTGGACTCTGTGACTTCTAGGAGGTTATGCTCCTCTACTGAACCTCTCTTCCATAGCTGTTGGGGTTTTGGTGAATATTCCCTCTGAGATTGCTTGTCTATTATTTCCACCTCTCTGGTTTTTCTCTTTAGAGTTCTGCAAGGAGGCTGAAGATCAAGGCTCCTGCAGAGCTTTCATCCCTAGATGGTCCTATGACTTTACCACCAATACATGTAGGCTGTTTATCTATGGAGGCTGTGGAGGCAACAGCAACAACTTCGAAAGCAAAGCTGATTGTCTTCGAACCTGCAGGGGAAAAAGTAAGACAACTCTCTTGACATCTGGATGCAGTCCTCCCCAAGGCTGGGGCAGTCTGAAATATTTCCCCAGGGATATCTTTTGTTACTTTGAAATTCCTCCCATATTCCCATTTCTCCATGCTTCTCAAACTACCCTTTAATGATGCCCTAGGAAGGCCAAAGCTACCATAATCATTCACATGTTAGTGTAAATTTTTTTCATAAGAGATTTTTCTCTTCCACAAAGGTGTCTATAGGAGGGGAGAAGAGGGTGATTTAAAATTCTGGGATACTGCTCTGAGACTTCAGGCCTGAGTGTAGGCTAGTAGGACCTGGACCAAGGAAACAAGGAGATAGTCACAGAAACAGAAGTAAGAGTGGGGTCAAGACAAATTTGGGCTATCTCAAATTGGAAAGGATTTGTTGATTCCTACTGTGTATAAGGCACTGAGTATCCCAAAAGTCCCAAGGAAGGCCCTTTGAGGGGAGAGCTGTGGATGACTTCCTTATTGGGCATAGGAAATGGAAAGGGTATATAGATGGAAGTTTCTGAGTGAGGATGGTAGAAAATGCCCAGAACTGTAGGAAGTGGAGTAGTGATATAACATGAGAGAAAAAGGTGGTGAAGGATTTCCAGAGGGAGATAATTGTCTACTGGCATGAGATGAGTTCTACTTGGCCTAGGAACTGTAGGAGGTTCCCAGCAGCATCCTGTCTTCCTACTCGGGGATGTTCCTTTACATTTGAGAATGTTTAACTGGCTTTTTGTTTTTGTTTTTTTCTCCCATGTGAACTATTTCAGGTCTGACTTCAGGATTCATTTTTATGCTTTCTCTCCACATAGTAGGCTGAAGCTCATCAAGGGTCAGCAAAAGTAAAAGCTATTTAGGGTGGTGCTGGAGGGCCAGAGGTATGAGGAGTGAACTTCCGGGTCACTTTGTGCCTGGGTGACCCATTTCGATGGGCATGGCTCCAGGATGCAGAATAACTAACTATCCCTGGTATTTGCCTAACTATGGAATCTTTTTTTTGCATTCTAGGTTAAGGAGAAGAAATCATGTTCATACAGTTTCCTGACTTCTCTGGGATCTCCCTGAGCAATGATTCCCCCAGTCTGTGATTCTTACTGGGCATTGTTTCCTCCCAATTTCTGATCCTGTTGATCTCTTTTTTTCTTTTCCCTCCCTTCAAAAGGCTTCCTGAAATAAAGTGATTTATCTCCTACTCAGGTATTTTGTGAATTAATTCATCAGCATTTAGTCATCAAACTCTTTACCTCTATATAGAGGATTCAGAATCTTAAGTGTTGGTGAGAACCTCAGGTGTCATATATAACCCATACCCAAACAAGAAAAACTTTCCCACATACCCACATTACTATCAATCTTTTCCTTAAAGACCTCTGATAAGAGAAAACTCACAAATAACAACTAACATTTATACAGTGCTTACTAAGTTCCAAGCACTTTGCTAAGTGCTTTATAATATTCATTGGATTCTCTCAACAGCCTTGGGAGATAGTTGCTATTTTTTATCCCCATTTTACATATGAAGAAATTGAGGTAAACATAATTTAAATGGTTTATCTTGGTTCATACAGCTATTTAATGTCAGAGGTCAAATATGAACTCAGATGTTCTAAGTCCAAAGTTCTATCTACTGTACCACCTAGCTGATTCTACTTTTAGATGGCCATAATTGCCCTCAAAATTTTCTTTATGTAGTCCTTGTAATCTATGAGAGCCTTATTCCTACTCCCATCTTCAATTTTAAAGCAAGGCTCAAGGACCTAAAGTTATTTTCTAGTGTCACTGGCTTGAACTCCCAGTGATGTGCTTCCTCCTCTAAGGTTATCATTTGAAAGTCTATTTGGTCTGTCCGGCTTAAGTGGCTTTTAGAAAAGAATATATGCACTGGGTATGTAACAAGAACAACTAGTATAAAACCACTTTTGTTGCACACTTTCCCTTAAGTACATACAAAATCCAAGGGAAAATGGACTCAATATTAGAGAGTATATGTGTTAGCTCTTGTTTGTTAGAAGTCTTTTCTCCTATTTGTGATGTTTAATAATATGCTAAACATGGTGGTTAAGGCTTCCAAGTGATTGGTTGAGACAAACTCAACTGGAGTGATTTTGACTCCATTCTTACATTTACAACAAGCTAAACTTGAGTTTTTGCAACTTTTTCCCATTGCTTCTGGATTTGCTTTCAGGGACCAATCAGAGCAAGTCTACTTTCCCTTCCAAAAGACAGGTTCTCAAATACTTGAAGATGGATATAATGGAGTAACCTCCCAACTCATTATGTGGAATAGTCATAATGATGTCAGTTATGTGACTACTAGGGGCTCTCTGCCCAACTCAGGCACAGGATTTGAAATTTAACTATTCAATATTCCCTTTGAATTAATAATGACAATTTATGTAACTTCATATCTCAAAGGCCAATAAACAAGAGTTGTTACACATCTCACAGTTGAGAAAATGGGTTTAGAGAAAAAAAAAACAGGGGCCATTTAACAGATGGACAAACTGATATCCACAAAGGTGACTTGCTCTGCTCAGTACATAAAGGTAGTCTGCTTTAGAATGTCTCTCATAACAATTCTGCCTTAAAAAAATCCCATTGGAAGATCCTCTTTTAAAATGAAAATATTCCTGGTAGAATTCCACATTAAGCTTTTGTCAGTGAATGCACTTATTAAACTTGTGAATGTACTCATCAGGATCTTTCCAAGCTGCCAACTTAGGGTAGAGTTATAGGCTAGATTACCACAAGGATCCTCTCTAGTTCTTAAATTCTATGATTCTAGGAGTCTCATGATATAGA
Organism: Myrmecobius fasciatus; assembly: GCA_023553655.1. Lineage (NCBI taxonomy): Eukaryota > Metazoa > Chordata > Mammalia > Dasyuromorphia > Myrmecobiidae > Myrmecobius > Myrmecobius fasciatus. The sequence goes on along the minus strand of JAJPUD010003247.1, from coordinate 211,745 downwards.
TTTATAGATATCTAGAATGACTGGATTAGATAAGACTTAGAGGCAACAGTATGTTGAAGTTAATTCATACAGATCAATTTCTATGTGAGCATTTACATCTCTAAAATCAGAAAACTGCAAATCAAAACTTGTCTATATTTAAGAAAATGAAGAAAATGTCAACAATGCCCATTAAATTTAAAAGTTAGTCACATGTACATTTTGTTTATTTTTGAAAGCTGGTTGTCATTAACTGTTTACTATCATACCCCTGCTTAGAGATCAATCCATTCTCTTATGCTGTCCTTATGTAAGCTGTCCAAGGTCCTTACCTGATGTGCTTTTAGCTAGAATTCTAATTGTAGAGAATTTTAATGGTAATATACCTGTTTGAACTGGCTTGATCCCAACCAGAAGGATCCTTGTGGGTTTCTGAAGTTATTTCAGACCTGAAATATGACTTCACTTATATTTAGTTATTTGTCATCAGCACAGAGATTAAAGTACTAAAAAAAGAAGCATCAACTACATTTTTCTTTTTAAAATAAATTTTTTGATTTTTTATCACCTAAATTTCACCCAGTATCACTACCCTTCTTTCCCTCCCTCAGATTTTCCCCTCCTTTCCTCCACCCCCTCTCTAGATGGCAAGCAATCCAATATATGTTATACATGTTAAAATATATGTTAAATCCAATATGCACAAACATTTATAAAATTCTCTTGTTGCACAAGAAAAATCAGATCAAAAAGGGAAAGAAAATGAGTAAGAAAACAAAATGCAAATGAACAACATCAGAAAGAGTGAGAATGTTATGTTGTGATCCACATTCATTTCCCACAGTCTCCTCTCTGGGTGTAGATGGCTTTCTTCATCACAAGATCATTGGAACTGGCATCTATCATCTCATTGTTGGAAAGAGTCACATTCATCAGAATTGATCGTTGCATAATATTGATGTTGCTGTATACAGTGGTCTCCTGGTACAGTGGACTTCTGCTCATTTCACTTCACATCAGTTCATTTAAGTCTCTCCAAGCTTCTCTAAAATCATCCTACTGATTGTTTCTTATAGAACAATAATATTCTGTAACATTCACATACCATAATTTATTCAGCCATTCTCCAGTTGATGGGCATCCATTCAGTTTCCAGTTTCTTGCCACTACAAAAAGGGCTGCCACAAACATTTTTGCACATGTGGGGCCCTTTCCCTCCTTTAAGATCTCTTTGGGATATAGGCCCGGCAGAAATAGTGCTGAATCATAGGGCAAGCACAATTTGATAACTTGCAAAAAGTTCTCTTTAAACTAAATCAGTTAACTGAATCTAATGAGATTAAATAGCCATACATAGCTATTTATTATTAAGATATATTAAGACATGAAAGTCTTAAAGCTGAAATCAAATATTCAACTGGAGAAATATAGAATGAAAGAAGTACATCTGAACAGCAATTTATCTAAAAAAAGATCTGGAGGTTCTAGTGGAATCCAATATCAATAACCATCTGCATGACATAGCAGCCAAACTCCCCCCCCCACACCAGATACAAGCATATCCTGTGCTATTGAAGGCATAATGTTCAGAAGAGTTCTGATTAGTCCTGGTCAGATCTCCCTTAGGATAGTTTGATCAGTACTGAGCAGTTCAGGTAAGATAATGACTTTCTGGAACATATTTAGAGAAAGGCGTCAAACTTGGCAACAGAAGACAATGAATAAAAATAATTCCAATAAATCTTATTTGCTTCTTTGTCTCTTTGCGATGTTTTTTTTTTTTTTTTTGCCCTCCATGTATGTTATTGTATTTTGCTGCTGCTGCTGCTGCTACTACTATTACCACTACTACTACCACTCATTATCACTCATTATTGCTGCTGCTGCTACTACTACTACTACTACTGCTGCTGCTGCTGCTGCTGCTGCTGCTGCTGATACTACTACTACTATTACTATTACCCTTATTATCACTAGCATTATTGGCATTCATTATCCATGGCCCAGGTGGGGACTCTACCCACTGGTCTCACCTATGCATTTATTTAATCTAGATCCCTATCAGTAGGGAATTCTAAGAGGTCTGGACAAAAATCTCTTTGTCTACACTACACAGAGCACTCCATTTCTGGTAGATTTCTACAAAATTATGGGGAATTCCAAATAGAGGTCTGAATCCATCTGATGATAGAACTAGCAGACTACCTTGAAAAAGAAATCAAACAAACTCATATGAATCCCAGATACATGTAGATTGTTTGCCAAAGAGATTAATCATCTGGGGCTGTTTATATTCTACCTCTCAAATCCTGAACAAGCCCAGAAGAAGAAACCTGGGGTTAAGAAGAGCTCTGTCTCATAAAAGTCCTGGGCTTTGCACTTACCCTCTCAGAAAAACCCTTGCTTCAAGACTCACAGAGTCCAAATTCATCAGGCAGTGTCTTGGTCCAAAAAGAAAAGAGTTTGATTTTTTTTTTAATCTCTGTGTCTTGCTGCATCTTCACTGTGGAATTGTCAGGAAAATCTCTAAAACCAAAGTTTAAAATCTCATTTTTGGGGTGGCTTTTGTCTAATGTTTTTTTCAAAAGAGATTAAGTGGGATTCAGCATCTTTGCTGGGCAGCTTGCCCAGCTGACCTTCTAGGTCACCATAATCAACTCTCAATTTCCAAGGCTAGGGTCTTGAAGCTGCCTTGCACCTTGGGTGACAGTCTTTTGGCATTTGTGTTTGTCTAGAGTGTATATCTCTGTTCCAACTTGAATACCTCAGTATGCTGAATGATTTGTTCTTTTATATATTGACAGAAGGAGCATGATTGATTCTTTCTGACATCCATGAGATGTCTCCTCCGAGCTAAACAGAGACTTCATTTTCCCGTTAGGTCATCCACAAGCTGAGGAACTGTCCATGATGTCCAGTTCTCCTGATCAGCCAGACATGGGGAATCCAATTGGTTAATGATGCTGTTCTCCTTTGAGAAGCCATTATTGGATCACTTGTTCGGCAACATGCTCAGGAACTCTCAGACTCATGGAGCAGACACTGAGATTTCAAGACTGGAAATGCCTATTTAGAAACAGGAAGTAGGAAAGTTAGCCGAAACTAGACACTCACGTAGGCTGTACAGCCAAGCATTGTTGTGGAAGAGGATTTCTTTTCTCTTACTGGAAATCCAAACGAGAGCTGGCAGACTTCCATTGAACACGTTCAAAAGAGAGAATGGGAGAGTCTTTGTTTTTTGTTTGTTTGTTTGTTTGTTTGTTTGTTTTTTGTTTTTTTTAAATAGCCTCCTGAAAAGATAGCTCTTCTTGGCTCAGGAGTCAGACATTTTCATCACACACTCCAAGTCACAGGGACTGAGAAACCAACTAGAAATTTCTGATCACTGGTCTTTTAAAATTTTTTTTATTTAAATTTTATTTTTTTAAGGCAATCAAGTTAATGACTTGTCCAAGATTACACAGCTAGAAACACACATTTTAAAGCAAAAGCTAAAACTCATGTCTAGCTCTATGAGACATGCTTCAGTTTAATTCTATCTACATTTAATCAGAATGTATATTTCCATAAAATATATTTTAGTTGTAAGTTTTTTATTTTTTCCCTACTTTGGGCAGAAAGTGGCAGCTCAGTGGTGCAGGGGCTAGAGTACCAAGCCTGGAGTCAGGCTGACTCATCTTCCTGAGTTCAAATATGGCCTCTGACATTTCTAATCATGTGACCCCAAGCAAGTCACTTCCCCCTTTTTGCCTCAGTCTCCTCATTTGTAAAATGAGCTGGAGAAGGAAATGGCAAAACCACTCCAGTATGTCTGCCAAGAGAATCCAAAATGGGATGACAGAGAGTCAAGTTGCTTACTTGAATGAAAAATGACTGAAAAACTGTACTTTGGGCAGAAATTTAATTTATGTCACAATATTTGTGAAGTATAATAACATAATTATATGAAGATAGTGATATAAAATTGTAACTATTATGATAAATTATAAACACATAAATAATTAGCAGAAGAGTGGAATTGGAATACAGATTTTCTGGCCCCAAATTCAATATTCTTTCCAATATCATGTTTATTTTCCAAAGCTATTGGAAAGCAGTTTCCTTATGTCTCCCTCCCACTGCCAATAGCTTATGCCTAGTCAAGCCTGGATTCCACCTTCTTTTCTCTTGGATCAACTCAGAGAAAGCCCCTAATCAATCAGTCAATCAATCAACATTTATTAAATTCCTACTATGTGTCAGGTATTGTGCTAAGTGAATTTCAAAATAAGCATAATTCTTGTCTGAAATATATCCAAAAAGCTCCTGAACATGGATCTGGAGAATAAAGGGTAAGATCATCTCTTTTTAGAAGAAGAAACACTGATTGTGTTTTCTCAGTTTTAGGAGTACAATGATTAATACCTTATTTCCATTTAACCATTTAATTTCTGAATAGCTTTCACAAAGGAATATTTACTTTAAAAGCAGAACAAGAAAAAACCCATGCAGGAGCAGCTAGGTGGCACAGTGGATAGAGCATGAGCCCTGAAGTCAAGATGGACCTGAGTTCAAATCTGATCTCAGACACTTAACATTCCCTAGCTGTGTGACCCTGGGCAAGTCACTTAACCTCAATTGCCTAAGCAAAAAAAAAAAAAAAGAAAAAAGAAAAAAAAACAAAGAAAAACCATTCAGACATTTCTCCCAACATTTTGGAGCCATAATCCCTCTTCCACTACCTTAGTCTTTGAAGAGGGGGAATATGCTTATTTGTACCTTAATTCAATTCCTAGTGTTAATCCCACCAAGGTCAAGTCCAAAACCTCATTGGTGGGGTTTTCTGCACCCTTGTTTCTCAGAGTTTTGCTACTGTTATTACTATAATGTCTGACCTAGAACTCTGGGTTCTGATATCCCCAAGGCTCTTGATTTGGGGAAGAACTCTACTTTTTGCATCTGAAACTGAAAAGGAAAAATTAATCAGGCCCAAACCCCAAGCCAGAGCCTATGACCTAAGGGGAGGAGGGACAAATGGTCCTCAGTTTTTTCTCATTATGTATGGTGTTCCCTGCTATGTATAAAAGAATCCACTATCCTTAGTATTCCAGAAATAGAAAGACTGTGCTTGGGCAGGGCTTGACAGTCGATAGGCTGTTGCACAGTAGGCCAATGTAGAATGTTCAGACATGTTCTAGTTCTCCTTTCTCTCAGAAGTGAGTCTCCTATGTATAATTCTACCTTTGATATTTGGACATGTGACAAATCTTTACACTTTTAATTTTTTTAAATGTTTATTTGAGTGGGAGAGTAGATGGAAAATAAATAATGTTTGTTAATTGAAAAAATTATAGAAACACACATATTTATGTGTATCTGTTTATATATATAAATAATATATAATTATATGTATTACATAATATATGTGATATAATTACACATTACATATAACATTATATAATTATGTACTATATTATACATAATGCATTTATATACAATAATATATATAATATAATATATAACTTTAAATATGTGAAATGTATTTTATAAAAATTTACATATATAAGTATATACAGAGATTTTAAAAAATGGCCTGAAGCAGCTTGAGTTTTGAGCACCATCTGGTGGTTCAGGCAGAGACTGCACCTTGAGCAACAAGTCCAGAACCATTTCTGTCTACCGGCTTATGTGTGTGTGTGTGTGTGTGTGTGTGTGTGTGTGTGTGTGTGTGTGTGTGTGTGTGTGTGTGCTGACACAAACAGGTGTATCTGCTGATGATAGCATCTTCTTCCCTTTTATCTCTGCAAGGAGTGAAGCCATTCATTCACTAGATGTACATGAGAATCAGGGGGCTAGCAAAAATAATCTATCCTATGCAAACTGACTTTCAAAAAGTGATTCTATTCTCTAGCTGTGTGACCCTGGGCAAGTCACTTAACCTCAATAGCCTCAGCAAAAAGCAAAAAAAAAGTGATTCTAGCTCAGTTGCTTCCCTGGGTTCCCTACACTAGACTTGATGAATTGACTTCCACTCTTATCTAGTAAATGGTGTTGGGAGATTCAGATATCCACTCAATTTATTCAATTTAGTAAGCACCTACTCTATTTCATACTCTGTGCTAAGTACTGAAGGCCCAGAAAAAAATAAAATAAGCCCTGTCTGCAAGGAATTTATGTTCTATTATGGGAAAGCAATGTATACATATTGGATTAGGGATAGAATCTCAGTATTCATTGATAAAAGTATAAGAGAAGCTAGGACTGGCCAATTAAAACTCAGTTCTTGTGAACATGTACAGCATACTTGGTTGATGCAATTCCCAAATGGTCTCCAAAGCATGTGTAACTGATTATTTTTCTAGTTTATAGTGAAGAAATAGACCTTTGATTATATTCTAAGCCAGAACTAAGCATACATTCTAAAGGTTTGGGGAGAGAGGTCTCAGGCATTCATCTCCACCAGGATAACAAATTCACGGTCTTGATTATAGTATTTGTTTATTTACTTGACTTTGTTTGTTCTTTCCTGATTTTAAGTAAGGCTGAAACCAGGAACTCTGAGAAACAAGAGGAGAAGAGGAGAGTGAGCTACTAGAGATCTAGGAAATGGGAAAAGCTGATTCAGCAGGGAAGGACCAAAGTCCCCAGTAACCTCCCCCACAGAACATTATCAATAGTATTTTATTTTATTATTTATTTTATTATTTATTTGCTCAGGCAATTGGGGTTAAGTGACTTGTCCAGGATCACATAACTAGGAAGTGTTAAGTGTCTGAGGTCAAACTTGAACTCAGGTCTTCCTAACTTCAGGGCTGGTGCTCTTATCCATTGCGCCACCTAGCTGCCCCTATCATATTTTATTTTTCCAATTACATGTAAATATCGTTTTCAACATTCAGTTTTAAGTTCCATTTTTTTTTCTTCTTCCTTCCCTTCTCTCCTCCTATCCCCAAGACAGCAAGCAATCTGATATAGGTTATACACGTGCAATCATTTTAAACACATTTCCATGTTTGTCATATTGTGAAAGAAAAATCAGAACAAAAGGGGGAAAAACCATGAGAAAGAAAAAGCAAGCAAACAAATAAACAAAAAAGGTGAAAATAGCATGCTTAGATCTGCATTCAGTCTGCAAAGTTCTCCCTCGGGATGCGGATGACATTTTTGATTCCAAGTCTATTGGAATTATTTCAGATCACTGTATTGCTGAGAAGAGCTAAGCCTATCTTAGTTGATCATCACATAATCTTACTGTTCCAAATAACCTTCCTTACCCAGCATAGAAATGGATTAAAGGTAGCCAGGAGGCAGTGACAATAACCTGTCCATCCACTATGCCACAATCAGAGTGAATTGGTTTTTTTTTTTGGGGGGGGAACTGATGGTGGTGGTGTTGGTGGTATAAAAACTGCTTTAAATTTGAATCCACTATGTCACCAAGTTCATCTCTGAATGTTGGAAGTTGAATTTATTTCTCTTGACTTGTAGTCCAGTGTTCTTTTCACTACAATAATCTCTTTTGGATTGAATCATGAAAGGAGGAGGTGGGAGATGGCACACCAGCAGAAGAAATTGACAGGTCACATCTTAGAAGAGTGGGGTTTCCTGGGATGATGACTGTGAGGGCGGGGCTAGAGGCAGGACCTATGATCTGGAATGGGAGTAGGGGTTGTCATTCTTGGAGTCCTTAGACTTACCTGTTCATTGGTGGCAACTGATTAGACTTTGGTGGAGATGATGTATTTGACTGAAGCCCCCACTGGTGACGTCCTCCTTCTATTAGTTATGTGACTAGCGTCTCAGTTCCAAATGACAATTTAACAACTAAAAAATCATGAGGGAAATGACTTGTTATGATCATCAATTAACATCAACTAGCTTTCACAATAGAATATTTGAGATATAACAATAATAAAGAATGGGTAGGTGGCACAGTACATAGGGCACTGGGCTTAGAGTCAGGAAGATTTATATTCCTGAGTTCGAATCTGCCCTCAGACTCCTTCTAGCTGTGTGACCTTGAGCAGATCACTCAACCCTGTTTGTCTCATTTTTCTCATCTGTGAAATGAGCTGGAGAAGGAAATGGCAAATCACTCTGATGTCTTTGTCAAGAAAAACTCAGTTAAGTTTATGAAGAGTCAGACATAAATGATAAATGACTACCAACATTTCCCAACAACACCTTAAGGGTATAAGTTTCCTTCTACCATCTTAGTCTCTAGAATGATCCAAGGTTTAATATAATTTCTACATAAACATCAAGTTCATGACTGAATGTAATATTGTTAGTGAATGAATCTTTGTCTCAGCTTCCATTGAGTTGAATATCAAAGGTCACCCCCAACATCACTTTTTACTCCTCAGAGTATTAATGCTGGCTACAAAACTTAGCACAGGCTCTAATTCCTAGATTTCTGGACTCCTGGAATATTGAATTCCAAATTCTTGGATTTTTAGACTGTTGGACTTCTGGAGACTCACTCTCCTGACCTTTCAAAATTCACAAGGCTAGAGCTTTCAGATTAATCTTCTTCACCTAAAATAGAAGAACAAATAAGAAGGCAAAAGACCAAGATCCATTTATGTGGGGCTCCATGTTAGTTTCTTAAGATAAAAGGCTCAAGATCTCTTCCTTTACACCATTGTCTTTCATCATATGCCATTAGGAAAGGTTTCAAATCAAGAGCAGAGTTCCATGAAAAGCTGAAGGCTGAGACTCTAGTTGACTAATGCTTTCTGAAGCCAATCCTAGTTCTAGGGATGTATCATCGAATAGACTTCCATTCACTGCATGGTTAATTAGTAGTCTGGAACTAGGTACAGAAGGGCTATTCATGATCCAAGATTTCAAGGCATATGTCATCATAATTTTCCTGGAAGTAGGCTTTTCAATCTTTCCCACATGGAAACCAAAGCTAGAGATATCTGACATGTTCCAGACCTTATGAGGCAGCTAAGGAGCACCCTAGTGATAGAGCATTGGGTCCAAAGGAAAGAAGACCTGAGCTCAAATCTGACTTTTGATACTAGTTGTGTGACCTTTGTGTGCCTCAGTTTTTTTAACCATAAAATGGGGATGATAGCACTTACCTAATTTGTGAGTATCAAATATTTGAAAAGTGCCATTCACGAAATTGAGATTTAATTAAAAAAACCCAAAAAACCTTATTTCCTCCTTCTCCCCTCCATTAAATTTGTAAAATGATTTTTTAAAAAATTATTTTATTGGGAACTTTGCAAAATTCTCAGAGAGAAGTGGAGGACAGCAGCTCCTACCACCTAAGTTCTATGTATGAGAACTCGTCCCTCTTCCTCCAATCTCTTTTTTTTTCTACTGGGCTTTTATCCCAAAGAGATCTTAAAGGAGGGAAAAAGACCCACATCTGCAAAAATATTTGTGGCAGCCCTTTTTGTAGTGGCAAGAAACTGGAAACTGAGTGGATGCTCATCAATTGGAAAATGACTGAATAAATTATGGTATATGAGAGTTATGGAATATTATTGTTCCATAAGAAATGATCAGTAGGATGATTTCAGAGAGGCCTGGAGAGACTTATATGAACTGATGCTAAGTGAAGAGAGCATGTATACATAGCAACAATAAAATTATATAATGATCAATTCTGATGGACATGGCTCTTCTCAACAATGAGATGATTCAGGACAGTTCCAATGATCTTATGATGAAGGAAGCCATTTTCACCCAGAGAGAGGACTGTGGGAACTGAGGGTGGACTACAACATAGTAATTTCACTTTTTTTGTTGTTGTTTGCTTGCATTTTGTTTTCTTTCTCATTTTTTTCCCTTTTTGATTTGATATTTCTTGTGCAGCATAATAATTGTGGAAAGATGTATAAAATTGCATGTTTAACATATATTGAATTACTTGCTATTTAGGAGAGGGGGTAGGGGGAGGAGAGAAAAAATTTGGAACACAAAGTTTTGCAAGGGTGACATTGAAAATTATACATGCGGGGCAGCTAGGTGGTGCAGTGGATAGAGCACCAGCCCTGAAGACAGGAGGACCTGAGTTCAAATCTGGTCTCAGACACTTAACATTCCCTAGCTGTGTGACCCTGGGCAAGTCACTTAACCCCATTTGCCTCAGAAAAAAGCAAAAAAAAAAAAAAGAAAAAGAAAATTATACATGCATATGTTTTGAAAATCAAAAGCTTAATATAAAAAAGAAAACTATTCTTCAAATATTGCCCAAGTAAGAAACCAAATGAAGGAGAAAAGTTCAAACAGATTTCTCAAGTTTACAAAATGTTTTCTGATGCAAAAAAGAGATATATGACAAAGGTGGAGAACAAGTCATCAAAGAAGGTGGTTCTGGTAGTGGCTTTGCTTCTCCAAGGGATATCTTTGATATGGTTTTTGGAGGAGGTAGAAGAATGCAAATGGAACAGAGAGATGAAAATGCTATTCATCACTTGTCGGTGACTTTAGAAGGTTTTATCTGTGTATATTTTGAGAGGCAATTGGGATTAAATAATTTACCCAGAGTCACACAGCTAGTAAGCAAGTAATGCTGAATTTGAACTCAGATCCTCCTGACTTCAGGGCTGGTGCCACCTAGCAGCCCCAGAAGATTTAAATAATGGTATAATGAGAAAACTGGCTTTGCAGAAGAATGTAATCTATGATAAATGTGAAGGACAGGGTGGTAAGAAAGGAGTTGTAGATGCCCCAATTGCAGAGGTACTAGAACGCAAATAAGAATTCATCAGACAGGACCTAGAATGATTCTACAAATTCAATCAGTTTGCATGGAATGTCAAGGGCATGGGAAATAAATCAGACCTAAAGATAGGAATGGAAGGAAAAGTATTTGAGAGAAGAAGATGCTGGAACTTCACATTGACAAAAGCAATAAAGATGGTCAGAAGATAACATTCTATGGTGAAGATATTAGGAGTCAACCCTGGAGCCAGGAGATATTATCATTGTTTTAGATCAGAAGGACAATACTATTTAACCTTTTCATGTGTTTGGATATTCAATTGGTTGAAGCATTGTGTGACTTTCAGAAACCAATAATAATTCTTGATAATAAAACTACAGTCATTACTTCTCATCCAGGTCAGATTGTTAAATATGGAGATATCAAATGTGTGCTGAATGCAGGTATGCTCATTTATCTTTGAGAAAAGAATTCTGATCATTGAACTTAAGGTAAATTTCCCAGAGAATGAATTTCTTTCATCAGATAAACTATCTTTGTTGGAAAAGTCACTGCCTGAAAGAAAGTAGAGAAGATTGAAGATATGGATCAGGTGGAACTGGTGGTCTTTGACCCATTTCAAGAAAGAAAACACCATTACAATGAAGTTTTTGAGGATTATGAGCATCAATCCAGAGGCATGGTTCAGTGTGAAACTTCTTAGTGAGAACCAGTGAATTCTCTTCATTATAACGCTGGTTTTTGTAATGCAATAGTGAATGAATGAAGGATTATAATCACCATAGAACACTCACTACTAGCTATTGTTTTTGTTGTAATATTCAATTATAGGTGTGTTTTAAAAAGTTAATACAATCAGTAATGTTAAAATTTATTTTATTTCTTAAAAGCTCAGACTTAAATTTTTTTCACTTCCAAATTCTCCCCTTTCCCTTCCCTTACCCTTGACAACAATAAGTTGTCAAGAAAAACAAAAACCCATTGCAAATATGTACAATCATGCAAAAACAAATTTACATATGAGCCAGGTTCCCCTCAAAAAAGGAAAAAGGAGGAGGAGGAAATATTCATCTGCTTACATTTTGAGTGAATCCTTTATCTCTCTATCTAGATGTTGATAGCATGTTTCATTATGAGTTCCTTAGAATTGTGGGATGGAACATTGTATTAGTCAGAATTACTAAGTCTTTTACAATTGATTTTTTGAAAAACTATTACTGTTACTGTGTAGATTGTTCTCCTATGCTCACTTTGCTTTACTTTGCATCAGTTCATATAGATCTTTCCAGGTTTTTTTGAAACCACTCCCATTATCATTTCTTATTATTCAATAGTGTATATACTTCAATTTATCCAGCCATTTTCAAATTGATGGACTTTCCCTTGGTTTCTAATTATTTGTTATCATAATTGTAATTGTGTTCATATAGTGCCTATGTCTTTATTGACAGGTAGACTCCCAAGTGTTTCATATTATTTGTAGTTATTTTAAATGAAATTTCTCTTTCTATCTCTTCTTGCTGGATTTTGTTGGTAAATAAATGCTTCTGATTTGTAGAGATGATCTTTTTGAACTCAAGTATAATATTTTATTTATACTTATTACATTTTATTTCATTGAATTAGATCCAGTTGCTTTAGGCTCATAGGCGTATTTTTTATTTTATCTATTCCAATTATGTATTTTCCATCTCAGTTCATTTCATTCCAGTTCAATCTACCTCATTTCATGTGATCTAAAACCCAACCTGTTCTACACCATTCCATTCCATTTTATTCAATTTTCTTCCTAACCATTGGTCAGGGTAGGTCAGATACTGGTAGTCACTGAAGAGTGAGATGTTAAAATTTAACTGGAGGGCAGGAGTAAGAACTGGCAAATCAAAAAAGGTGGTTGATTTTTTCCTAAATGAAAGGAAGGAGCAGTGGACCTAGGGAATTAATTGTTTAATAAGTATTTTTTTTTCAATGCAAGTTTCAAAATGGTTTAAATTTCATATTATATATATACATATATAAAAGTTTTAAGTCCTAACTTTTTCATTCAGTGCATTAGTTCTCTTCATCTTTGTGTTATTACAATGATGAAAAAGATACGAGAGGAACCTTGCAGAAATCAGGAGCTTATGGCTCTGGCAGATGCTTAGTTACTGGATGTTTGAGGGTATGTGTTGAGTTAGGAACTTGTAGCATAATCTTGTATGCTGAGCAATTAATCATAAATTATGTGGCATTATGTAGTTGACTGGAACTTTTTGGTTATACATGTACATTCTCTCTCTCTCTCTCTATTTCCTTATGGATCATGTTAGGAGAGAAAAATCAGAACAAAAGGGAAAAACCATGAGAGAAAAAAAAAGAAAAGAACAACCAAAAAACCAAACATAGTATGTGTTGATTTATATTCAGTCTTCATAGTTCTTTCTCTGGATGTGGATGGCATTTTCCCTCCAAAGTTTATTGGGATTGCCTTGGATCACTGAAGTGCTGAGAAGAACCAAGTCTGTCATGGTTGATCATTGCACAATTTTACTGCAGCTGTGTGCAATGTTTTCATGGTTCTTTTTGTTACGTTCAGCATCAGTTCATGTAAATGTTTCCAGGCCTTTCTAAAATCAGTCTCTTCTTCATTTTTTAACAGAACATAATATTCCATTACTTTTATTTGCCATAACTTATTCAGACATTCTCCAATTGATGGGCATCTACTCATTTTCTAATTCTTTGCCATCACAGAAAGAGCTGACACAAACATTTTTGCACATAGTGAGTACTTTTCCCTCTTTTATGATTTCTTTGAGATACAGACCCAGTAGGTTCAAAGGACATGCATAGTTTTATAGCCCTTTGGGCATAGTTCCAAATTGCTCTCCAGAATGGTTGGATCATTTCATAACTTCACCAATAATGTATTACTGTCCTAATTTTCCCATATCCCCTCCAACATTTATTGTTACCTTTTCCTGTTACCTTAATCTGAGAGATGATACCTCAGAGTTGTTTCCATTTTCATTTCTCTAATCAATAGTGATTTAGAACATTATTTCATATGAATATAAATGGTTTTAATTTCTTCATCTGATAATTGTCTGTTCATATCCTCTGACCATTTACCAATTGGGGAATGGCTTGTATTCTTATAAATTTGACTCACTTCTTTATGTATTTTAGAAATGAGGCCTTTATCAGAAACACTGGCTGAAGAAGACCTAGATTGAGATACTTATTGTGTCACTTTGTGACCCTTGGCAAATCACTTGGGTTCTTTTTGTCTCACTTTCCTCTTCTGTAAAATGAGGGGTTTGGACTTTCTGTTCTCCAAGGTCTCTTCCTGTTCTAAATCTTTGATCCTATAATTATTTATGCTTATGAGGGGAGAGGCAGTTTCCATTAGGTCAGTAAGATCATGTAATATAAGAGAAAAGAAAGACCCAGGTGGGGAAACGATTAGATGAAGATTTCCAGAAAAATGAATTTCTATATGGGGCTCATTGAATTTGGATCAATCTAGACTCTGAAACTGAATTATATACTCAAACCCTCTCATCCATGGATGCTGCAATATTCCATGAAATGGAATACAGATTTAATCTGTGGGAAAGTAATATTATTGCTTTAAATATGACAGATAAGAAATCATTGCCATTAACAAGTCATCCAGAGGACTTGGGTTGGAGATAAAAAATTTTATCTCCCAGATCTAGCCCATGCAGGAGCACCGAGCTCTTGGAATGTGGCAAGAAATGCACAATTTTAGATCAGATAAATACCCCATGGAGCTAGATAGACCATGTTCTCTGATAAGTATGCTATTTCAAGGGACTCTGTGTTCTCTTTCATGCACTCCTGGTTAGGGGGAGGCAGTTCTTATTCTTTAGGAAGCAGTAGAGGAGTAGGGACCCTTGCCAAGAAGGAAAATTACACATTGATGACAAAAATTTCATTCTCTGTCTTTACTTATTCTAAAGCTATCCTAAATCTTCTAGTTGGCAATCAGATTTCTCATTGGTCTGAGAGTATCTTCTCCAGGCTAGCCTCTTCAACTGAGAAGCACCATGAGACTCTGGGCTTCCTTTACCTTCTTCTTAGTGCTGTTCACCCACTGCTCAAGACCGAAGGTTACTACGACAAAACTGGGTAGGTCTATAGGGAATTGGTGTCTGAAGAAAAGATCAGTCATGGGGAAAGGCCTGCTTGAGCCTAGGTTGGGTTCCCAGAAGGATTTATCTCTCCATATGGAACATTGGGGCCAGCTAACTGGCATAGTGGATAGAGTGTTTGGCTGGAGTCAGGAGGACTCATCTTCTTGTATTCCTTAGACACTAATTATATGATCCTGGAAAAGTAACTTAATCCTGTTTGCCTCAGTTTCCTTATCTGTAAAATGAGCCCCAAAGAGTAAGCCACTCCAATATCTTTGCCAAGAAAACCCCAAATGGGATCACAAAGAATTGGACACAACTGAAAATGATTGAACAATGGGGCATTGATCACTTCATAGTATTCTCTGTCTCATTCTTCTCTAAGCTCAGTTGACTAGTCACCTCATTTTAGAAGTGATTGAGTATAGATGGGAGAAATGAAGGAAAGAAAAAGCATTTCTCACTTTGACTACCTTTACCAGTATCAACAGTGGTTTATAGGGGAAGAGATCCTTTCTTATTCCCAGGGTCTTTGTGTCCAGATGTTAGGTATAGGATTGCTTGACTTCCTGAATGAAGTCTTTGGTTCATAACAGATGGAAGGCTGACACAGTACTGAAAACATGGAGGATACTCAATATATTTTTATGGAATAAAGAAGAAAATGGAATAGAATTAATGTGGTGGAATAGAGCAGAAAGTCAGCAAATAACATTGAAAGATGTTCCCTTCTGGTTCTAAATTATCCATTTTCTAGTTAAACTTGTGTGAGTAAATGAATGTAGTTCTTTGTCAACATGATGATGAACCTGGAATATAACATGGGACAGGGAAGGAAGAAAGGAATACATATTTATTTAGCATCTCCTATGTGCCAGGCTCTGTACTAAGCACTTTTCTCTTTACAAATTTTATCTTATTTAATCTTTGCAACAACCTTATGAGGTAGTTACTGTCATTATCACCATTTTACAGTTGAGGAAACTGAGGCAGACAGGGACTGAATGACTTCTCTGGGTTCATATAGTGAATAGATGTCTGAGGCCATATTTGAACTCAAGTCCTCCTGACTCCAGGTCCAGTTATATCCCATAATATAGATATAGGAGAACTTCCCTCTTGGTCCCTGACCCCTTCCTCTTCTTATCCTCAATTCTTTGCTGGGTCTGCATGTGAATTTAGTTTTTCTCCACTCCATAGAATCATGGAATCTGAGTTGGAACAACATCAGTAATGAAACAGGGATTTATTTATTTTTCTTTGTTTTTTCTTTATTTATTTTTTCCTTTATCAAAATTTTTATTTGCAAAACATATGTATGGGTAATTCTTCAATATTGACCCTTACAAAACTTTCTGTAACAAATTCCCCCCCCCCAGTCCCCACCCTTCCCCTAGATGACAGGAAATCCACTACATTAAACAAGGATTTATTTAATGATTGGCCTTCTGCTAAATGCTAGAAATATATCTATAAGCAGAAAGTCTATTTCAACTCTAAAGGAATTAATATTCTAAAAAGAGGGAAGATAATGCATAAAACAAAGGTCAGAAGGAGTTTGGGGAAGAGGAAAGACTTGAAGATGGAACATTGAAGAGAAAATCTGGTCAGGAGTACAGGCTAGAGAGGAAAGAAGACATAGATGAACTGTGAGTCCTCCTTAAAATGGAGGTTGTGGGAGGAACTAGTCAACCAGAGGGAGAAGACACAGACCTAATGGGCACTTTCAATATGAGAAGTTTAGGGCGAAGAGATTTCAATGGCATAGAGAAGAAGGCTCAGGGGTCATCTTATCTAATTGATACTAAGACAAGAATTATTTCTATGCCTTCCTTGGACGAGTAGCTATTTGTTTTTCTTTGAAAGACCTCTGTGGGGGCAGCTAGGTGGTGCAGTGAATAGAGCACCAGCCCTGAAATCAGGAAGACCTGAGTTCAAATCTGGTCTCAGACAATTAACACTTCCTAGCTGTGTGACCTTGGGCAAGTCACTTAATCCCAGTTGCTTCAGCAAAAAAGAAAAGAAAAAAAAAAAAAAAAAAAAAAAGATCTCTGTGGAAGGGTAATTCACTACCTCCTTAGGCATAATAAGAACTATAAGAACTCCATAATAAGAACTATATTGATGTTATGATTATATTAATATCATTAATTAATTATTATTATTCTATTCCAGAGCCAATGTAGTTTCTACTTTATGTCCATTCTTGTCCGTTGTCACTTTAGCCTTTACCTAAGGGTAGGACGTTTACCTAAGGTTGGGTTTGACTTCCAGGATCTATGAGGGAAGATTTGCATCCCTTATGATGACAAGCAATAACCACTGCCCCTGGGACAGATCTTCTAGAAAGGAACTGCATTGGTATTGGGGATAGAGAGCACCGACCTTTAGTTAACTTCCTATAGTTAAGCAAGTGAATTTAGAATTTGCAACTCACAGCTAGCTCCCAGGCCTTGTATACTGAATTTTGATATGATTCTACCAAATTAATTAATACTAATTGAAAAGAGTAGGGATATAAATGAATCACCTCTTACAAAGGACAGGACCAGGGGGACACTGGTCATGGAAACGATCTTTCTCCATGACTGAAAATGACTGCAAATATATAATGTACACCAATTTGTTTGCCTTTTCAATGAGGTAGAAAGGGAGGAAAAGAAGGAGTTTGGAATTTAAAATTTGAAAAAAGAATGTTATAATTGTTTGTACATGAATTGGGAAAAAATAAAATATTAAACTGAACTGACTCCAACTCTCCTCTAGCAATGAACAAACCACAAGGAGAACTTGGGGGTCTTACCTAGTTCTTCTGGTGAGTCAACCATACTGTTAAGTATTTAGAAAGAAAGATCAAACATCCCAGGAAGCAAGTGAGGAAGCAGAGAGTGAGGAAAAGTGGCCAGAGGAGAAATTGTTTAAAGTCCCAAGTTCCCACAATTTATTGGCATTGACTTTCTGAGAAGCTAAGAGTGGAATTGCACCAGGAACATCAATTAGCTCTCAGATGGAGTGTATTATAGAGAGATCTAGGCAGCTGAATTTTATCGAGAGGTCTAGGCAGCTGAATTATACTCTTGGAACTCTTGGATTTGGGTTGATTGGGAGCATCTTTAGCCTATTATTAACAGAATATTTCAGACAGATAGCTAAGGCTCAGTACCAGGATACTCTAACTCTCCATGCCTCTTGTGTGGAAACTTAAAAGAGGGAGCAGCTAGGTGGAGCAGTGGATAGAACACCAGTCCTGAAGTCAGGAGGATCTGAGTTCAAATCTGGCTTCAGACACTTAACACTTCCTAGCTGTGTGGCCCTGGGCAAGTCACTTAACCCAGTTAATTGTCTCAGGGAGGGGGTGGAGAAACTTAAAAGAGACCTATAAGAATGTGGTAGCAGAAAGTATCAAGATCATTGAATCATCTGACTCAAAGAGGAGATGAATTAACATTTATTAAGCACCTACTATGTGCTAGGTACTGTACTAAGTGCTAGAGATACAAAAGGAGATAAAAGATACTTCCTGCCTAAAGAAACTTGCAATCTAATTAGGGAAACAACATGCAAACATGTATACACAATTATATACAAAATAAACAAGAAATAATTAACAGAAAGAAGGCACTAGAATTAAGAAAGATTGTGAAAGCCTTCCTGCAGAAGATGAAATTTTAGCTGGGACCTGAAGATATCCAGGATAGATCAGCTTTGATTCTGTAATCCTTAAAGAAATGAAGATCATTTGAGGAAGAAACTCAGTGCAAGGACCAGTAGGATATAGGGTAAGATATATCTCAAGAGGAACCAATAAAACCCACTTCATTAATACTTGACTTCTTTGAGAGTGGTCTCAGATCACTCTCAAAAAGGGAAGATTTTGGAGCTGACCTTAAAGAAATGTTTATCAGTGGCAGCTTCCATGAGTTCTGATGAGAAATAGTCACAAGAAACCCACTGCATTGGCAAATGGGTATTAGATGACTCCCCTCAAAGGGTGGAAATTCAACAGTCCATTCTAGGCACAGGGGAGAGGGATAACAATTGGTGTGTTTGAGGATGTGAGGAAAGATAGCAATACAGTTTGACTGAAGCATATAATACATTAGCAGCTAGGTAGCACAGTGGCAAGAGCACCAGCCCTAAAGTCAAGAAGATCTGAGTTCAAATGTGACCTTAGACACTTATTAGCTGTATGACAATGAGCAAGTCATTTAACCCAGTTCCCACATCTGTAAAGTTCCTTTTGGTAGTGGCGTGAAAGCCAGATTAGAAGGGAGAGAGAATAGAGGTGAGTAAATCTGCTAGAAATAATAAGGATAATAAGGGGCTTGGACCTGAGGGATGATAGTGAGAAAAGCGAGAAGACAGATGTGAGAAAGATTATGGACTTGGCAAACTCAATAGATATAAAAGGCAAACAAGAGGGGAAAGTCAAAGCTAATGCCAAAGTTGGGAGAATGAATGGTGGAATAACAGGCAATAAGGGAAGTAAGAGGCAAGAGTAAGTTTAGGGGAGAATCTAAGTCTGAGACATGATGAGTTTGAAGAACTAGCGGAACCTCACATGGAAATGTTCTATAGGCATTTGAGCATGTGGGTCTGAAGCTTAAGAGAGAGATTAGAACTGCAAATAAATATTCCAGTGTCATCTTCGTAGAGGTGGGGATGGAAGGCATGAGGATGAGATGACTAATGGAGGAAGTAGAGAGAGAAAAGATGACCAAGGAGAGATCCTTGGAATTGTCCACATTAAGGAGTCAGGAAGAAAGAACTAATAAAGAGACAGGAAGGATCTTTAAAGAGATAAAAAGAGAAAAAGGGAAAGGTAGTATTTAGGAGGTCAAAGAAGAATGTCTTAAAATAGAGCGGTATCAAATTCTAGAATGAAGACAGAAAAATAGACCATTGGATTTGATCATTAGGATATCATTGGTGGATTTCAAAGACTGTTTCTATAGGTTAATGAAAGTGAAGAAAGAGTAGGCATTAGGTATAGCGGGCAATGGTTTTGAGAAATTGGGAGATTAAAAGGAAGAGAGAGCTAGAAACCCTGGAGTTGCTTGGTCTGCCTGATTGGGGTGAGACTTGTCAGTACACACACACGTACATCCCACATGCAGGTGTATGTGCTTATGTGTACACAGGAAGAGAAATGAATGAAATGGAATTAGAGTCAGAAGACCTTGCTTCTAGTACCAATTTGTCAATATTACCTGCCATTATGTGTCTTCAGACTCAGTTTCCTCACCAAAAAAATGAAGATGTTGGGAGTAGAAGATTTCTAAAGACCCTCCCATCCTCTAAGATCTTGTGATCTGGAACATGGCATCCATGACACATACTGGATTTTCTGGGACTCTTTGAATGATGCTGTATCTGGAAGTCAGAAGAGAGATTCTAACTTCATCCATTAAATATGTGCTGAAGAAGAAAGATTACTGGACCATAAGATCATTGATTTGAGGCTGAAAAGACCAGAGTCAAGATTTGAATGTAGGTCTTAAGATTTTAAAAATCCAATGACTTTCCCACGAGAAACCACCATAGAGTCTTATAACCTGGGTTCTAATCTCAACCCTGATAACCCTTTGACTTTTGAGATGCTAATAACCCTTTGGGCTTTACTTCTCTGGTAACCGTGCAGTGAGAAAATAAGGTTTTGATGTGGACTGGGGGAAAGGAGAAGGTAATTTGGGACCCTGGGTGCTGCTCTCAGTGGGGAACTTTGTGATGGAGTCTTTGGAAAGCCTAAGAGTATTAGGCTGGAGCTAGGATGGGGAAGAGGGTACAATGGGAAGTGGGGGTGGGTGTACTTGGACAATCTAGATTTGGATTTAATGAGCATTGATGCTGGACTTCCTCACCTTTCATGGTTACTTTTCAGTTCTATGCACTCTTCCCAGATATGATGGCACATATTAGACCTTCAAGCAATGATGCTTTCACAACTTCACCTCTAAAAATTGTGAGTCATTTAATTATGGAGGTTGTGGAGGCAATGATAACAACTTCAACTCCAAGAAAGAATGTATGTTGATTTGTATAAGTTGGAAAATGCTTATATGATCTTGCTATAACCCTTGGTTCTCTTCCATGGCTGTGACTAGTCTTAAATGATTGGATTTTCCAATATTTTCTGAATGACAATTCTCTTCATCATGATTGAAAATTCATCAGTATTCCATTTTAATTGAGTTTCACAAGTTTCCTGCTGAAAATGCAGATAGGATGAGAGGGTCATAGCTCAGTCCTCCAGGATTTTATTTCATCACCTGCTTTCTAGTTTGATGAAACAACTAACTACAATCAGCAGTTGGGATTTTGGTAGGAGTTGGGGGTGATAGAAGGTCTTTGGGTTTATTTGGGACTCTATGCTCTGCCTTGGGAAGTTCTGTCTGAGACCTTTGGGAGACTAGGGAGTTTTCTAATATTACTGGGTTTGGGAGGTAGGAAGGCTAGGAATATAGAAACACACATCCTTTTTCCTCCCAGTTTTACAATTGTCTGACCCTACAAATGTCAAAGATGTGACACCCACACCAGACACTGAAGTTTAGGATCCATGGTTCCTGTCAATTCAGCCTGGTTTCCTGTGTCCTTTCACTGGGGAGCCCCTAAATGGTTTCCTTGTTTCACCAATCAATAATGTTTATTCATATCTAGGCTCTTTACATCTTTATCCTTTTCCCATATGGGTTGCCTTAATCATCAGGTTTCAAGCAACAAAGTCATATTTGTGGTCCTGATTGCATCTAATAATTTCCCAGGACCACTAGAGCACCATAGGTTTGGAAGTCTTTTGGAGATGCTGGATCTTTTCTGTTATATCCTCATATGAATATATCAGGGGTGTGTGTGTGTGTGTGTGTGTGTGTGTGTGTGTGTGTGTGTGTGTGT
>JAJPUD010003247.1:137179-190054 GCA_023553655.1 Myrmecobius fasciatus | reverse complement strand
TGTGTGTGTGTGTGTGTGTGTGTGTGTGTGTGTGTGTGTGTGTGTGTACATATCATTCTTCCTCTTTGGCCAGAGTTAAAGACTCCAGAAAAGAGAACCCTGGTACCCTAGTTCTTTTTTTTTAATCTATGTCTAGATGATCCATATCCACCTTGGCTAGGGGAGTGGGAGGTGGATCGAAGGTGAGAGGGGAAATTGTAAAATCTCCATGATTTATAAAAGGATGGAAACTTTTGTTTATTTTTTTTCCAGATTGAAGAAGAGAAATTGTACATACTGTCCTGCCAAAGCCTGCTCTCTGAAGGGTTCAGTTTGAGGACCTGGCTGCCAGTTCCTGAATCCTCATTTCCCCACCTTATGACTGGCTCACTCTAAATATTTTATTTCCTCCTTTTCTTCTCCCCATTTTTTGATAATTACATGGTGACATGTAGTAATTATTTTATTATTTTCTACATTGCTAGATGTGGAAAAGACCTTTGACAATGTACATTTATTTATAATAAACACCCTATAAGCATAGACTTAGAAGGTGGGGGTGTTAATATAGCAAAGAGTATATATCCAAAGCCAGCTAGGTGGCACAGTAGATAGAGCACTGGATTTAGAATCAAGTAGACTTATCTTCCTGAGTTCAAATCTGGCCCTAGACACTTACAAGCTGCGTGACTCTGGGTAAGTTACTTAGCCATGTTTACCTCAGTTTCCTTACCTGTAGAACGAGTTGGAGAAGAAAATGGCACACCACTCTACTGTCTTTGCCAATAAAACCCTAAATGGGGTTACAAAGAGTCAGGCATGACTGAAATGAAAGAATAACAACAAAATGAAAAAAAAAGTAAAATCAATAGCTGGCAGTATTTGCAATGGGAAAACATTAGGAACTTTCTAGTAAATACATGAATAAAGCAAGATTAGCTGCTTTTCTCCACTATTATTTGACATATTTATAAAAAATCTAGCGCTAGCAATGACAAAACAAAGAAATTAGGGGTAATGGCACAAATATTGGGAAATAAGAGCATTATCTCTATTTGCTGATGAACATGAGTTTATTTAGAAAACCCTTGAGAACTAATAAAATTGAATTAAGACAATTAAAACTTTTAGCAAAGTAATGGAACCTAAAATAAATCCATAAAAATTAATAACAGCAATAAAAAACCTAGGAGAAAAATGATAGAAAGGAAAATCACATTCAGATAACTATAAAATGCATAAAATTTCTGTAAGTCAGACTCTCAATTCACAGTTAAGACTTAGATGAATTTACTTACGAATATTCCTTAAAGAAATCAAGAATGACAAATAACTGGAAGGAAATTCACCACTCACAGTTGGGACTTATCATCATATTAAAAATGGTACACTACCTAAGTTGATTTACAGATTCAATTATACTAATCAAATTACTAAGGGGATACTTTGGACAGTTCAACCATTCATTTTGAAAGACAGAAGTTCTAGAATTTCAAGGGAAATAATGAAAAAAACATAGACATAAAAGGGAAGTATTACTTTCATATTTCAACATATAGTATAAAGTAGTAATGAAGTGATGTTTGAAATGAATTTAAACAGAGTAGATAAGAAAACATTAGAAGCAAGAACCAGTTCTCAATAATGGTGTTTGACAAACCTGAAAATCTAACTTTCTTGGGAGAAGAATTCCCTATTTGATAAGAACTATGAGGAAAAACTAGAAGGCAGTTTGTTAGAAATTAGATGTAGCCCAGCATCTTATACACTATACCATAATAAGGTCAGAGTAGTTATGCAATGGAGTCACCCCATAAACAACTGAGAGCTTATCGAAATAGTCTTGGGACATGAATTAGCAAGTAGAAAGGACAAAAGTGAGAGATAGTGGCAGAATCTAAAATACTATGCAACTGACCAATCAAGTGAAATATTTTTTAACTTTTCATTTTTGTTTTTATTTGACTGATTCTTGAAGTCTTGATGAGTCATTCACTTCCATTTGTTCAATTCTAATTTTTAATGTCTTATTTTCTTCAGTTACTGTTTTTAGCTCCTTTTGTAATTGGCCAATTTGTTCATTGCATTCTTTTTCCATTTTTTCCATTTTATTTTGCAGCGATCTCATTTTGTCTCCCCGTGTTTCTTCTAACTCTCTTTTAAGATTCTTTATGCAATCTTCAAAGAAAGTCTTGTGGCATGGAGTCCAGTTTATGTCCCTCTTTGGGGCTTTTTCTGGAGTTGCTTTACCTTTAGGGACCTCAGGATTTGAGGTCTGTTCTTCCCTGTCTCCATAAAAGCTGTCTATGGTGAGAGCTCTTTTTGTTTTTTTATTCATTTTTTTTTAAAGGTGTGAGGTCTGTTCAAGGCAAAGGAGGGACAACTGCTTTAATTTACCCTGGGGCAGTTCTGCTGATTGAATTATTTCAGTTGCTGGGCAGTTCTGCTTTGAATTGCCCTGGGGCAGTTCTGCTGATTGAATTATTTCAGGTGCTGATCAGTTCTGTTGATTGATCACCCTAGGGTGCTATGTAATGGCAGCTAGGTCCAATGCTCATCAGGGGTTCAATGGTTCACAATCTATCCCCCCACAAAAGGCAGATCCTCCAAACCACCTGCTTACAATCGGGACAGATTGGCCCAAGAGGCCTGCAGAAGACTCCCAGGTATGTGAAAAGCACAACGTTCCCACTCCTGTTCCGACTCCTGTTCCGACTCTTGTTCCAGCTCCCTGCTCCAGCTCCCTGCTCCAGCTCCCTGCCCCAGTCTCCCTGTGCTGCAGTCTGGGTTCAGCAGACCACCCCCCTGCCCAATTAAAACAGACCTGTTTTGAAGTTCTTCCAGAGTATCTTCTTCTAGAAATGTGCTGTCCTCCAGATATTGTGGATTTTTTTTACTTCAGAATCAGGCTAGAGGCTTCATATGTTGTTGATTTGAGGCAAGGTTAGAGGAGGTTACAGAGACTCCTGTCTTAGCTCAGCCATCTTGGCTCCACCCCCAGAAATGATATTTTTAAAATGTTTGGCACAATCCTTGACACATAGGAGATAATTATTCCCTTCTTGGATTGGATATGGGGGCTGAGGTCCAAGATAGTTTCTACATTGTAAAACAATGACTGAACAGAGCCAGGAATATCATTTTGCAAAATAGGGGGTGGCTATAGTTTGGACTATATTGAGTTTCAGATGTCTTTGAGACATCCTGTGGAGATGGCTACTAGACAGTTGGCAACGAAGGACTGAAATTAAATTAGATATAGAACTGTGAGTCAGCTACCAAGAAATAATTGGAGCTGATGAGATTATCAAAAAAGATAGTGTAGAGAGAGGGGAAGTGAGATCTTGGGACCAAAGTTTTGGGACATTCTTGTGGTTAGGTGCTGGCACTCAGATGGTGATTTAGGAAATGAGATTGAGAAACCTATTGTACAGGAGACAGCAGGTTCATAAAAGACTATGGAGGAAAGAGTAATGAAAGACAGAGATGGCTCAGTATTAAAGATGCAGTGAGATCCAGGAGAATGAGGACTAAGAAAAGTGTCCTAGATTTATCAATTAAGGAATTCTTTGTAACTTGGGGTAAAACAGTTTCAAGAGAGAGAAAGAGAGAGAGAGAGAGAGAGAGAGAGAGAGAGAGAGAGAGAATAATTAATACATATATAGTGTGCCTATAATTTATATTTAAATTTTTTTAAATTTTTATTTTACCTCTTTGGCAAAAATGACAAAGAGGGAAACTCTGGTCCTATATATTTCTTCCCTTTTCAGCTTTGTGCTAAAAAACGGTACCTATTGTCTCACTTCCTTTCTTGCTCATCTCCCAGTCCCTTGCAATCTGGCTTCCAAATATATCCTTCAATTGAAACTGAGGGAGATCTGAAGGTATCTGCACCCTCCTTCCCTATCCATATACAGGTACCACCTTGACACCCTGGAGCACCCATCTTCCCTCTTTGTACTGATATTGGGTGAGTCTTAGCTTCATAAAGGGGGATTTGTTTGTGGTGGGGATAGATGAAGAATCCCCTGCATGTCGATCAGATATGAGTTCTGGTAGGTAGTCTTCCTCTCTCCTCCCCCACCCTCATACTATCCCACAGAAGATTTCTGATGTGTCCTGGGTCCTGTCTTCTTCTGAGTTTCGGTTTGCACAATCACAGGGGTGAAGTCAGAGAAGGTAAGTGTTTCTAAAGCTGATTAATGTATTAAAAAAGGAAGGCAGATGAATTTTCTGGTCTTACACTTACACTGGTGCTGCTGCTCCCTGGTCCTTTTGTCCTGGCCAGTGCTGTGAGACTGTGAGTCCCTCATCTGAAGGTTGGCCCATGACGTGGCAGAAGAGCTTCACCTGTGCCTCCCCTGTGCCCAGCTTGTCTCTGGCACAGACATTTAAAGATTGGGATTTGCCATCCTAATCTCTATACCAACCCTCCCCACCATCTGCTTTGAGTTGGATGCAAGGTACCCAAAATGTTAGGATCCTGATGCCCTACCTGGGTCCTCCTTCCCTAGACTGTGATGGACAAATGAAATTGTTGAAGGATCCTTGAGGACTGGTGATCCTTCCTCTTCCCCAGTGTAGCTGCTCTCCTTCCACTAATCCTCATGCTCATGATGGCTATTTCATACTCCTAAAATAGGCCGTGGCTGGGGCAAAGCCCTTCTTGTCCCACTCTAGTTATAGCTCTGGGGGCTAAAGATAATGGAAGACTTGGAGAAGGTCATGCACAGCAGAACATTATAACTCAAGAGAAACTTTCAGTGTGTCCTAGTTTCTTCATCTGTAAGAAGTGGGGTTCAGGTTCAATGGCTTCTGAGTCTATTTCAGTTCACAGAGGTTCATCTCTGGGTTGGCTGCTAGATGCTGGATGCTTTAGCCATAGTAAATTCCCAAAGTATCGAAGGGCTAAGATTTGTGCCACAGGAAGGAGGTGGGGTGGGGAACAAACATACTTCTATATTAAGAAATTCTAGATGCTTGAAGAGTGAAAATATGAGTCTGAACTGATCAAAGTCTGAATTTGAATCCAGGTCTACTAGATTCAAAGATCAGTGCTTTTCCCATTACCTCACAGTTTAGTCCTGAGGCCTACAAGTCCACTAGATAGATAATGTATAGGAGATTTATAATAAAGTCTGAACAGTAATCATGCAAGGAAAAAATATTTTTTCTGTGTGAAATATATATGCCTGGTATATATAAAATTGCCTCCATTTCACAGATGAAGAAACTGAGACCCAGAGAGATTAAATTTAGCATATGTCACTCAGGGAATGAGAACCTGAGGCAGTAAAGATCACTTTAGAACCCAGATGATCATGGAGATCAATAGTCAGTGGAACCAAAAAAAGGGCACTTGGATCCAATGAAAAGGGCAGGAGGGACCAGGTCCTTCAAAAAGAAAAAAAGGCAGGTTGTGTTTTGTTTTTTGATGAATTTGAGATCTCATGGACATCACGAGTCCTTCATTAATATAAGGTGCCAATCCCTTCACATATTAGTTTATGTGATTTCTGCCTGGCTTTCTCATAAATCCTCAAGGGAGAATTTCTCACACATAGGCCCTAAAATTCACAAGATACATCTTGTCTGTACACAGTTATTTCTATATTTGTCTCTCCTATTACAATGAGATCCCTTTGGGGTTAGGACCCATGTTTTCTGTCTCACTTTATATACTCAGCATGTTCATGGTAAACACTGAGTAGATGCTTGTCGATGACTCATTCTCCAACAAAAGAGATGGAGACATAAGTCTTGAATTATTTGTCCTTGGAAATATTTGAACAGAGGGTGAGTGAACCCTTGGTATCGAGAATACTCTTTTTCTCCTAATTTTTGTCCTTCTTGTTGTTCTTCTGCTACTTCTAATTTTTCTTCTTCTAATTCTTCTTGTGTTCTGCTTCATCTTCATCTTCTTGTTCTCCTCCTCTTTTTCTCTTTGTTTTTGTTCTTATTCTTCTCATATAGGGGCCCAAGTATTATCTCTAACTGAATCTCAAATCCATATCTCTGGACTCAGACACCTGCCTTTTGATGTCCCCTCTAGGTCTTGTCCCTGCTAGAGACTCATATTCCATAGAACTTTCCCAAGGGAAATGGCCTTTTAAAGGGGGCTGGAGTAGGAAATACAGAATTTCAAGAAATGATATGATGAATGGATTTCAGGCTAAGAGAAGAGACCATCCAAGTCAACATTCTCATTTTTGAGATGAGGATGCCTCGACCTAGAGATGATAACCCAATTCTATGGGCCAGTATGGTCCAAGGAAGGCAGTAGGTTGAGTGGGGGGAGAAGAAAGGCAAGGAGTCTTAGAACTCCCAATCTTTTGTTATACTCTCTGGCTCACCCACCCAAACTTTCTATATCCCTCTATGTGGCACTGAGGTGTGTTGGCCCCATCTGGAGCCATCATATTCCAGAGGGTCCATCTAGGGAGGAGAATTGAGTTCAAGTCCAGTCCTTGTCCTTTTGTCTTGTCCCTTGCATCCATATAGCTCTGGCCCTGGTACCTAGCATGAGTTCAGGGTCCAGGAGTGGCTTAATAAATATTGACTAAGTGATCAGACTTTGAAACAAGGCTTTATTTCAATAGTAGGAACTGAGTTCAGAGAAGAGGAAGATGGAGCCAGATGGTGGAGATGGAGAAATGGAGATGGTGAAGGCCTTTTAAGGAGAGGAGAGAGCTGGCCTGCATGGAAACGACATTATTCTGAAACACAAAAAGCAGGAGTGTAAATTACAATAGATTCTCTAAAGACAGCTTAGAATCTGGCAGATCTTAAAGAGGATTTAAAACATCTGCCTTTTATCTCTCTAGCTCACCCATTCAATCTTGCTATATCACTCTATGTGGCACTGAGGTGTGTTGGCCCCATCTGGAGCCATCATATTCAAAAGGGGCCATCTAGTGATGAGTACTGAGTTCAAGTCCAGACCTCCGCCTTCCTTTCCTTTCTTCTCTCCTCCTTGATTATTTTTGCAGTGACAGCTTTGAGGAATAGCCCTTATTCAGGGGGAGACCCTGGGGTTGGCTAGGACTGATGAGGATGGAGAGGTAATCATCATCATTATTATTATTTGGAGATAATAGGGATAAGTGGATAAGTGACCTGTCCAAGATCATCTACATCCTTGATTATGCTGCCTCAATCATTCCTTTTGCATCATTACTGGTAATCATTCCTGCTCTTAAGTCTTCAGTGGGTCCCTATTTCTTACTGAGTAAGTTTCAAACTACTTGGAGAATTCAATTCCCTCTACAATATACGTTTCTAACTTTATTCTATGATACTCCTTATTCCTCTTCCTACATATGTCTTGTGTTTTCACAATTCTGTGCCTTTGTTAATGTCTTTTTTTTTTATATCTGGCCCTTCACCCTTTTACCTGTCAAATTCTCACCCATCTTTCAATAATAATAATAATGACGATAATGAGCATTTATATAACAATTTAAAGTTTTTAAAGTGCTTTAGAAATTCTTTTACTTCTCACAACAATCCTACTGTTGTTTCTTATCTAGCCTTATTCACTATTTAGTCCTTTCCTCAAAGTGAGACTTGTTAAAGACCTGAGATTCAAAAGGCCAAGGTCTTCCATTGCATCAAAGTCCACCTCTAGTTGCCTTTATCTATATCTGGCCACTGGACCCAGATGGCTCTGGAAGGGAAAGTGAGGTAGGTCCTCCCTCACTTTAATCCAATTCACTTGCACATCACAGCATCCCCTCTCTGATGTCATGGTCCTCTTTGAGAATGAAGGACAAATAACAACAACAAGAACAAGATGCTTTCATTATTCCCATTTTACAGATGAGGAACCTGAGGTTATCAGAGATTAAGTGACTAGTTTAGGGTCACACAACTCAAAAGTGTCTAAGACAGGATATGCCAAATCCTGCACCATCTAGTTGTCTCTCTGAAACCCCACCCTTTAAAAGTTCAGCTCAAATGCTGCTTCCTCCAGGAAGCTTTTCCTGATTCACTGTCAACAACAACTATTACTCCATTCTTGGACCTCACATGGCTTCACCTATTTAATACCCTTATGATATAATATTGTATATTTATTTATGCTTATGATATAACATTATATAGTTATTTATGCTTACATCTTATCTACTTATTAGACTAGAAGTTTGACGAGGGTATGGATTATAGATTATTTATTTTGTACAGTCCCGAGGACTGGGCACTTGATTTATGTTTGTTAAATTAATTTGAATAATCATGTCATATTGCATATAATGAGATAAGAACTGGCCCTGTGATATCATTAATAACTGGAACTCTTAGATTCCTTCTTACCAATGCAGGTTAGTCCCTTCTTTCTAATTTAGTCTTAGAAAGCTATCTAGAACCTTAACGTAGTAAGTGATGATTCACACATGTATTGTATATGTTTATATATATAATATATATATATATACATATAATGTGTGTATATATATACACATGTATATATTTATATATATTGTGTTATATATATATAATATACACACACATCTATCTATCATCTGTCTATGTATCTATGTATTTATAAAAGCTGTCTATTTTTGGTTTTATCCCTCTATTAGAGAGTAAATTTCCTGGGGGGGTGACCCTATCCCATCTAATGCTTATGCCCTTCCCAGCTCTTAGCCTTAGGTTCTACACACAGAATGTGCTTCTAAAATTAATGCTGGCTAAATGGAATGGAATCGAGAAGGTCTCCCTCTGTGCCCTCTGAACCAGTCATGCTATGGGCCCCTAGCTCTATCCAGTGCTTTTTGAATC
Organism: Myrmecobius fasciatus; assembly: GCA_023553655.1. Lineage (NCBI taxonomy): Eukaryota > Metazoa > Chordata > Mammalia > Dasyuromorphia > Myrmecobiidae > Myrmecobius > Myrmecobius fasciatus. The sequence continues at coordinate 181,294 of JAJPUD010003247.1, read as the reverse complement.
TTACCCAACATGCAGTTTATCTGACATTGTCTCATATCTCTGAAGTTGTTAAGGTTCCCATCACATCCCGAGTAGAAGAACTTCTTGCATGTTTTGGTAGTCCAGTCATAGAACCATCTCTCCTGTGGGGTGTCACAGGATCCCACTTTGACAGGGAATTTGCACAGATCTGAGGGAAGAACTTGAGTCAGGTCAATTCAACAAATATTTAAGTGTCTACTATCTACAAGTCACTATAGTGAGCACAGGGAAACCAAACTTTTGTTTGTTTGTTTGTTTTTTAAGATATAGTTCCTTGCCTTTATAGAGATTAGAGTTTGGTAATATTTATGTACACAAATTTCACTTTTGGTAAAAGGTAAACTATAATAAAGAAAAAAAAGATACCCTGACAAAAAGTTTCAGGACAGAGCTTCTGAATCTGGAGTCTGTGAGCTTATTTTTAAGAAAAAAAATTGTATAATTAAATTTCAATATGTTTGGTTTTGTTGTTGTTTTTGTTTATTAGGAGTTTACAATGTGGGGAGGGTGAGATAGTTAATCAGGTAAGAATGAAAGATTGCCATGCAGTAGTGAGGGCTCTGTCAAGATCAGATAACATAAAATTGGAGTGGAATTAGTCAGAAAAATGTCATGATTTTATCCAGCAGCACTCAGAAATGCATGTGTAGTAGTGGTAAAGACTCATAGTAAAAATAATCCAGAGTTGGGGGTTAGTAATGTAAGGACAGATGTAGGACAAGAAAGCAAAGGATTCAAGGAATGGTAAAACTGTTCAAACATAGAACCAAAACTGAATGGAGCAAAATGTGGATAAAGCAGAGGGGATGGACTTGGAGAATAAAATAAGTGGAGGTACTTAAGGGCATGGTGAGACTGAAGAGTGTGTTGAAGAGGAATGAGTTAGAGGGAGAGATGCAGGGATAGGAGACTTTAATCCAGGAGAGGAATTTCAAAGTCTAAAGTCATAGAACACAATTATGAGTGATATTGTTATCCAAGATTTGACCATCACTCTGGGTTGCTGAGGTAGAGTCAAGGTATGGGTCACAGGAGGGTGATGAACCGGGAGACCAGAATGTTCAAGGGTATATTAGTGTGTATATTGAATTTATTGACTTTAAAAACTTCTAAGAATTGAGATTCATAGAAAGACTAGAATCCAGGTGATGAACTCCTTAAGAAAAAAGAATGATGTAGGGACCTATAGATTAATGCAATAAGAATTTAGATAGATGGTAATGGGTTGATGAATGGTGATGTAGATGGATGGAATGAACCTTAAAGAAAATGATGGTATTGAGTGATGGTGGTAGAGGAATGGTATAGAAATGGCAGTGAAGAACAAGGAATATCTCAACTCCTCCTCTAAGTCCAGTGTGTTTGGGAGCAATGGAAAAGAAACACCTAGCCATGGAGAGACCGACCAGAGAGCCTGTGTTTTCTACAAGAAGCCAGGGTCCTCATTACCAGATGAGAAGGATGCTAGGGGAAGACATTAAAGATGGAAGGAAGTTTGTTTACAACAGTGCTAGAGTTCCAGGGGGCACAAGTGAAACTGCCAGAGAAGGCTATGAACTATGGAGATGCAAGACTGAGATGGATAGTAATGAGACCACCAGGAAAGCTATCATGGGGAAGAGGTTTTTGCCTCAGTAAAAGGACACTTTGAATTATAAGGATAAAGGGAGTAGAATATACAAGTTTTTTTCTTAGGGGAATTTGCAATTTGGTGGGGCCATATTTCAGGATCCTGTGTTGACCAAGCATAGTATTAGTGGGTGGCTCTGGCATCAATATCCATGACTGATCCACCCAAACATAAGGACCTAACTGAGGAGAGGGGTGGTGGCAAATAAAGGTGTTGGGAATTCTTCTCTGAGTACTTGAGTCTTAAGACTCTGAGGCTGGACTGACTTATAGTCATATATAGGGTGGGGAGAAGGTGTGAAGCACAAGCAGAAGGCATTCTTCATAGGGAAAAGCACTTGATTCTCAATTTCAGTCTTCATTAACATAAACCTTTTAGTAACACTGGCACTTTGGAGTCTTAGGATTTCTGTCAAGATTGATTAGGATCTCTGAAGGTTGAGAGACCCTTCACTGCCTCCAAATCAATAGGACTTAGAATCTTATAGCTCTAAGTCTAAAAAAACAATAGATAAGCACGACAGATGGTGAGTCTTTTTGAGACTCTTCAATAACCTCATCCTAAGAAGGTGGAGGTTGATTATCTTGAAGTCATTCCAGATGTTAAGTAAGCACTAACTTTCCAATCTCTAAGGCCCTGGACCAGCTCTCTGTCTTTGGTGCTCTGAGACATGGAATCTTGGAGAAATTTATTTAGCATCTTAGAAAGGTTTGGGTCCATGTGGTCCAGTGGTTTTCACCTTGTGAATTATAGATTCCATAGTGGTCTCCATGTTATGAGAAGAAGCCATCATGCCCTCAAACATTGCCATTGTGTCATCTAGCAAAAGAAATAGAATAAGGAAAGAACAGCCCGTATATTTCATTGTTATAACCGTAACATCAAGAGGTGGAGCAGAAGAACCTCAAATTGGATATTGGATGGGCTCCATTTGGAGAATTTTGGGGACAACCAAGACAAGAATCACATGGGATGAAAAGGTGTGAAGGGATCATAATCAGAACAATTGAAGGGAGTACCTACATTGATAAATCACAGATTCCTAGATTGAAATGTTTTGTTTTTTAATCAACAGATACTCTCACTTAGGAGTCCAATAAATAAGACATTAACAAAATTTTCTCTTATTTTGAAAAGTCTTGGAGTAGTGTTATTACCCTCACATTGCCCTCCTTGCTTTGGATCCCTTCCACTATTCACAGAATCAACAGTATCCAAGACACCCCCCCCCCAGTGCCTTTCAATTCTACCTAGTCCATCACAGGTTTTTCGGCACTGCTTTCGGGTGTCAAATCTATTCTCATTGCCTCTGCAGCCTCCATAGATAAACAGCTCGCATGTTCCAGTCTTGGGGTTGTAGTACCACTTGGGCATGTAGGCTAGACATTCTCCTTCTTCCCGAGGCAAGTGGCAGATATCTGGAAGAGATAATAAAATGAATGTAGAAAGAAGAATCTTGAACCCTGGACCAGAGGATGGAGAACTACTAGATCTTAACCAGTCCTGAATCTATCTGTTGCCATCTAAACTTCTGAATATTGTTATCTGTATCTGTTGTTGTGACCCAAAGGAAATTCCCTTATTTGTTCCACCCTGATTGATATCCAGACTGGGCTGTTCTCGTTACCCACAACCAAAGAGATATCTCTGAGGTTTCCAAATAAAAAGTGGTTGATAATCTGAGACCAGTGAACTTTGTTTCCTTCAAATTTTGTCCCTTCTTTGGTTTCTAAAGGCTTTTTTTTTTAAAAGATCCAACTTGTATCTAAAGTTGAGTTAAGAGGAGGCAGGTTTTAAACCATATGCAGTCCAGGAAATTCTGAGGGAATATGGAAGAAAGTGAGGAGTTACAAATACAGATAGCAGAATTTCAAAGATAAGATAAATGAGGAGGGGGCAGTTAGGTAGCACAGTGGATAGAGTACTAGCCTTGAAGTCAGGAGGATCTGAGTTCAAATGTAACCTCAGACACTTAACACTTCCTAGTTGTGTGACCCTGGGCAAGTCACTTAACCCCAATTGCCTCAGCAAAAAAAAATGAGGAACTTGATGGGGTGTTCAGAGATGAAGGATTATAAAAAATGCAATATACATCCAATATCCCCCGTACTCACTACCCCAAATCACAGGTAACCATTAACTTTAGGGTTTGTGTGTGTGTGTGTGTGTGTGTGTATGTATACAGTTTTGTTTTTGTCTCAGCAGAAAATTATGTAGTAACATTGATAGAAAACTTTGCCTCAAAATCTTCAAAGACCCAGGGCTCCTCAGTGGGAAGCTCTTTTGTCAGAGGGGAACTACAGTGTGGTGGATCACTTTGCTCAATGTTTTCTGGATCCAGCTAACAAGAAATTTAAGATTAGTCTTACCATCTTCATTCTCATGACATCAAGTGACTTAGAATGCAATATTGTCAAAGCTGGAATGGACCTTAGAACATAATTATGTGGTATCTCCTTTGGGGCTACCTTCCCAATTCAACACCAGAATACCCTCAGATTCAAAGTCATCTGTAGGTCTACACCTGTAGCTCATGAATCCCCACTAGTGAACTTACCTTTAGCAGTCAAACAGTAGATATAATTACCTCAAAACAAAGGCATTTATTAAGATAGCATAGTTACAAGAGTAGCAACAAAATATTCCCCCTTCTCCCTCATGAATTTGGAGCATGTTTCTCCCCCCCCCAATATATACAGCATTAATGGGAAGAATGGTTCGCTGGTAGTGAAGTGCACATATAGACAATAATGCAATCACAGCAACACACTTTTATAGCACTGCAGGGCTCCCATGTCCTTTTTATTTTCTTGGTATCCCCATGATATTCCCTTTTGGACAGCGTCTCTAGTGAATGCAGTATATTTTATCCAGGGAGCAACACCACTGGAAAATGTCATGGCTGATTGAGGAGGGGAGAAAGAAATGTGTTCCCTTCCATTTCTGCCCTCTGGTAGAGACCCAGGGCTCACACTCGATAAAACTACTTTTTATCTAACCTTCCTTGATTGTCCCTAACTGAAAAGACCACCAGTGACGTGGCTAAATTTTGACCACACAATGGAAATGTGCCCTTCCTATTACATCAGGGAAATTTCTCCATCTTTTGTAAAGAAAAAAAAAGTCCTAGATATATCTTTGAACGTTTTAAATAACACCTGTTCCTTCTGTTATTCTGCCTTTACTTTATGTGATTACATCAACTGGGCTGGGTTGCATGTAAAAGGTCTTTTTAAAAATTTCTAATGTTCTTCAACCTAGCTGCCCAATTGGGCAAATGTATTATACATATCTATATTTTCAAAAGTACTTGTTGTCTTCTTCATTAGAATATAAATTTATCACAAATAGGGATTGCTTCATTCTTTGAAGAAATAAGAAAAGACCTTTCAATTAGGTAATTAAGAAAACTCTGGTAATCTTGGAGACAAAGCAAGAAGATCCACTCCTTTAATTATTGTAGTAATGGCACTAGGTAGAGCAGTTAATACAGTGCTAGACTCAGGGTCAGGCACAATGTAGCACATAGTAGGGACTTAATAAACACATGTTGGTTGGTGGGAAAAGACCTTTTCCTTTTGCATTCATTTATTCATTCAACTGTGCTATAGTGGAAAGAGTCTTGGAATTGGAATTAGGAAGAGCTGGGTCTGAATTCTTGCTCTTACACTTCTAAGCTGTCCCTGGTCAAATCACTTCAGGGTCCTCATTAATAAAATGGGGATAATAATGATTCCATTACTGACTTTGAAAGGTTGTTGTATCATAACATGTATTGTCTTTTGAAAACCATAAAAATGTATACAAATTAAAGCTATCATTATTATTATTATTTATTCATTTAGCCAGCCAATAAACATCCACAAAACACCTACTATGTACATAGTCCTGTGCTAGGAGTTGGGAATACAAAGAAAAACAAAATTCTTACTTTGAGGGAACTTAGGAATATAGTTCCTACCAAAAATAGTGTTGAAAACACTGAATCTTTCAATGAGAGGAGTTAGGCAGTCTCTGTTTCTCTCTGTCTCTGTTTCTGTCTCTTTCTTTCTGTCTCTTCTGTCTCTCCCTCCCCCATCTCTCCTTTTTTTTGTCTCACTCCTTCTCTCTGTCTTCCTCCCTTCCTCTCTTCCTCCCTCCCTTTCTGTCTCTGTCTCTCCCTCTCCATCTCTTTCTCTCTGTCTCTATCCCTCTCTTTTTCTTTCTGTCTGTCTCTGTGTACATTCTTTTTTCCTCTCTTTTTCTTTGTCTGTCTCTGTTTCTCCCTCCCCCCTCTTTCTTTCTCTCTGCCTGTCTGTCTGACTTTATCTCTCTTTTTCTCTGTCTCCATCTCTCTCTGTATGTCTCTGTGTCTCTCTGTTGTCTTTTTCTGTCTCTCTCTTTGTCTCTATCTCCCTCCCCCTCTTTGTCTCTGTCTCTCTATCTCTATGCTTCTATTCCTCTCTCCTTCTCCTCCTCCTCCTATCTCTCTGTCTTTCTCCATCTCTCTCTCTCTCTCTCTCTCTCTCTCTCTCTCTCTCTATCTCTCTCTCTCTCTCTCTCTCTCTCTCTCTCTCTCTCTCTCTCTCTGTTGTTGCTTCCCCTCCTTTTCTCTCTGCCTCTTGGTCTTTTTTTCTGTTTCCTTCCCTCCCTCTCTGTCTGTCTCTGTCTTTGCCTCTTCCCCTCTCTCTTTCTCTCCCTGTCTCTGTCACTACCTCTTTCTTTCCCATCTCTGTCTGTTTCTGCTTCTCTGTCCTTCTCTATGTTTCTGCCTCTGTATTTCTCTTTATTTCTCTGTCTCTTGCTGCTTGAGTCTGTCTCTGTCTGTCTGTCTCTCCCATCTCTGTCTCTGTATCTCCGTCTCTCTTTATCTCTCTAATTCTCTCCTCTCTTTGTCTCTCTCTGTGTGTCTCTGTTTCTCTTTTTGTGCCTCTTTATCTCTTTCCCTGTCTTTGTCTCTGTCTGTCTGTCTGTCTCTTTCTTCTGTGATCCTGTGACCTCTGAGGTCATTTCCAGAGCTAAGATCATCACTAAAGAGCTAAGGATCTTAAAATCCCTAAGAATAAATGGTTTACCCAGAGTCTGAGGGTAAACTTGAATTCAGGTCTTTCTGATTCTAAGATTATCACTCTATTAACTATGAATCAAATGGAAACACCGGAATATAATTAGATTTCTTCCTTTATCTCCCCTCCATACTGCCTCCACATTCTTCTCTCCCTTTCCCCTTCCCTTACCATTCCCTCCCCTCCCTAGGAAAAATCTTTTTGGTACCTACTTTTATTTTTCTGCTTTGCTGATACAAGTAGCAGGTCCAAGTAGGGGAGGATGAGAAGGAAGAGTAAGAGAGCAACAAGGACCCTTTGAGCCATGATCACTCAGCAGTGTATAATCCCTGGCAGGAGGGATTTATACAGTCAGCCAGCCAGGAAGGGTAGAAGGAAAGGGGAGGGAAGGGCCAATCAGTCCTCTTAGAGCTCTTGACCTTCTGGGATGACTATTGCTTACCTGCCCAATTGATGCATCATGGTCACCCACCAGGTAGGATCATGGGCTGGGTGTTCTTGGCCTGGGGAGTGAGTGGAACAAATTGAAAGGGAGCCAGGAACACCAAGAATAGAGAGCCAGAGCCCTGAGGCTTCTGGTCCAGACACTGTGGGAGACAGCCCTCCTGACCAAGATTACAGGGAGGGGCAGGTGCTGGAAGATCAGAGAGAGAGTTTTGATATCTCAGAAGCCAGAAGGGAACTCAGTGAGATTTTCACCAGCTTTGGCTGGTCCCTATCTACAACAACCCTGACTATAGTCATTCAGAGCCTGTTAGAAGACTTTCATCCAGTAATGGACAACTCACTATCTTTCCAGGAAACCCATTTCATTTTGGGGAGCTCTAATTGTTAGGAAGCTTTTCCTTATTTAGATTTAAACTCTGTCTCTTAGAATTGCCCCTAATTCTGCTCTCTATGATGAAACTGGATGGAACAACTTAAAACATAGAACCGAATCTTCTCCTTTAGAGTGGGAATTCCTTGAGAATAGATATTATCATTTGTTTTTCTTCATATTCTTTGTTTGCCTCAGTTTCCTTAACTGTAAAATGGGGATAATAATAGTACCTCCCTCCCAGGGTTGTTGTAAAGATCCAATGAAATCATATTTATAACAGTCTTTATCGCAGTGCCTGGCACATATTAGGTGCTATATAAATGCTTACTCCCTTCCTTTCTTTATATGTCCTACACTGCACAGTCATCCCTTACCTTTGCTACATGACTAGCCTTTCTTCTCTATCTATAGTAAAGAAGCTGAAAAAGTTCTGGAAAGCCAAGACCTAACTGCAGAAATGTTTCAGGTAATGATATGTTCAACTAACTGCAAAAAAATTCAGCCACTTCAGGTGATCCTAAGGTTGAGGTTTGAGAAATGAGGGCTGATATGACGATCAATTCTGATGGACATGGCTCCCTTCAAAAATGAAATGTTTCAAACCACTTCCAATTATTCAGTGAAGAAAGCCATATACACCCAGAGAGAGGGATGTGAAATGTGGACCACAACATAACATTCTCATACTCTTGATTGATGTTTGCTTACATTGTGTTTCCTTTATCTGATATGTCTTTTATGTAGATACGATTTTTCTTGCACAACAATGATAAGTTTGGAAATATGTATACATATATTCGATTTGCCAAGTATTTTAACATAATTAACATGTAGTGGATATCCTGCCATCTAGGGGAGGGGTGGGGAGCTGGGGGGAAAATCTGTAACAGAAAGCTATGTAAGGGTTAATGTTGAAGAATTACCCATACATATGTTTTGCAAATAAAATAAAATTAAAAAAAAAGAGAGAGAGAAATGAGGAGTGAGAGATCCCCAGGTCAGTGTCACAGGTTCTTGCAAAAGAAACCTTAGTCCCGAATGCAGGTGAGGTTTGCGGCAAAATTGGGTTTATTACACTGAGAAACAACTCAGCGGGCTCTTCCAAAAAGAATTTAGCAAAGACTGGCCTGGGGAATCTCTCACCCCTCATTTCTCATACCTCAACATTGTCATGAAGCTCAAATAAATCCTTTGAGTCGAAAGGGAGCCATTCCATTGGACAATCAATGATTGGACATGTCCCTAAAGTGATTCCATAAAGATACAGTCCAGTCAGAAACTGTTGGGGTAGGATCCAGCAGTCAAGGAGGAACCCAGCTTCTCATCTCCTGGAAGAGAGGGTACTAACTCACAAGTGAGTATGAAAATCATTGTTCATTAAAATGAGAGAATTAGTCCCATTGGAAAACTATTGTCAATCAATCCATAAACAGATATTTATTAGGGATTTATTTTGTGCCAGGAGCTGGAGATACAAATACCAAAGAATAAAACAAGTTTTCCTTTCTTTTAAAAAAATTATATTTTTTCAATTATCAAACTTTCATTTTCCCTCCCACAACTTCCTATTCACTAGAAAGGAAACTATAAAGGAAGAAAGAAAGAAAAAAGGAAGGAGGAAGAGAGGAAAAGGAAAGAAGAAAGGAAGGAAGACTATTAAATTCCTACATTCAAGAGTGAATAGGTAAATGTTTAATGATTGGCTTTCTAAAAGATGTGCAATTGCCAAGTAGCTTTTGAATTTATATTTTTGGGATTTTTTTAGGTTGTATTTTTATTTGTTTTATTTAACATTTCCCAATATCATTTTAATCCAGTTTGGGCCCCGAGTTTGCTCATTTTCTTTCTTTCTTTTTTCTATTTTATGAATTTTATGATTGAGCTCTCCTGGGTTATAGGGGCCACTGTCCTAAGCTTCTTGTATATCTCTGAGCCTTGGCTTTGAGCGCAATGGCCCCTTGTGTTTGGTGCCTTGCTCACAGAAGGGGGTAACATTGTCTGCTCTCTCCAGGCAACAACCTAGTTTCCAGGGCTGGTAATTTGCCTTCTGTGCTAAGACTGGAGGCTGTCCCACTGGTTTGCTCTACTACTGAGCCAAGACAGAGGGTCTTAGTTGCTGGTCTGCTATGATTAAGACCTTTTACTGGCTTCCCCAAATGCTGTCTGTGCTGGGCTGAACACCCCTTTCAGCCCAGTGAAACTGCTCTTTCTTGAAATCCTTCTAATCTGTTTTTAACTGGAGAGTGATTTCATCCCACACATTCTGTCCAGAGGCTTGGTTTATATTTCTTTAAAAATATATGTATATATGCATATACATATATATATTTATTCTGATTGCACTTAGTAGGAATTTCTGAACCACTACTATAATTTTTTTCCCTTTAGGAGTTGCTAGGTTTTTCTTGATTGAATATACCTCAAAGTTAACAAATGCCTAAACCATCCTAAAGCCAACAGTAATTTATATTATTACATGAGGTACAGATCTATTTTTCCTTTAGTATTCAATCTGTAACTGGTATTATTTAGCAATGCATAATTTTAAAAATAACTATTAAGAGGAAAATGGTCATTCTATTTTCATTAATAAATATTATTTTGTGTCATTTTTAGAAACAATTCAAAATATTAAAAAAAAACTCACTTTATTTGATTATTTCCTGGATATACCAGAGATAGTTATAAGCTGTTTTAGTGAATACCAAATAAAGGCTTAAAACTAATTTTATTATCATATTTTCATCTCTACTTTCCATCCTAATACATATTTATGTATGAATGAATATGAAATAACTAAATAAGAAAAGAGAATGGACAAGTTCAACCCCAATTGCCTCAGCAAAAAAAAATGAATAAGTGAACAATTTCGCCAGTTAAAGACTTTATTGCAGTATTCTTTTGCTCCATCATCTTCTCTAAATTCAAGTAAATTTCTGCAATTTTGATTCCTCTAGAGGCAAAATCTATATGAGCCAAGTGAAAAAAATGTGAGTTATTCAATGAAGCCTTAGAAGGAATATAGTCAACATTCAAACAAATTTCACCAAGTGTTTCCTTTTTTTTTTTCTCAATACAGACTACCTTAAAGCCCAGTGGTACAGCTATAATAGCAACATATCTTCCAGGACCTCCAAGGTATGACCATTACATCAGCATCCTTAAAGAAACTGCAGAAATTCCTTGTAGTCTGTGAGGCATTCAACTGAAATAGACTCTCTTGGCCAGGGTGCAGGACACTTGGCTCAAACTCTGTATTTTTCTCTTGGATGACCCTGCTGCCTTGGACTTTCACCTCTACCAAAAGCTTCCTCCATCTCATTAAGGATTGTATTTTAAAAATAATATTTTTAATGTTTTCTCCATCATTTTCTCATCTAGGCAATTAAAAAAATAATAAATCAAATCATGATTTGTATTGTTTGCTAATTTCTGAGGTATAAATGCTCACACTAAAAAAAATCTCATGAATTCTTTTTAACACTTTGGCATAACCTGCCCTGTATTGTGTAAACACAATCAAGCAAAATCTATTCTTTACTCTCATATTGCCTCCATTTTAAAAAAGGTGCTTTCTTTGAATTAGGAAATTAGTTCAATTAGAACTTGAGAAAATGGATCATGCACACCACAATCTGGCAGAGAAGAAAGGAAGATAAACAGGGAAAAAAAGGAAGATAAAAATATTTGCGATTGTGAAAAAAATATACATCCATTCATCCAATTACACACATACATACATGCACAGTGCATTCATACATACATGTCACCCACATGCAAACATTCACATGGGCACAATATTTACACATACCTATTCATACATATAGTCATACACTCATGAATGTGCACATACATGTATTCATGTAATCAATGCATCCATATTGAGCATGGAAATAGAACTGACAAATTCCAGGGAAAGGAGTTCTCTCTGGGAAGATTGTGTGACTCTTGGGTAGTGGGTGCCAAAGGACTCAGAATCACTTAAAATCTTTAGTTGCCTTCAGAGCTCAGCTCAAAGACTACCTCCTCCACAAAGCCTTGTATGATTTATTTCCTCAGTTGCTAGAGCTTCCCCCTACCTGTCACTTATTTTGCATATATTATTTTTTTTTGTACATATAGCATCTGGTTATATGTTGTCTCCCCCAGTGTAATTCAAGATACTTGACAAAAGGTTTGTTTCATTTTTGTTTGTTTGTTTGTTTTTGTATTTATATGCTCAGGGTCTAATATAGTGGCTGGTATACAGTAAGTGCTTAATTATTGCTAGTCAGTTGATTACTGTCCAAGCTAATTATATTAAATATTACTGAAATGTTCTCAGTTGCCTTTTAAAAATATACAAATGCAATGTGTTGCCTGTAATAGCATTGCCAGAGTTGCATAAATGTACATCTTGCTCATTCCCCTCCTTTTCTGTATTTATGGAGAAGCATGATCAGTTAATTAATCAGCTAGGGATGTAGTGTATGATCTGGCCACTAGATGGTGCTCAAACTCCCTATGATTAGATTAGAACTGAAACTGCTTGGGCTCTCTCCTGAGCCAAGGTTGTCTTCTCCCAAGTTGTGGAGTAGTCTAGAAGTATGGTTTAGAACATGTTCCATGTGCTTCAGCTTAAAAAAAAACAACAGGAAACTCTTCTTGTCTTTGGTCTTTAGAAAAGATTGGATTCTTCTTTTCTCCCTCCCTCTTCATTCAGTTTCCTGGAATTTTTTTTTTTCTCGAGGCAATTGAGGTTAAGTGACTTGCCCAAGGTCACAAAGCTAGGGAATGTTAAGTGTCTGAGACCAGATTTGAACTCAGGTTTGCTGGTGCTCTATCCACTGTGTCACTTAGCTGCCCCTCAGTAATCTTGTCTGTACTTGAGATTTGGAGATATCAAGGCTCTCTGAAAATGCCACTGATGGTGTTCCCTTCAAGTGGAGGGTTGTGGTTCCCTTGTTCCCCCATTCCATTTAGCCACTTACAGTCAGTGATGGGTTGTCATGTTTTGAGATTAAGCACATGGGTAGCTTACCATTGCTACCCTTGACATTGAAACTGACACTTTCTGTAGAGGTAGTGAACTTCCTATCCTTAGTCAGTCAATTAATAAGTATGTAGTAAGCCCCTTCTAGACACTGTGCTAGACACTGTGCTAAGGACTGGAATGAAAAGCAGCATGTAAAAGTATGTATAATCTGAGTCACTACTCCTTTGGGATCAAATTACTATTTGATGTAGGTGTCAGATTAAATGACCTTCAATGTTCTTTCTATATATTTCAATTCTTCTGGGTAAATAAAGTCAATTGCCCAAGGTCACACCAAAAAGTAGTCCCTAAGATTAGGGCTCACCTAGTCTTAATTTATGAAGTGGGGCATAATGAATACTGAGGATCGAGCTGGATCCCAGCCTCTTTCCTTGAAATCTGAGTGAAAAACTCAAATTTATAAGAATTCAAGCCATTCTCCAATTGATAAATGACCAAAGGATACAAATAGACAATTTTCAGATAAAGAAATTAAAACTATCTCTAGTCATATGAAAAGGTGTTCCAAATTACTATTGATCAGAGAAATGCAAATTAAGACAACTCTGAGATACCACTACACATCTCTCAGATTGGCTAAGATGACAGGAAAAGAAAATGATGAATGTTGGAGGGGATGTGGAAACTGGGACACTGATACATTGTTGGTGGAACTGTGAATGGGTCCAACCATTCTGGAGAGCAATTTGGAGCTAGGCTCAAAAAGTTATCAAACTGTGCATACCCTTTGACCCAGCAGTGTTTTTACTGGGCCTATATCCCAAAGAGATCTTAAAGGAGGGAAAGGGACCCACATGTACAAGAATGTTTGTGGCAGTCCTTTTTATAGTAGCAAGAAACTGGAAACTGAATGGATGCCCATCAATTGGAGAATGGCTGACTAAATTATGGTATATGAACATCATGGAATATTATTGTTCTGTAAAAAATGACCAGCAGGATGATTTTGGAGAGGCCTGGAGAGACTTGCATGAACTGATGCTGAGAGAAAAGAGCAGAACCAGGAGAACATTATACACAGCAACAAGACTATACGATGATCAATTCTGATGGACATGGTTCTCTTCAGCAATGAGATGATTCAAACCAGTTCCTATTGTTCAGTGATGAAGAAAGCCATCTATACCAAGGGAGAGGCCTGTGGGATCTGAGTGTGGACCACAACATTACATTTTAACTCTTTCTGTTGATGTTTGCTTGCATTTCATTTTCCTTTTTAGATTGTTTTTTATTTCTTTCTAGATCTGATTTTTCTTGTGCTGCAAGATAACTGTATAGATATGTATACATATATTGGATTTATCGTATATTTTAACATATTTAACATGTATTAGACTACCTGACATTTAGGGGAGGGGGTGGGGGGAAAGAGGGAAAAATTTGGAACAGAGGGTTTTGCAAAGGTTAATGTTGAAAAATTACTCATATGTTCTGTAAATACAAAGCTTTAATAAAAAAATCTGAGACAGAAAAATGAAGTTATGGGTTTGTGGCCCCACATGGGCCTATCAACTCATGGGAACTGATAATGGATTCAGGCTGCTGTAGACCCACAACTCAGTCAATCACAATCATAAACATAGCATTTTATTTCAGGATATGGGGCAGTGTTAACACAATCTATAGGTTTAATAAACCGTCTGAAATCCAAATACTATGGGGCAGGCAGAATAAATGGTTGCAGTAGAGGTTAGCCTGGAGTCCAACTGAGAATTGCATTCTTCCTGGACACGGGATTTGTTGGTAGCACTCACTGGGTCATGTTACTTGTTTTGGTAAAGTTGACCTAGAAGATAGCAACAGACCCATGAGTTCTTCCAGAATACACAGTTGTTCCAGAATACTTTTTTCTTTTCTTTTCTTTCTTTCTTTTTTTTTTGTTGTTGAGGCAATTGAGATTAAATGACTTGCCCAGGGTCACACAGCTAGGGAATGTTAAGTGTCTGAGACCAGATTTGAACTGAGGTCCTCCTGACTTCAGGGCTGGTGCTCTATCCACTGCGCCACCTAGATGCCCCCAGAATACTTTTTCTTAATAGTCAAGGGAGACAAAATCATCTAAGTAATATAACATAGACATTATTAATTAGGAAACTAAGGTTCAGAGAGGACAGGCCACTTGCTTGTTGCCACTTAGCTAATAAGAGTTGGAGGTCTGACCCACATTGGGAACCTCCAGGGTTTGTTCTGGCCCACCTGCCACCTTTTCAACTTCAGAAAGTTTCTTTGCCTCTTTTCTTAAAACCATTTACTCTATATATCTTTCTCGATTAACCTGTTGCTGCATACTGTCCCCCCTCCCTTCCCACTAGGGATAGAACCTCCTGTACTGTAATTTACGAGGCCAGGTATTTCTCTACCAATGAGGAAAGTCTTATTTAAATAGGCTTGAGTCCCTGGTTACATCCAAGGAGAATAATAATAGTGGGGGGACATTCTAGCAATCCCCCTGCAGATTTCAGGCTATGGATTCCTGCCTTACCTTTGCACAGGCCTGCTGGCAACCATTCATGGTGAAAAAGTTGTTGGCATTGCCCCCACAGCTGTAGTAGTCGAAGGCCAAACAATCATTTGTTTTGTGGTTGTAATAAAACCGCTGGACACTTTTCTTGCACTTGCCCTTATTAAGAGGTAGGTTGCAGATATCTATGGGGGAGTCCCATGACCAGGAGAGAGGAAACACATCAGAAAATGTGACATTGAAAAGTCATTAAACTTGATAAACCTTGAAAAATGAACCCTAACCCGAATCTCTAGGCCACCAAAAAAAATCCTATGTGATCTTAGAGTAGCTCTATTAATCAATGAATCAATGGATTTTTATTAATTGTCTACTATTGCAAAAACAAAGTTGACCCTATTTGCAAACTGCTTACTTTCTAGTGAAAATGTAAAAGGGAGTGACAGGAGGATCTGTGGAGAAAAAACTAGTCTTGGAGTCAGTGTAACTTTGAGATAGTCACTCTGAACCTCTGTTTCATCATCTGTAAAATGGGAAGTACCTACTTCCCAGAGTTGTGGCAGAATAATATCTTGTTAAACAAACCTTCAAGTTATATAAATGCTATTATCATTCTAGTGAGAATAATGATAGTGGAGGGGAACAACAAAGACTGATCAAAATAGAATTAATTTTTGCTTATGTTTATAATCATTTAGATCTTGATGCTCAGAAACAAAATTGGTTCTGGAGATGAGCTTTTTGGAAAAATGAATATGTGAGGATACAGGCTGGGAGACAGAAACTCTGAGGGTAATGGTAGTGGGGGTGGAGAGGAGATGAAGAAGCAAAATTGGGAAGAAATGGGATTAAATAAGCATGAAAAACTTTAGAAAAAGATCAGCTAATGATAATTAATAGATCTAGTGAGACTAGATAATTATTATTAGATATCATTAGGTAATCTAATTTCTAATTAGGTTGTTACCGATGATAATTAGATTGGGGTGCCCAATAAAGAGAATGGCTGCCTCAGGAAAATTCTTTGAGCAGAATTCATGAATACTTCTGAGGCAGGGTTCAAATGCCAATGAGGAAGACAGTTTTTTTTTTTTTTTGCTTTTTGCTGAGGCAATTGGGGTTAAGTGACTTGCCCAGGGTCACACAGCTAGGAAGTGTCTGAGACCAGATTTGAACTCAGGTTCTCCTGACTTCAGGGCTGGTGCTCTAACCACTACGCCACCTAGCTGCCCCACTATGCCACCTAGCTGCCCCGAGGAAGACAGTTTTGACAGAAGTAGGGAGTGGGATCTGGGTCCCTGATAGGAAAATTCTTATTTTTACAGTAAAGAAAATGTAGAAAACTAGAAAACAGATTTGTTGACTTAAAAAAATAGAGATGTAGGTGGTTTCTACTTATGCAAAATATTATATGAAATTTTCAGATATGATGTTTTTACTCAATTGTTTTACTGTTACAAGAAAACTCGTGAACTGGGAATGATCTTTAAATGTATGTATAAGAACAAAATAAAACAATAAAACTTAAAAAAAAAGACTGGGGTGGATGGATTGAAAGAACTATTGTTTAAGAAATGTTAAAGAGTTCCCTGAAGTTGTTTTTCTAATTGCCATTTTCCCCAGAAACACCAGACCCAGAGTATATAGGAAATCATGAATGTGTCAAGCATGAAGCAACCCCGAGCTGACATAATTTGTTGTTTCTTTCAAACTGGACTCCCTGTATATCCTTGGGAATCAAGACAGGTACCAGTCAGTCTGCATTAGGTTGAGAAAACGTGCAGCTGGGACTCATGTGGATAAGGAGACCATCCTATCTTCATAATCTAGCAAGAGAGAAGAATACCACTTTTTCCATCACCTTGCTCTTCTCCTTTGGTAGGATATTTTTGCTTTTCCCTCCTTAATTGCACCTTTCCCCTTCTTGTATCATGACCCTTTAAGTGGGGATTTATATTTTCTCCTTTTCTTTTTCTGGTACTCTCATAAATATTGCAAACCTCTGTATGGATTGTTCTTTGGGTTCCACATAAATATTAATTTCTTTTGTAAGAAGCCTAATTTTCATGTAAGTTTCATGAAGCTGTGATTTCCTATTGACAAATGATGGCAGTGGTACGATTGTCAGGTTAGAGGAATTAGAAATAGAACCCTAAAAGATTCTTTTGGAATACAAACCCTAGCATGTTTTACCAAGATGGCAAGGATTTGAAGTTGGATCCAGAATGTCTTGTGTCCAATATCCCTTGATGTTTTCATCATCACCATCAACACAACTATTTCTTCAAAAACCACAAAACAGCCTCAATAACTCCATAACTCCTAAAATCATCAACTAAAGTCATGGGTGTTAAAATCCAAATAGATTTAATGAGAGAGGACTCTGCCAATGAAATCCTAGAGTCAGTGTGGCCCTCATCAGGTTGAAAATCACATACTGATGAGTTCCCAACATTTTAAGATCATTTAGTCCAATCCCTTCATTTTATAGAAGATTAAACTAAGGGTCAGGGAGATGAAGTATCCTTGAACTCCTCTTCCTCTTCTTCTTCTTCTTTTTCTTTTTTTTTTACAGTTTCCTTTTGTGTATATTTTCCCTATTGTAATAAAAATCCTTTGACAGAAAGACATCTTTCTCTTTTGCTTATGTGGTACAAATGGTTCATTTTCTTTTTCTTACATTTTATTATACCCTCCTCATATATATTGCCCTGTTTCCTGTAAATATTAACCTCACCTGTCTAAAACTTGAGTCATGGAATGATAGAATTAAGGGAAGACTTTTTGATATTTCTCAGATAAGAAGCCAAAGGGAAGTTGGGCCTTTCCAAAGAGAAGTAATTATTTGTAGAAGAACTTTCTTATTGCATGTAAATTCACCATTGTGAACTCTTTAAATATAGTTTAATCTGTAACCTGAATTAGTTTATTTATAGTCTACTTAACAAGGTTTGTTTCCTTAGGGGATGTTTGAGACTATAGTTCCATTTAATTAAGTTCAATTTTTATGATATTGAAGGAAGTATAGGATTAAGAATCTGTTTTTTAAGCTTCTGTGGCTTAAAAGAGTATATAAAAAGTATTTGTTTCTGACATAATTTTGCCTATAAAGAGTATCATCAAAATCCTAATCTTTGTTCATGGTTATTTAATTTCTTTATTCTCCTGAACCTGTGATTATCATGAAATCCAGATTTGTACCTTTGTAACTTCTGCATTGTGGTAGATTTATTTTGGCAGTAGTGAATTACCACATTAACTCAAAGTGGAGATATCTTCCATAGCATTTTTATTTGTCTTCCTAGCACTTAGCACATTGTCTGACATACTAAAAGCTTTTAATAATTGCTTATGTAATAGAGGAGGGGAGAACTTTTCTAAACAAAGCCTTTCCTTGTCCCTTTATATGAGTAAGCCCTGGTTTGTAGCAATTGCTGATTTGCCAGTTTCCAGGATCTAAATTGCTCACATTGAAAATTAGCCAATAAATATTTATTAAATACCTACTATGTGTCAGATACTGCTATCAGTATCCTCATTCTGTGTATTCAGAAACAGAAGTAAATAGAGTGACTTGCCCAGCACCACACAGCCAATAAGTATCTGGAACTGAATTTGAAGCCATGTTTTCCTAACTGTAGATGAGTTGGCACCCCTAAATCCTTTTAATCTGTGATTGAATCCTGTGTATCAGAAATTATGATAAATCCTGAAGATACAAAACAATAAATAATCTTTGCTCATAAGGAACATGCATTATATTGGAAAAGGAAGGAATATATTTATATATGTATATATATATATACATACAATAATATACAGAATAAATATCTGAAGTAAATAAAAGGAGGTTAAATACAAGATGGTTTAACAAGGAAGGTACTGGTAGTTGAGGCAAGGGTATACTGGAATCAGCTCCATTGGTTTGAGAAAGCTTGTTATTAAATGTACAAGGCAGTTAGGTAATACAGTAATGGGCTTGGAGGAATTGGGGCTAATTTATGTTATTTGACCAGGATACAGCTAGTAAACAGGGATTTTTGATTCCCAATCCAATCTGATTTTCACTCTATTACATTATAGGTGCTTACTATATGCTTGTGGATTGGTTGAGTGCAGGACCCAATCTGAAGTCCAATACTCTAGTCCTTTGCTGGAAAAGGGAGGAAGGCTGGGTTAATAGTCAGTGTCAGCTATTACATCTTGGAAATCAACAAACCACAAATGAGGACTTGATTTATTATTCTGTTGATTGACTCTGGAAAGTTAGAGGAAATCTTAATAATTCAAATTAAACAGAAAAGTGTATAGGGAGCAATACAGTTCACCCCCCCTCCTCCCCAGACCCTTTTGTTAAACATTTAGCAACACAACTCTGGTAAGAAGGAGATGTCTCCTCCACTCTAGTGGGTTTGAGACAGAGAGCATGTGCCCCACTTTTTCCAAGGAGAGGACCCATATCTCTTTGGTTATCTAGACCTCTCCCTCCCCCCATTTCAGAGTAGAAGCCAAAGAAGGAATTGTTAATGGGGAGGTGGGCCTTTCCAGGATCCATTAAATAATTTTCTAAATCTCCTAGATTAGCATCTTCCCTACCTGCTTCACATGCCCACATGTCCAAATATCCCCCTCCCTCTCCCCTCTCCCCAATAATTACCTTCTTTTGGATCCAAGCATACAAATCCACAGCCAAATAGGCAACACTTCAATTTTCCTTTGCACTCTCTGTCTTCTGCACAGCGATGCAATTTCCACCTTACACAGTGGACTTTATCGTTTGGACATTTCCCAGGTTTTTCTGCAGCACAAATATCACCGGGCTAATGAGCACAATAGGAATCCTCAGATCTAGAACCGGAAGCATTTCATCCAAATGTTTCATCTTGGACAGGAGGAACCTGAAGACTACATTTGCCACCAAATCATAAGAGGGGATGAATAGCTGAGCTTAGATCAGAGCCCTGGTGTCTTGGCTGCTTCTTTTGGACTTTTGTCCTTATTGCCCCAAGACTAGGAGAGCTCAGACTCTACCCTTCTCTACAGCTTGCCTGATAGACCATATTCCAGGCTTTCCCATGGAGAGAAGCAGGACATCAGCCCAGTTATCAGAGAGGGGCATGGGGTTCTCTCTGTAAATCACTGTCTCTCTGTCTTTGTCTCTGTCTGTGTCTCTGTGTGTGTGTCTTTGTCTCTGAGTATCTCTGTCTCTAGCATTCTCTGTCTCTTTCTCCTCTTTGTCTCTGTCTCTGTGTATGTCTCTGTCTCTCCTCTCTCTTTCTGTCTCTCACTCTCTCTATCTCTCTGTGTGTCTCTATCTTTCTCTCTGCCTATCTCTGTGTATGTGTCTGTCTCTATTTTTTCTCTGTCTCTCTTTCTCCTTCTGTTTCTGTCTCTTTCTATCTTTTTGTGTGTGTCTCTGTCTGTGTGTGTGTGTATGTGTGTGTGTGTAAGAGAGAGAGAGAGAGAGACAGAGAGAGAGAGAGAGAGAGCGCTCTTTCTTTCTTCTCTCTGTCTCTGTCTCTATCATAGTCTCTTTCTCTCTCTCTCCTCTCTGTCTCTTTCTCTCTTTCTATGTATGTCTCTGTCTCTCCCCTCTCTGTCCCTCCCTCCTTCCTTCTCCATTCCTCTCCCTCTTTCCTTCCTCTTTTCCTCCTCTCTCTTTTCTTTCTCTCCCTCTCCCTTCATTTTCTCCATCTTCCCTTCTTTCTTCTCCCTCTTCCCCTCTTTTAAATTCATCACCTCTGTGCCAGGAGGGAAGTGATATATTTCAGTCTTCTGAACTCATGGCTACTTGCTGTATTGATGAGTTCTAAAGTTTTTTTTTCCCTGAGGCAATTGAGGTTAAGTGACTTGCCCAGGGTCACACAGCTAGGAAGTGTTAAGTGTCTGAGGCCAGATTTGAACTCAGGTCCTCCTGACTTCAAGGCTGGTGCTCTATCCACTGCACCACCTAGCTGCCCAGTTCTAAAGGTTTTTAAAGTACCCTGAATCATTGAAATGATTAAAGGAGGAATCACTGAACTAGAACTAGAACTGCAAGTGACCCAAGAGATTAGATTGTTGCTGGAAAGGACATGAGAGGCCATTTAGTGCAATACCCCTCATCCCCTCTCATTTTACAGATCAGGAAAATAAAGTCCAGAGAAATGAGGTGACTTGTCCATAAACGAGAAAGAAAGAAGGAAACAAGCTCCTATTAAGTGTCAGGCACTCTGCTTTATAAGTATCATCTCATTCAAATCTCACAACAAACTTAGTAGCTATTATCATCACCACTCAGTTGAAGAAACTGAGGCAGATAAAGATTTGGTGACCTGCCCAGGTTCCTAGTTAGTGAGCATCTGAAGCCATGTTCAAACCCAGATTTTCCTCACTTTCAGCCCAGAGCTCTCCCTTCTGAGCTACCCAGCATGCATTTAAGCAGCAGAAAGGGATTTAATTTGTCCTCCTCAATCTTAAATCCTGCTCTCATTCTCTCATTCTAGGCTACCTCTTGATGCTTCCATTGTATAGATGAGGAAACTGAGACAACAAGAAGTTTAAATGGCTCGCTTAAAGTCACCTGGATAGCAAAGAACAGAGTCACTTACCTCTCCAGTATGACATCCGGGACAAAACAGGGAGCTCCCAGCAGAAGACAAGGAGTATTAAGAAGAGGAGCACATAGTAATGGGATGGCATGGTACAGTGTTGTCTGGAAGGAAAGGAAGGGATCCTAGCTTTGGCTACAGATAGGTTGGATGGGGTAGGGAAGTGCAGAGAGAAGCGGGTAGTGACCACAATGAGGAATTCCCCTCACCTCTCTGTTCCCACCTCCTAAGGGCCTTTGTGTAACTTTGGACCATCCAGGCAATGTGTTCATCTGGGTGAACTCTATGTTCTCAATCTGGGACATAAAGAACTTGTGGGCCCTAACTGAGAATGAGGCACTCACTCAATGTGCCTCAAGGACCTCCACTGAACTGTTACTTGGCAGGGAGAATTTGCTCCGGCCAGTGTGGTTAGAGATCCTTTTCTTAGATACTGATAAGTGCCAAAAGTTTTATGATCATAATAACCCCTTGGCTTTGCACAGATGATCACAGAATAATGTGAATTCATTTGAGCTTCCCAACAGTGAGGAAGGCAGATAGAGGTTTGGTGACCTGCCCAGGTTCCCAGTTAGTGAGCATCTGAAGCCATGTTCAAACCCAGATTTTCCTCACTCCAGCCCAGAACTCTCCCTGCATTTTGCTGAGCAGGAAATGGAATACTAAGCTCTCACAGCTATTCGGTGACATGGGCAAGACCCCTACTCCTGGGCTTGAGGCCTTTCTATTCCATTCAACAAGCACTTATTAACTGCCTACTTTGTATACTCTCTATCTCTGTGTGTCTCTGTCTCTATTTTTCTCTGCCTATCTCTCTCTCTCTCTCTGTGTCTCTGTCTCTATTTTTCTCTCTGTCTCTCTGTCTCTCTCTCTCTCTGTCTCTCTATTTTTCTCTCTGCCTATTTCTCTCTGTGTGTGTGTGTCTGTATTTTTTTCTGCTGATTACTGGGGATAACAGGTAAGGAAGTTCAAGTGGGGAGATACATGTATACAGAGGAAGGAATACACTAGAGATACAAAGTTACATCAGAGTGCTAATAACTGAAGACTTTGTATCTCCCTCAGCACTCTCACTTTACAGATGAGGGAGAGAGATTTGTTGACCTGCCCATGTTTCTACAATTAGTAACCTTCTGAGGCTGTGTTTGAACTCAAGTGCTCCTGAATTTCAGCCTGGAGCTCTCTCTACTGAGCCACTAGGCAATCTCACCTGAGCTTTAAAAGAAACTAGGGATCCAATGAGACAGAAATGATGAGGGATTAGATTCTGGAAATTGGGCACCATTTATGTAAAGACATGGGGGTGCATCATGGTTGGTCGTTTGGTTGTAGTCCTTCATTTTCAAAGAGAACCAAAATAATATCACTCAGTTGAAGTCAAGGTTCACCGTTTCTGACTGTGGCTGATCAGACAAATACAAGCTCAAAATCTTCTGTCACAGATTGGGCACAAACACTCCATGTGAATCCTTATTCACTGTTTTTTTTTTATTGAAGTTGTTTATTTTCAAAACACATGCAAGGATAATTTTTCACCATTGACCCTTGCAAAACCTTGTGTTCTAATTTCCCCTCCCTTCCCCTCATCTCCTTCCCCTAGAGGGCAAGTAATCCAATATTTGTTAAACATGATAAAAATATATGTAAATTGAATATAGACATATTTATTTGTATTTATTATTTGTAAATAAATATATTTATTTTTTATACAATTATCTTGCTGCACAAGAAAAATCTGATCAAAAAGGAAGAAAAATGAGAAAGAAAATAAAATTCAAGCAAAGAACAACAAAAGAAGTGAAAATGCTATGTTGTGATCCACACTCAGTTCTCTGTGGGTGCAGATGGCTCTCATCATCACGAGATCATTGGAACTGGACTGAATCATCTCACTGTTGAGAAGAACCACATCCAGCAGAATCGATCATGGTATAATCTTGCTGTTGCCATGTACAATGATCTCCTGGTTCTAGAACTTAGCATCAGTTCATATAAGTCTCTCCAGGTCTCTCTGAAATCATCCTGCTGATTGTTTCTCATAGAACAGTAATATTCCATAACATTCATATACCATAAATTATTCAGTCATTTCCCAGCTGATGGACATCTACTCAGTTTCCAGTTTCTTTCCACTACAAAAAGAACTGCCACAAATATTTTTTGCACATATGGTTCCCTTTCCCTCCTTTAAGATCTCTTTAGGACTAAGTTATTTAGGATAGAGAAAGAACAATTCTAGACAAAATAGATAGCTCAGATCTCACACACATGCATTTTATTATAATAGCTCAGATGTATCCCAGCCTTAATCCATCGAATAATGGCAAACATTGTGTTTGCATCTCTGTTCTACAAATTCTTTTACCTTTATCTAATTATTCCTATATCATTCATAAAGGATGAGATATATCAGGGGTTTAATCTTGTACATGATTATGTAAATATTATCAGGCAGATGACAAGCTTGAAGACTTATTTATTTAGTTGTTTGGGATAAGGAATGATGACAAATCCAGACTGAAACAACAAGATCTTACATATTGCTTTATGCTCATGTCTTCTACTGACCACTTGATCTGATTATGGAAATTTTCTATAAAATTAAAAAAAAAACAGGAATATGACTATCACAGCCTCACCTTGGTCCTTAATGACCCAACACACATATGGCATGATAATGCATCCTTAGTTCTGTTTGACTTTAATTAAGAATCACAGTTGATAATTAATTATGCAGTAATCATAGTCAAATTTAGGCATTGCCAAATGGGAAATATTCCTACGCAAAGGGAGTAATAAAATAGGGAGCCTGAGCCAGAAATATTTTATCTTAAGTTACACCAAGGTTGTCTCCTGTTTTTTTCCAGATACATAGTTCCACTTGTAACATTTCAGGAACATATTCCCTTTGAGTAGTAGCTTGTGGCATCTCTCTCAAATGATGGATTACTGAGTTAATGATCTATCAGACTACACCTTAAGTCAAAACTCAAAACAACATCACTTACATTTCCAAGAGCTTTTACCTCAAATGGCAAGTTTTACTAATTATGGATAATTATGGATGGGTTGCATAGTTATTTTGCTTCTCATGGAGTTTCAATGAGCAATAAAAGTTTAGCAGGTCTCAAATATAATAAAAAATTTCACTTAATATGCTTTATTTATCCTTTTTTCCCTTAAGTTTAAACTCATTCTGAAATAAAGATCAATCACTAGAAATCATTTCTATATTATACAGAAAATTGCACACTCTCGGTAAATCTATTTCATTGTTTTGGAACTCCATAACTCATAATGCCTCCTTTTCTAGACCTTGCTCGCACAAATGGTTTGCAGCAACTCCACACATTTATAAAATAAGGGTAATCAGCAGGGACTCAAGAGAAGGAGTTGAGCCTGGTATCCTTTTCCACTCAAGATGAATTGCTCTGAATGGACAGAACCAATCTGGATAGGACTTTCATCACAGTTCTTCTTTTTTACACACAGTAATCCATGAACAAATTTTGGGTTTAACATTACAACAATAACCCCAAATAACTTCATTAACAATCTTACACCTTCATAAGTGACAACCAAATAGTTTTAGATGTGATTTTCTTTTACCTGCAGGCAATGGTAGAAATACCCAGTTTTCCAAATTGTAGTTGCAGAATGTTATAAAACAACATTATAAACATAACACAATGAGGTTTTTTTCCAGCTTCTTCTAGTTATTCATAACATCTAAATGGTAAAAAAAATAAAAGTTGCTCAGCATAACTGATACAAAAGTTTGCCAATTTTCACAATATAAAAAAGTTAAAAACATAAGAACATATAAACAATATTATATGTTTGAAACTTGGAACAAATCCATTACTGACCAGGTGACCTTAATTCCAAAGAATGTATTTCTAAATTACAAAAAATCATTCATCTCCTCTATCACTGTTTACTGATCACATCTAACCCCCCCATAATTATCAAATATGAAGCAAGTACATTTAATTAAAGAAATATTAATAACAGGTAACATTTATACAAAGTTTCAACTATGTCAGACATTATGTTAAGCATTTTACAATCATGTGAAGTAAACTGAGGTAAATAGTGTAACTTGCTTAAGTATACCAAGTTAAAATACTGCAGATTTGTGCATTTTCCCAATCTGTCTTGATGCCAAATAGTGTGATAAATTTTGATGTATCATAAACATCCTATTAGGAGAGACACATTTCACTTAAAATGTGATCAGAATGAATTCAATTACACTTAAATCGATATTCCAAATGGCATTGCACAGAATCTAAAGTTGTAACTTTAATTGTATAGTATTATATTTTACACAAGTGGTATTTATTTTGAATGCTTCATATTCTGGAGTCCTCTATTTCCAGATAATTCTCTGACAAATACTGTAAAAGTGGCAGACATGATATTTAATCTATCCCAACTATCCTATTTAAGTATACATTTTAATTTAGTTTAAATCTCAGTTCCACAATCTCACAAGGAACCCATGGCTTATCAATTTATTCCTAGTTCTTTATGATTTCTCCCTATGTACTTCAAAATCAAGCAGCAATTTTTTATTACTGTACTTCCAAATAAAATAAACACATGATGTTTCACACTCTTCCCTCTTAAACAAAGCTAAAACTTTCTCAGCATTTTCTGTCAACTTTCACTAAAATAACCACATCTTTATTTCCTTCAGATTCTTCCCTTAAGCCGTTCTTTATTTTGTTCATTCCTTAAATTGTCCTTAAAATTTTTGTATACAGTGGTGTTAAAACTAATGATCTCTTAAAGAATTTTATTTTTACAGTGCAAATGTTGGCTTTTAATATGCCTATGATAGTTAAACTGTTGAATTAATAACATTTCTGTTCACAAAAAATCACCAAAAAATCATTAAGATACCTTTAGCACTTACAAAAATCTTTAACAATTTATAAAACCTGGTCTATTCAAATAATAATTGGGTTTTGGCATTTTATTCACAAAAGTATAAACAGCAAGGCATTTTCAGGTTACTTTCATAAATGAGTTCTCTTGGATGGGTAAGGAGGAAGACATTTCTTGAGATTCAAATACATAAATCTGTGATAAAAATTAATAGGATTCTAATATGATTTAAAGCAAGATTTCTGATTTCAAGATACACCTGCCAATTCAAAAAATGACATTTACATTGATCAGTACTTAACTTTAGCTTGTACGTTTCTGTAAATACCAAATTAGATATTTCAGTCAAATTTGTATGACATACAAAAAAGTTTTTCTCTTTTTTATGAGCCAGGAAAGAATTAAGTTCCAGTTCTATTCCAAAGTACAAACTTTGAAATTTTCCCCTAAACCTGTTTCTCTATAATCAGTGAAATAACCTTCTTTTCTAAATGTAAAACAGTCATTCCAAGGGTGGTGGATAAGAAAGAACTAGACCACAACTCAGAAATGTGAAGGGAAAGGACAGAATCTTTCTAAAGACCTAAATTACCCACCAAGACACAGAGACACATATAAACATAGATATAGAAAACATAAACCAAACAAAAACTCAGCAGCACTGAATTTCTCTTGCTACCTTATGCTTTAGATCTACAAATTCACTTAAAATGCACATCCTCCTTTATTCTCTCGGCCATGTTCCTGGCTTTGAAATTTCAAAACCATGCTGCTGTCATTGTTTCATTCCCACTTCATCCCCTGGAATCTCTTCTGTAAGGCAAGTCACCTTCTCCCATTGATGAGTTCCTCTTTGGGCTTCCATTTTGTAGAGGGGTTCAATATGGTTTTCATTTACCTCCCAGTCCCATTCTTGGATTCTGGGAACTTTGAGCCAGGTACCTTCATTAACCATCACTTTTTAAAACTTCCTTTGGAAGATTGTCTTCCCCCCATCAGAATATGAGTTTCTTAAGTGCACGAACTGTCATTTTACTTGTATTTGTATTCTCAGCACTTGACATATAGTAAGCACTTAATAAATGCTTGTTTCTCTTCTTTCCTTCCTTTCTTCCTTCCTTCCTTCCTTCTTCCTTTCCTCCTAGCAGTTTGGAAGCCTGAATTGTCCCCAGAGTTTGATCATTTTTGTGTTTCACTGGGCACTGATAAGGGGCTAAGACTCAGAAAGGACAAGGGTCTTGACTAATATTTGACCAAAAGGAAGGAGGGAGAAGGGAGGAGTGGGAAAAACCCTGAACTAGGAATCAGAGGACTGGAACAGGAATTCAGGTTTAGCTCCTGGACTCACTATGTGACCTTGGTGAAGCCCCTTACATTTTCGGGGCTTCAGCTTCCTTCTCTGTAAAATAAGGAGAATGATCTAAATTTATATTAAGGTCCCTTGGAGGTCTAGGATGTATAACCCTTGTGATCTGGGTGAGGGGAGGAACCCAGTTCCAGATCCCATGATAGAAAATGACAAGAACCTAAGACAGGATTCAGCTCTCTAGTGTCCTGGCTATTTCCCCTTCCTGCATTACTGTTTGTTATTCCCTTGTTGATCACAGTCTCTTCCTTCTTCCTTTTTGGAGCTAGGACATCACCTCCATAAACTGTTTGGATGAGCAGCAGCCCGTAAGGTCTAAACTCTGATTAAACAAGAAGAGAATGGAACTGGGGAAACCCATGGGTTTGGGTTTTTTGCTTGATTTTCTCTAGCTTCCTGACTTTTCCTTGAACCAGCCCTATTAAATGGCTCAGCTGGGAGAGTCATGGTCCACTCATCCTTATGCTGCAAACTCCATAGAGTCCAGTTTCTACTCCCAGATGGCAGAACATATGATATGGTGGTTTCTTGATTCCAACAAATCAATGACAGGTAAATAAGGCAGTGGAACAGACTTTATTCACATCAAAGATATACAGTAAGAGACCCCTGAACCCCAGAAAATGCTGGCCTTCTCAGTTACTCCAGTCAGTCCCTTGGGAGGGATCTGTGACTTGTCCAGAAAGTCCTTGAAAGGGATGAAGTTTGTTACTTACTTGACATTTCTCTTTCACACAGAGAGCTCACGAGACCTCCCCCCTCCACCTAGAAGACCCCTTACCCTCATGCCCCAGAAAGGAACAGATATAACTGGAGCTGTCAGAAGGAGTAGGCTACTCATGATAACTGTGGGAACATGTATGGAAGAATTGCACATGTTAAACCTATATTGGATTGCTTGCTGTCTAGGGGAGGGAGTTGGAGGGAAGGGAGGGAAAAATTTAGATCACAAGATTTTGTAAGGATGAATGTTGAAAATTATCCATGTATATATTATGAAAATAAAAAGCTTTAATTTAAAAAAAGAAATATATATGTATATATATATGTATATATAATTGGATTACTTGCTGTCTAGGAAGAAGGGAGGAAGAAAAATTTGAAACACAAGGTTTTGCAAGGGTGAATATTGAAAACTTTCTATACATATGTTTTGAAAATAAAAAGCTTAGAATTAAGCAACAACAACGACAAAGGAGGCTATCAGTGATTGTCAGATTGAACCCAAATCTGGTATTATTACCAATCATTAAAGGAGCTATGGAGATGACTCTCCTTCTTCTGGACTCCTCCCTTGTCATAGCCTTCTCTTCCTTATACTTCTAGGGAAGGGTTGGGGGAATTCCCACCTTCTGGCAGTAACTGGGATTTACAGTAGAGATCCATGGTAATGAGAGGCCTACCTAAGAGTTTCTAACTACCTCCTTTTATTTTTCTATACACATGTCAGTCATAGGCAAGACTGAGAAATGGAAGTTTCCAAACTTGATGGTTATCTCTTGGGTTGACAGCTTTCAAGTTCAGGATTGGCTAACTAGAGGGAGAAGTTCCCAACATGCTTTGTTGGGGGGGGAAGAGAACTAGTAGGAAAATCCTGTATCTGAAGGACTAAAGTCATACCATGGCTGTCCAGGAGATATGGACCTTGTCAGGTTTTCCAAGCATACTCTGACAGAGGATCTCAGGACAGGATTAGATAGGGGATGATTCTAGCCTAGTATACACAAAGGACTTCAGCCTATAGGACATTAGATCATTTTCTAATAGGGGAGAAATGTTTCTTGTTCTCCCTGCCCCCACTCTATCTTGTTCAGCCATCTTGGGGAATTCTTAGGGTAGCTCCCATTCTTTTTCTTCTTTCTCTTTATCTACCAACATGAGTTAAGATTTAGTATTGCTTTTTTATGTGATTTATTCAGAAGAAAAAAAAGAGTACATCAATCTAGGGAAAAGATAATTGTTAAAGGAGTCAAGAAAGGTAATGTGGTATAGAGGACAGAACATTGACTGGATAATGAGAAGATTCATTTCTTCCTCTATCATTTATTATGTGATTAAAGTAAAATCACATAATCACTTTTGGACCATACCTTCTCATTGGAAAAAAAGTGTGGGTGGCTGGGGACTATTATTCCTTTTCAGCTTTAAAATCTCAGAATTCAGGGTCTGGTCGTGTGGGATACTCCCTTTCCATCTCTTGGGACTGTCCCTTGGGCCCCACTCCCTCAGACTCTATCTCTTCCCTGCAACTTGGGAAGAAGAAGCAGGGGATGGAGATGTGAGTCTGGAGTTCAAATCTAGATTCAGAGGAAAGTCACTTACCCCTAACTGACTCACTTTCCTCATCTGTAAAATGAATTGGAAAAGGAAATGCCAAACTGACCTTTGCCAAAAACAAAAAAACAAAAAACAAAAACAACTAAATGGGATCATGAAGCATCAGACACTACTGAAATAACTCAACTACAAAAAAACCAAAAAAACAAATCCAGGTCTGGGTATTTGGGGACCATGGCCTTGGGGAGCTATGTTTATATATCTGTCTACCATGGCCCCACAATAGAGAACTCTTTCTTCCTACAATCACTGCTGACAGTGTGAGATCTCCTTGCTCAGTATTCTTCCCACAATTCCAGGCAGATTGTCCATCATCCTGGAGAGAGACTGCTCACAAATTAGAGCTGGAAGGGACCTGGGAGGCCCTCAAATCCCACCCCTCTCATGGGACAGATGAGAAAAATAAGGCTAGTAAAGGGGAAATGCCTTACACGAGGTCTCACATCTAAGAAGGAGTCCAATCCCAAGTTTTGTGCTGACTTCCTGAAGGACCTTGTGTATATGATCAAACTTCTTGATATGCAAAAATAGACTGAATAGCTTCAGAAGGGAGTGAGCTCCCCAGACTTTGAAGGCCTTAAAAGAAATGCTGGAGGACTCCTTGCAATGGGATTCTGGGGAGGAGATTCTGGAGAAATAGGCAGAAGACAAGATGACCTCTGAGATGCTCTGCAGTTCTGAGATGCTGCTGCTCTGTGAAGCACAGAGATTCCTGAAGCACATCAGAGAGCTGCGTTTGCCTAAATTATCACAGTAAATGGTTCTCCTTCCAGCTCAAAGAGCTTTATTGTTGTTCCATGTCCTAGAAGAAAGAAGAAAGTACAGATTCCTCATCTCCAAATCTCCTTCCCTTTGCCCCAGACCTCCTCCTCCCATCCCTCCATAGGCAAGATGTCCAGCCTTATCTCACCCTCCCCTGGATCATGGACTGAATGTCCCAGACAATGCAGACATTTCCACATACCAACAATTCATTCTGATTTCCTCATTTTGTGCCTTTGCTCATACTTTGCAGATCGTAGCATCCCCCATACCTCCCACCCTTGGACTCAATAAACTCCTATGGCTCCCTATCATCTCCAGAATCCAATATTAACTCCTCTATTTTGGCATTCAAAGCCCCTTCATAACCTATCCCCTATCATCCCCTTCCCAGTCTTCTCCACATGACACTTCCCCATGGACTCCTTGACCCAGTGACATGGACCTCTTGGCTATTTCTCACACAAGACTCTCCATCTCCCCACTCTGGATATTTCCCGTGGCTGACTCTCCAGGTGTGGAATGTCCTGCCCCTTCACACCTCCCTGCTGGATTCCCTGGTATCCTTCAAAGATCAATCCTACTTTTGACAGGCAGCCTTTCCTCATCCCCCTTCATCCTAGCACTTCCCTCTATCGGATGTAGCATATTTCTATGGAGTTGCTGACATGACATCTCCCCCATTAGACTGGGAACTTCTGGAGGACACACCAAGAACTTCCCTTTTGCCTTTTTTTGGCATCCCCAGCACTTAGCAGAGGTCCTGGCACATAGTAGTCTTGATATAAATGTTCATGGATTGACTGATACTCTTTCCTGGAATGGACTCCAAGACTTCTTGCCTCCATTCTACATCTGGCTGCTGAGAACTCTTTCCTCCTTCAAGAGCCAAAGTATCACCTACTCCAAGAAACTGATTGGCTTTCACATATACATATACTCACAGAAGGGGGTGAGCTCCCCCTCCTGGGAGATAACTCACCCCTTGTTTTGTTTGTACCTAGATACATCCATCTCATTCTAATGAACATTAGATATTTTTTTGCAAAGGAAGACTTTGTTCACTGGGAACCATTAGGGTTCCTACAGTGGATATTATCACAGCTATGGAAATATTAGTGTGTTAACAATATATTCACACTCAGTGAGTCCTTTAAGAAGTATATAGGTGTGCTCAGAAAGGAGAACACCATGGGATTCTCTGAAAATTAGCCTTTACAAAATTAAGTCTGGCAGCCAGTGCCGGCTGGAAATCAGCACTGACCTTGAGACAGAATCAACTGGTCAAAGGGAAAAAAAACTGTTTCTATGGCTATGTATCAAGGGGCACCTTCAGAGAAGGTGCACAGATAGAAAAAGCTGTACATGGCCTCTGGCAGGAATCAAGACTAGGGGTCCTTTGTGATTTCCCAAAAGACCAGCTGACAACTGTCCATACAGTGGCCAGGAGTTCATCAGAATCAGAGACTAATTGGAGCCCTGGAGTTTGGCTCAGGGGCTGGGGCTCTTTTCATCAAACCACACTACTGCCTCCTAAATTTCTCACCAAATGCTAAACAAGTCTTCCTGCAAACATTACGATTCTGAAAGTTGTTTTTGCCTTCACTGCATTGGTTGAACTCAATGGGGAAACAACGATTGTCTGTCACATTGAAGTACCACCGGGTGAAAGCTTGATCACAAGGCTTTACTTTGAGAACCTCTTCACATGGGTCTGAAAAGAGATTACAGAGTTAGGGGATTAAGGAAGGACTTTGAGGGTTAACAATGTTCTTTTTTTTCCCCACTCCACACACCACAAATGCTGACTATTTTATCTGGAAGTCTTTCCCTGGGAATACAGTGATATGGGTGCCAGGTCCAGCTGTGTGCCCTTAGGGTCAGTGTCTATGATCCCAAGTCCCATTGCTAAGTTGGGGCCCCAGATCACACAATCAAAGGGGCTGGAGCCAGGATGCAAGTGTTCCCCTTCTTATCCAAGTCCTTTCCCACTATATCTGCTTCCTCAACTTAGAGCATAGGGTCCAAGAGTTCCTAAAGCAAATCATGACCTTGGTGGTCCTGAATGCTGGAGAGAGGGGCAGTGAAGTTTGGGGCTGTCAGCTGGGGCCAGGAGCAGAAGTAGGCATCCCACTGTAGGACTGAGAACAGGGAGCCTTGCCTAAAACAGACTTTCTATCTCTTCTGTTTGAAATTCCTAACTAGTTTTGCAAGCCCAACTCAAATCTCCTTTGAAATTCCTACCTGTCTTTTCGAGCTCACCAATTCTACAATGTCTTCTCTGGTTCTGGAACCATCTTTTCTTTGGGGTCTTAAACTTAAGACGTTTTTGACGTATTTGATGTTTCTGAATTCCCAGTAATATTTATTCTGGATCTATACTTGCATTTTACCCAGTAGACTGTGGAAAGCTCCATGAGGATGGACACTTCTCAAAATTTTCTATCATTCCTAGTGCTCACCCCTGCTATCTGAGTCTAGTAGGTGCTTCATAAATGCTTGCTAGCTGACTGACTGAAGGAAGGAAGGAAGGAAAGAAGGAAGGGGTGTTGCTTACCTTCATCCAAGCCTATGCATTTCATCCCACAGCTTAATAGACAACATTTCTCTTTGGCTTTGCAGTCCCTGTCACTGAAGCAAGTAGGGAGCTCTTTGTACAAGCACTTTGCCCTGACATGGGGGCATGACCCTAGGGCAGAACATGGTGTGCTTCATTCTGTTATTACCCTCTCTTCCCCTTGCCAACACCGCCATTCCCTCTCCCATTCTACATTTGCTTCTGAAGGAAATTCTTTGAGGAAATTTTCTGAGCTTCCATGGATTCTTCTTTCCAATCTGGATTTGTTCCTTCCCACAGTCTTCCCCTGGCCCCCTCCCCAGCTTTAGGAGTCTCCCCTAGGGATGGGCATAGATTCCTTCCCCATCACTTTCCCACATCATTTCCCCCCATCACTTTCCCCCATCATTTCCCCCCATCATTTCCCCCCATCACTTACAGACACTTTTCAACTTGATGAAAGCCAACAGCCTATTGTGGTCTTGACTTAGCATCGTTAGCAGCAGCAGCAACATCAAGAGGCAGCCTCGAGAGCCCATGGTGCTGAAGATTGGCAGAAGGCAGGACTCTTCTCTCCCACAGCTGCCTGCCTTCTTGGCTTCTTCTTAAACCAAATCTGGACTGCTGTGGGACCTGACTCCCCCTCTAGTCTCTGGGCAGGCCTAACTATCTGTGGGCTGGGTCAGTATGTCAGAGCCCCTCCTACACCGATCTCCCTGAAGAGTCTGATTTGGCAATCCTTAATACTTCATCAGACCCTCGGGAGGCATCCTAGGAATTGCACTAATCTGAGTCAGGCCAGCAGTAGGAAGCCAGGAAACCCCTTGGACCCATTCCTCCCCAGCCTCATGGGGCACCAACATGCCCTGATTTTACTCATTCTTTTCCCTTTGCTTGAAATAGTTCCCCTGATAATTCCTACTGGGACATGTTAAAAGTTCGAGTTGCAGAGTTTCTGGGTGATTTAATCATTTTATTAAAAATGTCAGAATGTTATTAATAAAACAAGTCAGTGGCACTGAGGTGAAGGGCCAGAGTCCCTTCATGGAGAAGGAGCTTTGGAATACCCACTTTGGAAGAGTATTCCTGAAGGTGACAATTAATTCTGATTAGTTAACAATTAAAGAGAATGAATATTATGATGAGAGGTGGGTTATTTTACAATGAGGGTCTTGAGATATGGGACGCTGAGCACCCAAATCTGGCTTATACTTTCCCATTTCCATATCACCCATCTGACAAAAGGGGGAAATCCATATTTTCTCAGACCTAAATAAACACAATGAGCAGGAATCCAGCCTTTGGCCTAAATTTAAAATTCCCTTTGCTGTCTTTGACCTGGGTAAGTCTTTGAGGAAGAATTCCCACACTTTTTGATTTCTGGATGAGGCAGTAGAAAAGGGGGAAAGCCCTTGGCCCTAATTCAATGATTAGCTATTAAACATGAGAGAAATAATCATTTCTCTCACTACTTCTCCTTTAGAACCTATCACCAATATCACCTCTTCCAATAAGTATTCCCTGATTGCCCTTCTATAATGTGGACTTATATGGTACGGCTCCTAGGGAGAATGTAACAACAACCCCTAAGTTCATCTCGGGAGTGTTCTAGTTAAAAATGATATATTTCTATCTAACCAGGATGCTGAGGCTACAAATATTGCAAGAAGTCAGATAACAGCCTGTTGGTCAGAGATAACAGAGTTTTTGTAACTAATGAGTAATAATCATGAGGTGCTTAAAGTTCACACAGGAGCAGAACAAAGCTGGGTGTTTACCATTTGACTTTGGGCTCTTTTAGGCCTAAAAACACACCTCCAGAGGGTTCCTCCTTCCTCCTCCATCTCTGCCCAGAGAACTAGGGGTCCTGCACCTGTGCACTGAGTCAGAAGTAGACCACTCCTCAATTGAACCTCTAAGCAATAAAATTAGCATGCCGGTGACGTGAAGCACCTGATCCTTCTCACTTTCCCTTATAAATTTGCCATCTTGGCTCCTGATTCTTTGCTAACTTCTTGTGGAACTTAGTTTGCTGTTGGTAGCAAAAATAAATCTTTGCCCTTTAACTTTTCCCCTAAACTGAGCTTGTGAATACTTTTGCCGTACCTATGACAGTGACCTAGGGACCCTAACAGTGTTGGGATGTCTTAGACCTCAACAAATTTGTCCCCTCCAGCTTCATTTAGAGCTCTATTCATCTCTATCTGGTGTACTTTTATTATACTCTCTATTATAGTTTCTTTCTCCTTCATGCTCTGCACATAGTAAGTGCTTAATAGATGCTTATTGACCCACTCTTAAAGTGGAAACTCCATGAAGGCAGAGGCTAGGTCTTATCCCAACTTTGTGCCTTCCTTGTTATAAATAAGGTAGAAACTGTTTATTATGAATGAGTGAGTGAGTGAAAGAACCCTAGGTTTGATTGGCAAAGGAGATAATGAACTGGCCTCAGAATCATGAAATCCTGAGTTCAAGACTAATATCTTGATTCTGGGCAAGTCATTGACTGAACCTCTAAGTTCAGAGAAAATGCTCACCTGTCCTGCTGGAGGGAGTTCTTTATACCAAAGAAATCGTGTGTCAATTCCCTATTCTACTTAACAAACATTTTTAAAATGTCTTCCGTGTACTGCCTCTCTTTTTATTATTTCCTACTCATTCTACACATAGTTTATTTGTAAAATATGTTTGTTTGTATCTCTCATGAGACTGTGAGCTTCTTTGAAAGCAAGGACTTTCTTTTGCCTCTTTTTGTAACCCCAGAGCTTAGCATAGTGCCTGGAACCCAATAGGTTTACAAAAATGTATATTGAGTAATAGTTCTTGAGTCTTCAGCCACAAGTGTTTCATGGAGTTTTAAAATTTCATACCTGAAAAGAATCTTCCATTCTATCCATCCCAGTCTCCCCTACATCATTGCTTACAGTGACAGGAAGCTCTCTACTTTCTTACTTAGCTGATAGGGAAGTTGAATGGCTCTGCCCTCATTATTTGGAAACACTTTACTGACTCTTGGGGCTGCATGGACCATAGCACTCCAGGTCCTTCTATCCTCCACTATCTCTTGATAGTTCAAGCTCAAGTTCATTTTTTCCATGATACTATCTATCTATCTCATCTTCTACCTACCCTTTTCTTTTGCCTTCAATCAATTAATATTAGTACCTTCTCATTATTATCTCCAAATTATCCTCTATCTATATGGTTTGTATATAGTTGGTTGCATGGTGTTTCCCCATTAGACTGTGAGTTCATGAGAACAGGGACTTTTTTTCTTGCCTGACCTCTCCTGCTTGTATTGTGTGTGTGTGTGTGTGTGTGTGTGTGTGTGTGTGTGTCCCTAACAATTAACATAGCTCTTGGCACAAAGTGGGACTTTAAGAAATATTTACTGATGTGACTTGATTCGCTGCAACAAGAAGAGATCTTCTGTGAGAGGGCAGTTAGAACATTTCCCCATTTCTGTTTCTATCAGAAGAGCAAGCACACTACCATCACCAATCATCCCTATACTTCTAGAAAGAGCAATAGAAGAATTGCCTTTTAAGATCTTTGTAGAAGAGGGGACCCCATAGACCTATATAAATGTTTCTCTTTGGAAACTGTTTTCAAGATGGATGACTTCAATTTCAACTGTATAGCCAGACTTTTTTTTCTGATGGAATTTTGAACCAGAATTCTTAGCAGTTCCAACCAGTTCCAAACTGTCAATGGTTGGTGGATTCTGATATAAGGATGTAATTTGAAGGTTGGGATTGGGTTTTTGTGATTTTTTTTCCCCTTTGAATTCCCAGAGTACAGTACTTGGTACATAGTAGGCACTTAACTTATTGATTGGTTAATTGAATCAACTATTCTTCATTTGGTATAGTCTCTCCAGTCCCCTTCTTACTCTGTTTGCCATCCTATGGATATGCTTTATTTGTCCTTCCTAAAATATGACCTACGCATTGAACACAATACTTAAGACAGAATCTGATCAGAGCAGAAAATAGAACTTTACTTGGGTGTGAAGTAGAGAAATAATATAAAAAACTGTGCAAAATACAGTTATGGAAAGTAACCAACACTTAAAAGTGGATTGCTCATTAGGAACAGATATAAACCTTGCTATTCTTTGGGTGAGACACAGTGCCCCCTTTCCGTTGTTCCAATTTCTTTTGTTTTACTCCTCAAATATGATGAAGGATATAACATCTCATCTCTTCCTCTCACCCTGTGATAATGAGATGATACGCTTTGGATCTGGATGGAACCCAAGACATAATCTAGTCTAATCCATTCAGTCCCCCCTTCCACTGTGCTTTTTGTTCTTTCCCTTAATATTCTCACTCTTCTTTCAAGAAAATAATGGAAACCAGCCTAGTCATGTGGTCCATGTTGTCTATATTGACAGCTATTGAGAGGAATGAACAGTCTGGGAAAATGAGATGATAACTGATTCCAAGTTGATTTACAGGAAAGAGTGTGATCAAAGAAAGAAGTGAAGAACTTTCAAATTAATCAGGACCTAGGTGAAGTAGAAATTCTTTGAGTCATCATGGAAGATGGCCCATGAAAAAAGGCTGCCTTCTATGTGGATTTTGTGGGTTTCCTTTTGAATTTCTTGCTGTTATTTATTTGGGACTTCTCCAATGGCTTCTTCTGCTTCAAGATATTAATGAATGAGGATTTATAGAGGGGATAATTTATCTAAGCTCATCATCAGTACATACTCCTCCTGCTTACACACACATATATATTATATATGTGTGCTTATGTATATATGTGTGTATGCGATTCCCAGATGGAAAGGATTCCATTCCTTCAGTTCCCCCATTCATCTTAAATCTCTTGTATATTTTCTATATATAGTAAGAGGGAATGGATTTTTTTTTTCTGAGGCAATTAGGGTTAAGTGATTTGCCCAGGGTCACACAGCTAGGAGAGTTAAGTTTCTGAGGTCGGATTTAAACTCAGGTTCTCCTGACTTCAGGGCTGGTGCTCTAACCCCTATACCACCTACCTACCTTGAATGGAAATTTTTTAAAATGGAAGATGTTGAACCTGGGAATGGAGGAAGTAGGTTGCAACAAAATGATAAATATGTTCAGTTTTTGATAGATTTCAGCATGTTTAACTTGACCCTAAAGGGCAGAACTGGCAGTGGGTTATTAAGAAGGAAGTTTCAGTTCCATTTAAAGAAAACTCCCTAATAATTAAAACCATCTCAAAATAGAATAGTACATCCAAGGAGGTAGTGAGATCCCCAACACTGGAGATTTGTTAGAAATGTGTAAGAAGTGTAAGGGTTACCACTTGTCAGGGATGCAAATGCTGTATAGTAGAATCTTTTTTTTGCCACTAAAATTGCCATTTTTATTAAGATCAGCAACTATTTTAAAATGAAGATTTTAATTAAATGATAAGTACATTTAAAACAAAGGAAATTTCACAAGTACATTCAAATGCTTACATTATACATTTACATTTATGTGAAGTATATTGTCATATTTCTGTGTATTCTTTGTATTTGGTAACTTTATATAACCAGCACCTATTTTCTAAATGCTATTTTATATATGATCACTTGACAATTAATAGTTTCCTTCTGAAATAGAATAAATTCCGTTCATTCTCTCTCTCTCTCTCTCTCTTTTTTTTTTTTGCTTTTGCTGAGGCAAGTGGGTTTAAGTGACTTGTGCAGGGTCACACAGCTAGGAAATGTTAGATGTTTGAGGCCAAATTTGAACTCAAGCTCTCCTGACTTCAGGGCTGATTCTCTATCCACTGTGCCACCTAGCTGCCCCAATTCTATCCATTCTCAATAACAAAAACTATCCTTAAATGTTTATTTTAAGCTAATGTTCTACCAAGAGAAGTTATCTTGTAATATGTGAATTTCTTGATATCAGGCTGTCTTGTTTGGTTTATAGTCTTAAGTAGCTCATAATAAATGAGGCAGTAAAAAAATGAGAGGTAGATAATTTTATCATGCCATAGATGAAATCACAACACAATGATCTCAGATAATTACGCTAAAATCATATAATTTTAAAAGCACCCATTCAAAATGCTTAAGTTTGTCATTTATAATGAGATGACTTAAAAAAAAATACAGAAATGATGAAGGTGTTACAAGCATTACTAACCTAAGACATTTGTTAGGTTTTTAAGTCTGAACAATTCTAACATTTAATTATCCTAATAATATTGCTCAATTTGAGAGTATAGTAGAATCTTGTCCAGGTGAAGACTGGTTTACATGCTCTCTGAAGGGCATTATAATCCTGAGATTCCAAGAGTTTATGATTTTCAACAATGACTTGGTCACTTAGCAGTGAAAGGCTGGTCTCGACCAAAAACATTATGGCTATGGAGGAGCTAGTGTTAATTTTTGGATAAGGGATTAAAGGATATTAAGTATTATATAAAAGAATAGTGAGAAATTGTTAAAATTAAGAATTCTCAGAGAGGTAGGGATTTAATTGAAGCAAAAGAGGTTAAGAAGAGGTGGCAATAATACACAAAATAACTATTCAGAAAGATCTTCGAATCACTGATAACCACAGTGGTGTAATTACTGAGCAAGAGCCACTTATCCTGGAGAATGAAGTCAAATGGTCCTTAGGGATCATTGGTAATAATTAGATTAGTGGAAATGATGGAATCTCAGCTGAGCTTTTTAAAATCCTAAAAAAATGGTACTGTAAAAGGACTGTGCTGAATATTGATCAAATTTGGAAAACTCAACAGTGGCCAACTGATTGAAAAAGATTAATTTACACCTTAATCCTTTTTTTGGTTAGTTTTTTAAAATTTATTTATTTAATTTTTTTTTTATTAAAGCTTTTTATTTGCAAAACATATGCATGGGTAATTTTTCATCATTGACTCTTGCAAAGTTTTCTGTTACAAATTTTCCCATTCTTCCCCCCACCCTCTCCCCTGGAGGGCAGGAAGTCTAATACATGTTAATTATGTTAAAATACTTAACAAATCAAATATGTGTATACATATTTATACAGCTATCTTGCTGTACAAGAAAAATTGGATCTATAATAAAAAAAATCTGAGAAGGAAAACATAATGTAAGCAAACATCAATAGAAAGCATGAAAATGCTATGTTGTGGTCCATCCTCAGATCCCACAGGCCTCTCCCTGGGTGTATATGGCTTTCTTCATCACTGAACAACTAGAACTGGTTTGAAACATCTCATTGTTGAAGAAAGTTATGTCTATCAGAACTGATCATCATATAGTCTTGTTGTTGCCGTGTATATGGCTGATTTGACTCAGCATCAGTTCATGCAAGTCTCTTCAGGTCTCTCTGAAATCGTCCTGCTGGTCGTTTCTTACAGAACAATAATATTCCATAATATTCATATACTATAACTTATCCAGCCATTCTCCAATTGATGGGCATCCATTCAGTTTCCAGTTTCTAGCCACTACAAAAAGGGCTACCACAAAATTTTTGCACGTTACACCTTAATCCTAAAGAACTCCCATGAATGTTTAAATTATCAAACAATTCCAGTCATTTCATTTTCCAGCAATGTTATGCTTAAGATTTTACAATGTTCAGCTCTGATTCCATTATGTCTATGGCAATCATTGCCTTTTTTGTATTAGTGAAAAGTTTGAGCAAGCAAAATTTCTCAGGGTCAGCCATACACTTTAATGACCAGTACTTGACAATTTTTTCTGTATATAATGAATGCAGTTTTTTACATACTAACAAGCATGTAAAGGCAATGACTGCCATGGACATAAGGGAATCACAGCTGAACATTCTATTGAGATCTTGATATTTTACTATTTCCTCATAAGTTAATTTTAGTATATCAGATACATTTAATTAATAGAAAGGAGTTAGCTATCTTTTTGATTATTATAATGATGTGATACGAATATTACAGGTTATTAGGACACAGAAATACCTGTTTCATTTAGTAAAATTAAAAGCAGATCTGTGGTGAAAATAGATATGTTGAAATACTGGGAAGGAACAAATCTGTATTAGAAATAAAAGGGAATTAAATGTGGGTCAGTGTGTGTGTGTGTGTGTGTGTGTGTGTGTGTGTGTGTGTGTCTTTGGTTTGCTCTAAATTTCTCTCTGTCTTCTGAGTTACAAATGGAAAAATCTGATCCAGTGTTTGAGTAGTCCATTAGCAAAACTAAAAGAACACTTGGGTATGTTTGTTTCTATAGGAGGTCTGAGCAATCTCTCTTGCATTTCT
Source organism: Myrmecobius fasciatus (assembly GCA_023553655.1). Classification (NCBI taxonomy): domain Eukaryota; kingdom Metazoa; phylum Chordata; class Mammalia; order Dasyuromorphia; family Myrmecobiidae; genus Myrmecobius; species Myrmecobius fasciatus. Next base: position 139,554 of record JAJPUD010003247.1, on the reverse strand, counting down.
CTCCTCTTAACTGCAGGTGGGGTGAATAGAAGGGTGGAATAGAGAAAAGAGAACCTTAATATTTTAAAAATGGGACCTTGGAAAGAATCATTGCTGTTTTGCCTTGGAGAGCCACTTGGAAAGGCTTGTTTCTCTCAGCTTCCAGGACATTAGCTGAGTTTACTGCCATTTCAAAGATTTTTGGGAGCAAGAGAGTAGAATTTCACAGGGGAAGAGGATTTTCTCCAAAAATGTAACAAGAATCTTTGGTCAAGATCCACTAAGGGAATGTATATGTGGAGGGGAACATGAGGAGGTTTAAGTGTGTGGGAGTGAGAGGAGGAATGAGACCAAGGTCAAATATTGCCTGCCCCTCATTCTCCCTGCTGGTGCTCCCAATGTGGGAGTTGTGAATTTTCAGTGATGAATTTCTTACTATTAAATGTGATCCTTGAAAGTTGAACCTACCTAAAGTTATGATTATTTGCTATTTGTGAAACTCGTACTTGGTGAGAGTTGCTATTTGATATAAAATCTCTTGGGATTATCATAATCATGTTCCTGGTTTTTCTCTTTTATAGCAAATTTCTATATTCAGAGCAAGTAACAAGTATGTAAGATTTTGCTGTTAGTCTTCTAAAATATGTAATTATTTGATAAATGAATATTTGACCTAGTCATCAGCATCCTACAGTATCTATATAGATAAAGATAGAGATAAAGATAGATACACAAACATACATATATATGTATATATATACAAATATATATACATCTTATAGATATCTATCTATAGATATATAAAAAGATATATATATATAGAAATCTATGTAATAATAAATAATGTTGGATAAGGTCACTAAAGGTTTCAAAATGATGTAAGAACAAGTGATAGAACTGATTGTGAGATTCTATTATTATTTTATTAATTATTGAAACTAAATCTGAAATATCTTCAGTATAATATGGAGAAGAGAATTTTAATTCAATCAGGGATCTATCTCAAATACCTGCTTTTTTTTTTTTTTTTGCTGAGGCAATTGGGGTCAAGTGACTTGCCCAGGGTCACACAGCTGTTACGTGTCTGAGACCAGATCCGAACTCAGGTCCTCCTGACTTCAGGGCTGGTGTCAAATACCTGCTTTTTGACAAGTAATTATTAAAAGGCTCTACCTCTTAAGTGCTCTCTCTGTCTCCGCTGTCTGTCTGTCTGTCTGTCTCTTTATCTCTGACTCTCATTCTCTTTCTGATTCTCTGTCTCTGTTTTCTCTGTCTCTCTTTGTCTCTGTCTCTTTCTGTCTTTTTCCTCCCTCTCGCTATCTCTCCCCCTCTCTCTTTATCTTATCTCTGTATCTCTCTCTTGTCTGTCTGTCTGTCTGTCTATTTGTCTGTCTGCCTTTCTGTCTCTCTGTCTCTTTTCTTCTTCCCCCGCCTTTCTCCCCCTGCCCAACCTGAAATAACTGAAATAACTCTTTGGTCAACTATTCTAACCCCTGCTTGCTAGGTTTGTTTTTTTAAGGCTTTGGTCAATTCACCCTCAAGTGATCAGGATTTAGACAGTTTTATCAATCAACTTCAGGGATCTGTCTCAGAACCCATTGGATGCTGCTTCACTCAGTTCCTCAAGCTGAGGATCTCTCCAAATTGGGAACCTCTATGCCCATTCCCAGCTGGAAGTAGAAGATAAAACATCACTTCATACCCCAAAAGCCTTGGTTTGGGACAACTGAAACTGATTGGTGAATGGACCCTAAACTACCCGGTGATTGAATGGGTCCCCAGTAAAGATTTTATTGATTCCATGGGGGTGGGAGAGACTTATACAGAATTAATTTCTTCCCCTGATACCATAGTATTTGGGACTTAGTGTGGAAGCTGGCTCTACCAAATAGGATGAATGTGGAAATGAAAGTACCTGAGCCAGGCAGAAACCATCAATGTAGTCCATTTATTGAGCTGAGAGCCAATTTATAGATACTCTTTAAGCCAGTGTTGCAATAATACCAGATGTCTCCAGGTGGCACTGTGTTCATCCCAGTGTTAATGCATTTACCACTTCTGACCCTCTAGCTTGACATTAACTTTAAACAGTAACTAGCATTAACAATCTATTTGCTGTAACAGAGTCGTAAATTGCTCCTTTTACACCTTGCTCCTGTTACATGCATTCTTCACTGAGATTCTGTTGTGGAGATGGAGCTACAGGCACTGTAACCACATCTCCTTAAGATCTAGAAAAGAACATTCTTGTTACCAAAGTCCTTGACTTTGTAAAAAGGCTCAGCATCTTATTACCAAAGTCCTTGACTTTGTAAAATGATTCAGCATCCTGTTCCCAAAGTCCTTGACTTTGTAAAAAGGCTCAACATCTTGTTACCAAAGTCCTTGATTTTGTA
>JAJPUD010003247.1:90654-137169 GCA_023553655.1 Myrmecobius fasciatus | reverse complement strand
TTTGTAAAAAGGCTCAACATCTTGTTACCAAAGTCCTTGATTTTGTAAAAAGGCTCAGCATCTTGTTCCCAAAGTCCTTGATTTTGTAAAATGGTTCAGCATCAGAATCTGACTTCATTTTATCAGGAATGACATGTAAGAGCAATGACATTTATTTTGCTGCTGTACTCTATAAAGATAATGGAACCTTTCCAATTGACTTGTGGCTGAAATCTTTTATACTGAAATGTAATTTTTCAGAGAGTAGGAACTATCTTTTCTACTTGCATCCCAAGCAATTAACACAGTATTCTGCACACAGTGAGTGGTTAATTAATGCTTTATTCACTCATTCAGATAGCTGCCTGACCCTGGGTTGAGAGGGATCTTTCCCCCAGGGATATCCACCAATAGCTTCCAAATTCTGAAGGGGATGGATTAATTACATCAGGGCTTCCTGTATTTGCCCAGTGCCTTACATGTCTTCCTGCAAATCTCCTGGGTCTGAAAGTTGTTGTTGTTTCCCTCACAGCCCCCATAGATGAATTTGGCACAGTCTTTGATTTCATCGTCATATGCCCAGCGCATTATAGAAGCCAAGCAAGGCCCAGGGTCTGCAGGCAGCTTGCATATAACTGAGGAAAGAATAACCAGATCAGGGGAGTCAGCTAAAGAAATCAAAATAATACTAGCCCCTCTCTCTCCTTCTCATTTTCCCCATCATACGTGACTCTTGTCTTTATTACTTGAGGGAAAATCCTAGCAATAGTAAATAGGCCTCCTGGGACCTGGATTTGTGGCTTTACCCTTCCACCATCTTGCTAAGTATCCTTAACAATCAATTTTTTAACATCTCAAGGCAAATATGAATAAATGGAAGAAATTTCAGACAATGTGGTCATAGAGAAGGTCACTTTCTTCATCACAGGGTCTCAATGCCCGGCTAAGGCCCAGAGAGGGGAAATGCCTTTTTATAATATCCCACAATAAATTATGGAAAGATCTGGGAATGGATAGCTAATATCTAATGACATATATTTAGATGACATCCAATGTCTTGAATTGTGTCAATTGGAATCATTATATCAGGTCCTTAGACCAAAAGATGGTCAACATCTGACCCTTTGTTAGAATGAAGATGAGAGCAGAGCAGGAAAGGGTTTTGCCATGGGTCATGGTTTGCACCTTCAGAAAAGTTCATGCATTTCCTTCCACAGCTGAACAAGCAGCACTTTTGGGGGCCTGGGCAGTTGCTGTCAATGTCACAAACATCTGTCTCCTTGTAGATACAACGAACCGTGACCTTGGGGCAGCTCCCTGGAGGACAATTTAGTTTTCACCTTAAAAAGCAATGACCACTTCCCCTTTCTTTTCTGCCAGTCTTTCCCCTCAATGCATTCCCTCACCTTAAACAGAGTTAAGTGCTTAATAAATGTCTGTTCAGTTGTCAAATTGAATCAAATTTGGTCCAAGGACTTCATTTAGCAGAAGAATAACTGGACCCAGAGGTGAAGGGTTTTACTTAAGGCAATGAGGAAGTGTCAGAGGTAGATTTTGAAACCAAGTCTCTTTATTCCCCACTCAATTTCAGAAATCACACCTGAAGATTGTCTTCTTCCTAGGGACCTCTACCCCACTCTATCCCATTCTACAAGTTCTGATGCTCCACGATCTGGAATGATTAATGAGGCTCCTGCTTAGATAGCACTGTGTGTTTTCAGTTATTAAAGGGAAAGGTCTGAAAAGAAAAAGGATTCTAGAAATGAGCAGATTCATAGCAAAACACAGGACTCATAAAGTTAGTGGGAAGAGGAAAGAAGAAGAACTGATGCAAATGGGGCAGAGATGAGAGGGGAAATGGAAATAGGCAACATCAGGAGGGCCCTGGGATGGGAGGAAGAATCCAACCCTAGGGAGGTAGTGGGGAACTTTGGGCATTGTCTTTTGGGGTTAGACTAGAATTTGGACTTCTTAAGTTGGGGGTCCCTAAACTTATTTTTTGTTTAACTTTTTTTTTTTTGGCTGAGGCAATTGTCCAGGGTCACACAGCTAGGAAGTATTAAGTGGTTGAGGTCACATTTGAACTCAGGTCCTCCTGACTTCAGGGCTGGTGCTCTATCCACTGTGACACCTAGCTGACCTTTTTTTTTTGGATTAATATTTTGATAACTATTTCAATACAATTGGCACATGATTTATTTTTATGCTCTTAAAAACCTCATTTGCCAAGGACTCCATAGGTTTTACCAGGCTGCTCAAGGGCCCACAACACACAAAAGATTGAGGGGAACTGGATTAGATATTTCTAAACACCTTATTCCAAATCCTAGAATCTTTGAAATAGTCCTTAAAGCAGTCTTATTGACTTCTCATGGGCCTCTTCTTGGGAAAACACAAAAGATCAAGGGGAACTAGATTAGATCATTTCTAAACCCCTTCTTGCTCCAAATCCTAGGATCCTCAAAATAGTCCTTAAAGCAGCCTTGTTGATCTCTCATGGGTCTGTCCTTGGGAACAGAGACAAGATGACCTACACAAAACCTTTTTCCCCAGAAACTCTTCTTGTGTTCTCCCCCAACCCACATTCCTCTTCCACCTCTCTGGTAAAGGGAGGGACTCCCATTGAGGTACTTACTGTTATTCACATCAGCCTGAGTGATCTGAGTCCTCTGGGTCTTCACACACACTGAAAATAGAAATGGGAAAAGGAGGAAGCTTACAGTACCCATGATGCCTAGGATTTGGGGTCCCTCTTCAGGGCTGGTCTTTCTGGCCTGACTGCCTCCCCTTCTTGAATCTTTTTTCATCCAGTCAGGCTCTGGGACTATGGGAACTGACTGTATTCGGTTCTTTCTAGTTTCCCATCCTCAGGACACCAAGTCCTCCCACCCACATGTGGAAGCTTGATGCCAAATATACCCATGGCTCCTCATAGACCACAGGGCAATTTGAAGGGACAGGGAGGTTCCATCAACTACCCTGAATTTAAACTGTCCCCCAGGTTTTGAAGAGATCTAGAGTGAGCATTCTTAAATTTGTCTATGATCAAACTCTGGAAGTGTGGTAAGACCTCAGGATGATGTGTGTAGCTTGACTTTTGTGGTTCTTGTTGGTATTGTTGTTGAGGCAAATAGGATTAAGGGTGACACAGCTAGTTAGTGTCAAGTGTCTGAGCCTGGATTTGAATTCAGATCCTCCTGACTTCAGGACTGGGGCTCTATCCACTGCGCCATACAGCTGCCCCGGTTTTCTTTTTAATGCATAAATAAAACACATAGGATTAATAAGTACAGATATAATAGTGAAATACAGTTATCAAAATATTTTAAAAACCAGATCACACATGGTTCTCTTCAACAATGAGATGATTCAAACCAGTTCCAATTGTTCAGTGATGAAGAAAGCCATGAACACCCAGGGAGGCCTGTGGGATCTGAGTCTGGACTGAAACATAGCATGTTCATGCTTTCTGTTGATTTTTGCTTGCATTTTGTTTTCCTTCTCAGATTTTTTTTCTTTCTAAATTCGATTTTTCTTGTGCAGCAAGATAACTATAAATATGTATACATATATTGGATTTAACATATATTTTAACATATTTAACATGTATTGGACTACCTGCCATCTAGGGGAGAGGGTGGGAGGAAGGAGGGAAAAATTTGGAACAGAAAGTTTTGCAAGGGTCAGTGTTGAAAAATTACTCATGCATATGTTTTGCAAATAAAAAGCTTTAATAAAAAAAGTATACACAATGCCAAAAACAAACAAAAAAACAGGTCTTAGACCATAGGCTATTACTCCCCTGAGAGAGGCTAAATGCAGCAACTATATCAAGTTCAGTTTATTTCCAAAATCTTTCAGGGTAACTGGATACTGGTTGACTAAGGGAATCAATCAGATCCTTATTAGCAAACATTATTAAATACCTACTGTGTTAGGGGACCACTAGGAGTCTCCATAGTGCACAGGGCTGGAGTCAAAGAAGACTAGCTTTGAACTCTTTACTAGCTATATGATCCTGGGTAAGTTACATGAGCCTATTTACCTCAATTTCTTTATCTGTTAAAAAAATCCCTGGAGAAGGAAATTCAAACCATTCCAGTATTTTTGCCAAGAAAATATTGAATGGGTTTCCAAAGAGTTGGATGACATGAATAACAATAACATCATGAATAACAACACAAAAAAGTATCTATGAGTCAAAGAATGACATGGAAGTGGGGGGGGGAAGATGATATAATGTTAGGATGCATTGAGAGCATATTATCCAGAGCCAGGGAGATGATGGATAGCCCTGCTGTACGCTGCCTTGGCTATACCACATGTTGAGAGTACTGGACTCCATATTTCATAAGTGATATTGGCGTAATAGAGCATGTTCAGAAGAGATATATTGGCATGATGAGGGATTAGAGACTGCCATACAAGTATCAGTTGAAGGAAGTGGGGACATCTAGCCTGAAGAAGACAAGATGGGGAATGTGATCCAGTATTTAAGAGTCCTGTGGAAGAGCAATTAGGTTTGTTCTATATGTCAGAAGTCAGAACTAGGGGAAATGAGAGGAAGATGCAGAGAAATAACTTCTCCCCAATATAAGGAGGACTTAAACTAGAGTTATCCTAAGGTAGAAGGGGGCTATTTTGGGGTAGTCCCCAATTTACCTTTCAAGATCCTTTCAAGCAGAAGGGGATTAGCAGTGTGATGTAATTTTTACGAGGGATTCTTAGTCAGCTATGGGTTGGACTAGGAGACCTCTGAGGTCCTTTCTAATTTTGAGAATCTAATATTATAGAAACTCAGAGGGTTACTCTGGGGTATCTAGGGATACGATATGGTCATTCTGCTGAGTTAGAACAGCAAGTGGGGCCATTACTCATTTTTACCATCCCCTTGTTAACTTTTATTTGAGTCAGACCACTCCTCATCTTGGGCATGACTTTACCTCAACCATTACTTCTGTCTCTCCCTTGAGGAAGTGTATTTCCTCTCAAGCCCAGCAAAGTAAGATAGCAGAAGTCCTGCCTGGGTGCCAGCCCACCTGGTTGTAACTCATTGTCTAGGGAACCCCAATATAAGCATTTTTTTTTGTCTCTGAAAAGTTGTGAAGATGTGTGAATAGTTCCCCTTTACTGCTCTGAGATCATAATCAAATATAGGGCAATGGCAAAACACCACAATTGAAAATCTCTCTCTCCCTCACTCTTGGGATACCCAATCACTTTCTCCCATTGCATTCTCAACAATACAAAAATTAATGATGCAAGTGTCTCACTGGTATTAATCTGATTCCAATCTATCTTGGCAATCTTATTGACCAATATGGCCTTTTACTATACCTTGTGTTACAGTTAAAACTATTCAAGAAATATAATCAGTGCCCTCCACTTCTATGCCTTTGCTGGTGCTTTTTCCTATATCTGTCATTCTGAATTTCCCCTCTCCTTGGACATAAGAAGGATCCTGTGCTGGAGATCTTGGTGGTTCCCTATACTGGACTTGGACTTCTTTCAGGGACCAAAGTGAAGATACTAGTCATGAGAAGAGGAGTTATTGAGGAGTGTGATGTGGTGTGGTGAAAACAGCCTTCACCTAATTAATTTTATTTTTTCCAATAGGAAAAAGGCCAACAGGCCTTGATTCTTCTGGATTGGGGTTTAGAGCGGCCCCACCCTCTCTCCTTCCCAGGACATAGATGCTGAAATTGTCCTTTGTTTTAAGGTCTGTCTTCTCAATATAGATCAAGAGAACTGGAGATTTATCTCTGGCCACTGGACCCAGATGAATCTGGAGGGGAAAGTGAAGTAGCCTCCCCTCACTGAAATTCAGTTCAGTTGCATGTCATGGCGTCACCTCCCTGGCATCATGGTCTTCTTCAAAAATGAAGGAAAAGCAATAACTTCTGTGAGTAAAGTTGGCCCATAAAATGGAATTGGTCAGGTGGAAGACTCTTTCCTTTCTCTTCCTCTTACTCTCTCCTTTACTCCCTCCCTCCCTCCCTCCCTTCCTTCCTTCCTTCCTTCCTTCCTTCCTTCCTTCCTTCCTTCCTTCCTTCCTTCCTTCCTTCCTTCCTTCCTTCCTTTCTTCATCCCTTCCTCTCTTTATCCCTCCCTTCCTTCATTTCTGCCTTTCTTTATCCCTTCCTCTCTCCCTTCCTCTTTTCCTCCCTCCCTCCCTTTCTTCCTTCTTTCTTCCTTCTCTTCTTTTCTTTCTCATGGAAAAGTATGTACATTTTCAGGCATAATACTATTGCACACTTAATAGACTACACTATAGTATAAACATAACTTTTATATGAACTGGGAAACCAAAAAAGTTATATGATAATTAGATCACATATATTAGCTTCATTGTAGTATTCTGGAGCTGAGCCTGCAATGTCTTGGAGGTATTTCTGTCACTTATATCTCTCCAACTTTTTTACCTTTTATGCTTAATTATCTCACATTCAGTGAAAAACATACAGACCTTGAAATCAGGAGATCCTAATATGAATTAAGGATTTGATTCTTTTAGCCACCAGTACCATCTTATGCAACTCATTTCCTCAATATCCTCATCTATAAAATGTGGAGATTGAATGAGTTCAGGGATTTTGACCTTTTTTATACCAAATTTCTCAGATCTCCATCCTGCTGCCCCTAGTCATGGTTATATTATTTTTGCTGTTCTGTCATTCTGACTCCTTATGACCCTATTTGTGATCTTCTTAGCAAAGATGCTGGAGTAGTTTACCATTTTCCTCTCTTGCTCATTTTATAGATGAGAAAATGGAAACAAATAGGGTTAATGATTTGCTCAGAGTCACACAACTAATATGTGTCTGAGGCTAGAACTCATGAGAATAAATCTTCTTGATTCTAAGACCAGTGACCTATCTACTTTATGACCTAGATGCCCCTGTTTTTTTTATCAGTATCTATCAATTGAAAGATCTTAAGAACAAAAGGTTATTATGAATGTAATCATTGTTTTCAATGGGAAAGTACTAAAACATGCCATTTCCCCCAGGTTTTAAAGCTTTTGTTTCTTTCTTTAACTCTGATACTTGTTTGTTTATACATTATCCTGAGTCATTTGATGAGAGGGCTAATATGGTTTTCCATAACTCATGGAATCTTAGAGGGCTGCTTTGGAATACTCCCACCTCTGACACTTATTACCAAAACATTTACAATTTTTGGGGCCTCAGTTTTCTTAGCTGTAAAGATGAAAGCATTGTCTTAGTTAACCTCTAAGGTCCTATCTGATCTTATGTTCCCAAATCACTGTGATTCACTGTCTGGTTTCACACTCCTTCTCTGAATCTACATTCTATGAGTAGAGGGTCATTGACTCATTGGAGATGATCTCCAAGATTCTTTCTAACTCTAAAGCTTATGACTGATAAAATATAGAGAATGATTCTCATACTACTTTACTGAGAGTGCTCTTGTGTGGGCAAAATTTCATAAAAGCTCAAAGTACTAAATAAATATGAGTTAATATTATCATCTTCCTTTATGTCCACTTCAAGACTAATATTCATTTCTCTCTTTTCTCTCATCTATCTCAATCATTTCTTAGGTGTTACACAATTCTTATCCCCAAGGGAATGAGAAACCAACCCAGAAATCTATGACATATAATATCAGGGGAAAAGATAGTGAGAAAGCTGATTCCTTGAGAACCCTTACTTAAACTTTAATCAGCATTATTTCATTAGGATTTTATAAGGGGTAATGATTGTTAGTAATTACTCATCTAGTGATATATATCTAGCCAATTATTTAACAGGAGGTATAAGAGTAAGTAATATATGTTTTGTATAAATTACATAGGAATATGTATTTGGATAGAAAGATCTTATAATAGACCTCATCTTTTAATATAATGGATATTACTTAAGTTTTTAAATTAAAGCTTTTTTATTTTCAAAATATATGCATGGATAATTTTTCAGCATTGACCCTTATAAAACCTTGTGTTCCAAATTTTCTCCTCCTTCCCCCTATCCCCTCCCCTAAATGGCAAGTAATCCAATATATGTTAAACATGGTAAAATATATGTTAAATCCAAAATATGTACACAAATTTATACAATAATCTTGCTGCACAAGAAGAATCAGATCAAAAAAGAAAAAAAATGAGAAAGAAAACAAAATGCAAGCAAACAACAACAAAAAGAGTGCAAATGCTATGTTGTGAGTCACACTCAGTTCCCATAGTCCTCTCTCTAGGTGTAGATGGCTCTCATCATCATTGGAACTGGCCTCACTCATCTCATTGTTGGAAAGAGTCACATCCCCATTTTTTTTTTTTGGCATGGGACCTTTGAAATAGTCTTGGATCATTGTCTTGGTCAGAGCAGCTAGGTCTTTCACATTTGTTTATCCTTACAATGTTGCTGTTCCTGTATACAATGTTATTCTGATTCTGCTCACTTTATTTTGCATCAGCTCATGTAAGCCTTCGCAGGCTTCTCTGAAACCATCTTGCTCACCATTTCCTATAGCACAATAATATTTCATTTTAGTATATACCACAACTTGTTTAGCTGTTCCATAATTTAAAGGGTATCCCCTCAAATTAATTGATTGATTGAAAAATATTTCACAAATAAATATAAATACAATAAAACATAGATCATATTTGTTGGTGATCTTTTAAATATGTATATATAAATACATATATATAATCCTTTTTTATTAAAGCTTTTTATTTACAGAACATATGAGTAATTTTTCCACATTGACCTTTGCAAAAATTTTTTTTTGTTCCAAATTTTTCCCCTCCTTCCCCCCATCCCCACCCCTAGATGACAGGTAGTCTAATACATGTTAAATATATTAAACCATATGACAAACCCAATGTATGTATACATATCTATACAGTTATCTTACTTCACAAGAAAAATCAAATTTAGAAAGAGGGAAAAAAAACAACCTAAGAAGGAAAACAAAATGCAGGGAAATATTCACAGAAAGTGTTAAAATGCTATGTTGTCACACTCAGTTCCCTCAGGCCTCTCTCTGGATGTATATGGCTATCTTCATTGCTGAACAATAGGAACTGGTTTGAATCACATCATTGTTGAAGAAAACCATGTCCATCAGAATTGATCATCGTATAGTCTTGGTTCTGTGTATAATGTTCTCCTGGTTCTGCTCATTTCACTCAGCATCAGTTCATGCAAGTCTCTCCAGGACTCTCTGAAATCATCCTGCTGGTCATTTCTTATACAACAATAATATTCCATAACATTCATATATCGTAATTTATTCAGCCATTCCCCCACTGATGGGCATCCATTCACTTTCCACTTTCTAGACACTACAAAAAGGTCTACCACAAACATTTTTGCACATGTGGGTCCCTTTCCCGCCTTTAAGATCTCTTTGGGATACAAGCCCAGTAAAAACACTGCTGGGTCAAAGGGTATGCACAGGTTGATAACTCTTTGAGCATAGTTCCAGATTGCTCTCCATATTGTTGATTTTCTAAGTCAACATGTGACCTGCAGGGATCCTTAGCTATGGCTTAATGGCCCCCTTTGCTACTTGAGCTTGGCCCTACTGGCCTAGATCACTGACCTGCCCAGGTTTACAGAGTCAATATGTACAAAAGACAGGACTCCAATTCAAGTTGGATTTAATAATGCTATGTCACCTTATGTTACATGATGAATATGCTATGGAGAGCAAACAAAGTGAGGTGTCAGGCAGAGCCATTACTTACTAAGGGGAATAGGGAAGATCTCATGAAGGAGAAAGCATCTGACTTGGAAGCTGAAAAACAAATAGCATTTTAACAGACAAAGATGAAGAAGGGAAACCTTCCTTTTAAAGGGTAAATGAAAAAAGACACTGAAGGAGGTGGCTAGGAAGTTATAGATAATAGAGACGTCCATAATACGTGGAAAAAGAATTCATTGACAAGAAAAATGATGGTGGCGTTCCACAAATTAGACCCTTCCCAAGATTTGGGAAGGATTCCTTCTTTTTCATGATTCAAGTTTTTTCCTCATTTGGATCTTTTTCAGTCAAAAGTTCAGCCAATACAGGGCAGTAGTTGTGAGCCATCATGACAGCTGGATTATAAGGACTTGGGTTAATCTCCTAAATCAAATGAGATGACATATGTAAAACCTTTGCATATCTGAAAGCATTATAGAATATTAGATAACATCATCACCAGTGTTATTATTACCATATACTTCCCATATGATCCCATGAAAGTTATTTAAACTCTCTAGGCCTCAGTTTCCTTATATGTAAAATGTGGTGATGATCCTCAAGGTCAGATTAAGTTCTATATGAAGGGTTATTAACCTGGAGTCCATGAATTTAAAAAAAATTGACAATTTCATTTTCATAAGATTGAATTCCTTGTAATCTTATATATTCAATTTCATGTGGTTAAGAAAACATTCAAAGATAAGGTCTATTGACCTTATTAGAAATGGACAAGATGATCAAGGGATCTATAATATAAAATAAATGAAGGTCCCCTGACCCATATCTTAGGATGTGGATCCAGGAGCTACATAACAAGGTGGCTTTCAGCCACATCCTAAGATCCAGTGACTTCTGTGAAGGCCTTGAAATTGGTTCATTTTCCTGGAACACTGGTGGAGGATGTGGTTAATGAAAGAGAAGTTCTCCTCACCCAGCTGAGCTTTTGTTACAGATCTTGGTGGCTATGTGCTCTGGACTTTCTAACTAAAAGAGAATTTGCTCCATCTTTCTTTCCTTTTATCTAGGCTCCATTTGCCATCACCAAGTCTTTCCCTTCCAAATCTAACAGCCCACAATCAGATATCCAGTAAAGAGAGGGACTTGACATTCTTTCCAAGGGCACTTACTTCCTCTCCATCCTGCCTTCCCCCAATCTAACACACTACTAACTTTTAATGCATGCGAAGCCACAATTAGGACAGCACTTTTCATCATTTCCACATTCTTCATCACTCTGACACAAGGGTTTCTGAATAATCATGCAGGTGAACGGTTGAGGCGGACAGTTCCAGGGCTTAGCTGTTATAACACAAAAAAGCAGACAACTCCATGACCCAGGCCTAGAACTCAGCCCTTAGTGGTCTCAATCGATGCTTAGGATTTCACCTCACAAGAACAAGGGAATTATTTGGATAAATATCTGATGGGCTACTACAAAGCTAGTCTGCCAAGTTTTTCTTTTGGCTGTGCCCTTTCCTTCGTTCTCTTGAGGAATCACCAGGGACAATAGCCCTGGATCCTTTAGTAAGCTAAAATGTTTATGCACTCCTAAAATTTCTAATAAATCTGTCACAGGAAGCTGATTTCCTTACATTATTAATCCTTTTAGGTAATAGATTCCTAGAATGTTGCATCTAGAAAAAACTTTAGAGTGCAGAACATAGAATTTTAGACTTGGAAGGGAACTTACATTATAGAACACAGAATGCTAACACTATAAAGGATCATGAAATTCAGAATGGCAAAAATCTGATACCTGAGGTTAAGGTTGCTTTATGGATACATATTCCAAAAGTTATAACTTCTGAGTTCATGCTGGTGCATTTACCTTTAATAGTCATTCAGTTGACATAATTTTCTCAAAAAAAGAGAGATTTATTGCAATGGCCTCATAGGAATAATAACTACACAACTCTCCCTTTGTAAAGTTGGGACATACTCTCCCACAGATACACATGGCATCAGTGGGAAGAGTAAGGACATATGGGTTAGTAAGAAATATACACTGAGGGAACATACGTGTGAAGGTGACACAGATCTCTGATGCTGCAGGATCTTGATAACCTGCTTCTTCCTATGTCCTCACTGGGTATGGTGTCTCTCTTAAGAAGGTTTCTCTCTTGGTCTCTATGGTCCTGCTTCTCTATGTAGCTCAATTTCTCATTGTCAAGACTAATTCTTTCTTGAATTTATGATTGGCTCTCTTCTCTGCTTCTAATAGTCACACTTCTTATAGTGGCAACAACTGGCCTTTGATTAAGCTGAAGGAATTAGAGGGCAGCCAGTTATTGACTTTAGCTAGCCCCCTCAATTTGACTAAAACAGACACTCTCTAAAAGTCAAAGATTCCCCTGAATCCATCTCAGTGTCATCAGCAAAATGAAATGAATTCTTCTCCATTCAGTTCTAAGATTAAATACTGTTTATGACTAACTTGGATGCTGGGAATCTTTGCTCATGGCCAGCCTAGATGTCCCAGATCTCTATTCTGGTCATGTGTCTGGCCAACTTTTAAATGTTTAAAATATGCATATCTGATGCATATGTTTTGAAAATAAAAAGCTTAAAAATAAAAGAAAAAAAAGAAAAAACCTTATGCATAGTTTTCAACATTCACTTTTGCAAAACTTTGTGCTCCATTTTTTTTCTCTCTCTCTTCCCTCACCCCCACCCTAGATGGAAAGTAATCCAATATATGTTTAACATGTGCAATTCATCTATACATATTTCCACAATTATTATGCTGTACAAGAAAAATCAGATCAAAAAGGAAAAAAAATGAGAAAAGACAAAATGCAAGCCAACAACAACAAAAAGTGAGACTGTTGTGATCCACATTCAGTCCCTCTTTCTGGGTGCAGATCTAGCTTTCTCCATCACAAGACTATAGAAACTGCAGGCCAGCTTTGAGCAAAAAATCCTACCTCCATATCTCACCTTTCCAGGGTGGGGTACACACCAAGCCACAACTAGAAGCACAGCATTTGTATGGTTTATGACACTGCTGGTCTTTACGGCAGGGTACAGAGCAGTTTTTAAAACCTTTGAAGGGGAACGGTGGACACTCTCCTGGCCTGACTGAAAGAGAAGATACAGGTACTCCCCATTAGATGCAGCCACCCCCACTTCCCACCAAAATAATATCCCTCTCGCCCTTCAAAGCATGATCTAAACCTTTCTCCAATCCATCTTCCCTCTAATTCACTGATCACTCCTTTCCTTTTTCTAAGCCCAAAGGCATTGTTATATGGGATTACTGAAAATTGTATCTTCCACATCCTTGATACTCTGTTTCTCATCATGATCAAGATGAGGCTCTGAATATAGTCAGCTAACTAAACATAGGCAATAACCAATCTTTCCTTCCCTCTCCCATATGCTGGCTTAGTCTGGTTTCTAATATCCCTTATTCCTGCTATGTTGGTTAAATCCTTTTTCCCGGTCCTGCATTTTTCACTGGAGGGAAAGAAAAGACAAAGATGGAACTGTAGCAAGTCTTCTCAGGGAGATGGGATGGCCCAAGGAGCCCCTTTGTCTGAGGAAGATGCCCTTTAAGAAATGCCCTGTCAGAAGCCAAAATAGCACAGGGTTCCAGGTTCTAAACTAAATTCTGGCAATTTGAAACTATGATCTCAAATAATTTTCCTCTCTCTGAGCCTGTTTTTCCCTTCTAAAAAAGAATCAGATTAGACATAGCTAGATGTCAAATAGTCTGTGAAATTGAATGGTAGAAAAGAAAAATACATCTTCATTTTAGTAACTTCTGGCTGAAATTGAACACTTCCCTAAATAATTAATTAAAATGAAAATACCATTATTCTGAGGAGTTCATATTCTCCAGACTGCTGAGGCAGCTTTCCATACAAAAAGAGTTAAAAATCTCTGAACTAGGGTGATTTCCATGGTGTCTTGAAAGATCCAGATAAGCTCTTCCCTTTATCCCCAAGCCCAACCCTTCAGCCCCATACTTAGCAACTCACCAGTTCCTTCACAAGTCTGCTCACAGATTTTCTTAGTGGGAAAATTATTGACATTTCCATTGCAGCCACTATAGAAGAAATGTTTGCAGGCCCGTGCCTCGGTACTATAGAACCATCGTAAGGAAAAGTTATCACAGTCGCCCACTTCCGGTATTAGCAAGCATACATCTGGGTGAAGGATGAAAAATGAGGGACAAAGAATGGGAACAGATTCCTTTCCTCTATGTGCTTGCTGTAGCTTCCCAGTCCCACTCAGGACTATGGGACTTGGGCCTGAGTTCTGCCATTCTTTACTCCTGTGGTCTTAAGCAAATCCCATTCCCTCTCCAATCCTCCATATAAATTGAGGATTGGTATAAAACTATAGGTTTATATTTGTTTTTTACTCTTTTTTGCAGATGTCTCATGGAGATTGTATGGAATAGTCGAGTACCTTTGAAACTAAATTGAAAGTACCCAGCAAACAAAACGGGCTATTTTGGACTATTTGCTTAGAGGTGGAAGACATTTTAGGGGTCATCTTGTTAAAAACCCTCATTTTGTAAATGAAGATGATCATTAGCAGCTAAAACGACATAAAGTAATCTATTCAGTTTTCAGGGGTGAATGGAAAAATAAATAATCATAATAACAATAATAATTATAACTGCTTATATTATCAAGAAAATAGTTCTAAATCCATTATCTCATTTAAGGCATACAATACTGTAAGACTAGCAAGACATATTATTTTCATGTGATAAAAGAGTAAACAAACTTGGAAAGATTAAGAATTTCATCTTATTCATAAAATAAGAGAAGGGGAGATGACTTGTCATAGCTTTTGATTTCCAGATCTAGCTTTGTTGGGGTCCCGTATGTAGGTACTAGAGTAGATAAAGTGTCAGTCTTACGGTCAGAGAGATCCGAGTCCAAATCCAACCTCTGATACTTACTAACAGTGTGACCAGGCAAGTCCTTTCATTTCTGGCTGCCTCAGTTTCCTTAATGATAAAATGATGATAGTAATAGCATCTACTCCATGGAATTATGATGATCAAGTGCACAGTTGGTGCTTAATAAATACTTATTTACTTCCTTTAAAGGAAGTAAGAGTCTCTGTCCATCCACAAAATTGGTTAGCAAAGATACCAGTGAGACAGCCTTGGCAATGACTTTCTGAATTTTAGTTTTTGTATTGGAAGAATCAGGGTGTAGAGAATTTTCAAAGATTCTTTTCATCTTTCATCATTTTTATGTTTTATTATATTTTATTTACTATTTATCATTATCTTTATGTTTGGCCCCAAATATTTCATTTCATTCAGTTCTGGGATACAGTTTTAGGGTGAAGAGGAGAGGTCACAGTCACAAAAGGAGCAAAGATCCTACCTATATAAGGAGCAGACCAAGAGGGTAGAAAACAGACCTCTTCTTGGATCATACCATGTTGAAGTACTAAAAACTTATATTGGTACCCATTTTTAGGTTTTAAAAAACCCATATATTAGCCAATTAATGTACATTATTCATTGCAGAATGTAAATATATACATGTTCATACATATACACATATGTACTTGTTATCTTTATATTTATGCTGTATATAATTTTCTGTGCATTTAATAACTGCTTACTATGTAACAACCCCTTCATTTTATGGTTAAGGGAACTGAGCCCTCGAGCCGAAGGTAACATAAATTGCTTAGTGCAGAGTCATCATTTGAATACAGATATTTTTCTTTTACCTTTTAGGAACAGATCTACACCAAAGTATTGACTAAGAAATTGGTATAAAACCTGGGATACACTTTCCTGCAAGTAGAGAGTGCAGGGAGAAATGGATTTACAAGATGTATGACAAAAGACTAATTGGATTTTTTCTTTTTTTTTTCTTACTACTTTTTTCTTTTTTGCTTTTTCACTCCCATGATAACATATCCATTGATATCGCAGATACTCTGCTGAGCAGTTTACTTGGAAGGTTTGTTGAACTTCAGGATAAGGAGACTGAACAGAACAGTTGACTTGCCCTGATACTAGTTCAGCACTCTTTTTGAATTTGAGTCTTGCCCTGAGAGGCTGATAACTGCCCAGCTCTGCCTCATTGAAATCCCATTCCCTTGCAAGTCAAGACATCCCTCCTGACGTCATTGGTCTTCTTCTAGAAGGAAGGGTGAACAACAACAACAATCTGTTGGTGGAAAACCTAGAACAATCCCTGTTCAGGATCTTTCTTTACCTGTTTTTGGCTTCAAGCATTTCTTTCCACAGCTGTAATTGCAGCATTTCATTGAATGCTTGCAGCTGAAATCTGTGTAACACTGGTCCTTTTCGACAAAGTCACATGTTATATTTTGGGTTGGACATGTTCCTGGCTTCTCAGGTACTTAATGACATTAAAAAGAAATGATTAGATAACCAAGAACATTAGATGGATGAGAACTTTGAAGGAGTAGAGTGATACCATAGAACAAGCACTAAAATTAGGGTCAGAGGATCTGAATTCAAATTCTGATTTTTGCCATTTGCTAAACTGTATGATGCTGGGAAAATCACTTAACTTTTCTGGGCCTCACCTCTCTCACTTACAAAGTGAAAAGCTTGGATGGCATGACCCATAAAGTTCCTTCGAGCTTGAAATCCATGATCTTACCAATACAGAATGTCAGAGCTGGAAAAATCTTAGAAAATGGGATTGTCAGGACTAGAAGGAGCTTCAGAATAGGAGGTAAAGAGAATGAATACTAGAAATGGAGGTGGGAAAAGACAATCTCCCCCCCCCACAACTATATTAGTTGAATCATGGGGAATTTTGATGAACTTTATTTCTTTCAGAGATGTCAGCCCATCATGGATAGTTTAGGAGAGTGCTCCTGGGAATAGGGAATAGTAGAGAAGAAAGGAACATTATATTGGAAGCTCCTTGAGGTCACAGATTGTCTTTTGCCTCTTTTTGTATCTCTATCATTTAGTACAGTGCCTTGAACATGCTCAGTACTTAGCAAATGTTCATTGATTGTTGTGCTCTGGCCCAAGACAGAATTCTTGTTTTTATATTGAGTCTTGGATCACCCAGTGGTCCAAGAACCAACAAGAGCAACATTGTCTCTTAAGGCAGACTTAAGCCATGTGATCTCTTTGGTCTGGGCTGAGAAGAATTGGAATAAAGGTCCCTTATGTGGGTAAAAATATTAATAACAATAATTAACTGGCTGACTTGAAATTCTAAAATTTTAATTTAACCTTTAGCTGAACATCATTGTGAAAATGGAAAGAACCTTGAGAAGGTGATCCCTTATACTGTTCTCAATCACTGATGCTGCAGTGTGAATAAAGACTCTGAGAGCAGGTGTGATGGGTTCTAAAGGAAGGAAAAGAATGATGGAGCAAGAGGTCCATTAAATAAGACAGTGTCCTCAAAGAGGAAAAAAAGCACAGAGATCATAGTTCAAGAATGGAAACTCACATTTTTTTCAGTTTACAAAGTACTTTTCTCTCTTTTTTTAGACACATTGAGTTTATTTATTTATTAAAGCTTTTTACTTGCATAACATATGTATGGGTAGTTCCTCAACATTGATCCTTACAAAGTTTTCTGCTACAGATTTTCCCCCTAATCCCCTCCCCTCCCCTAGATGGCAGTAAGTCCACAAAGTACTTTTCTCAAGGATGAAGTCAAGATATAAAAATAGCAACTTTTTTTCTCAATTCCCTTTTCTACAACAACTCAGAAAACACACAGCTTAAGGAGACAGGGAGAGAGGTCTGCAGACATTGGGATGAGGGACAACTAGTAGCACAGCACAGAAGCTGAAGCAGAATTGGGCTCTGCTGGTGGCAGCAACAGTAGAGAAAAACCCAGCACCCAGTAACAGTAAGGAAACTGAGCATGTGGGCTGAAAGGGATTCCAGGGAACTCCTGTATTAGCACTGAAAGCAAGAATGAGTGTTACCTGGAAGTTTTGTCATCAATTACTTAGTTCTGGAATATGGTGTTAGGATGAAGAGGAAAGGTCATAGTCACAAAAGGAACAAAGGCTCTGCTTATTAAAGGAGAAGACCAAGAGGGTAGAAAACAGACCTCTTCCTTGATCACACCATGTTGAGGCACTAAAAATTTAGAGCACCCATGTTGAGCTGTAACAGCAGTAGAAGGATATAAAAGACAAAAGCCTGTGTCAGACATTACCCATAAAGGAACAGAAACCAACTCTAAAAAAGTTCAAAGTTGAAAAATGGACTGGAAACATGAACAAAAAGAGCAAAAAAAAAAAGAAAATGACCGTAAAAATCTTCTATAGTTAAAGGAAAGTTCAAGGTAAGAACTCAAAAAAAAAGACAATTACAGTGGTACCTTAGTACTTGTGAATTGATTCCAGAAGGCAAGACAAGTGGTGAAAAAGATGAGTAATGAATGAATTTTTCCCCTAAGGAGCACAACTCCAGTCCACAGCCTAACCATTTATTTCCAGCCAATTCCCGAAAGAGGAAAGTGGGACTTCTAGCTCTGGAGAAACAAGCCAACTCAGCTCAGCCCAGCTGGGTTCCTCTTTTCTTGCTGCAATTTACTTTCTGAGAGGAACCTCAATATTTATTTCCCTTACCCCACAACCTCTAAGCTGCCTTGGGGGGAACCTGGATGTGGAGGTAAAAGCTATGGTCCTGAATCCTCTGCCACCCAGTCCTCTGGCCATAACCCAAGGCTTAAGGCTGCCAGGAGTCCTAGGTCCTCTACCCCAGCTGTTGCTCCTGTTCCTGCTAATTCTCTTACTGATGAGCAAGCCAGAAGCTCTGTGCCCCTTCTAGTACTATTGTTTAGGGAGATTATACGCTGCAGCCATGTTGTTCTACAGGAATTGCCCTTTAACCTTCCTGTTTACACACACAGTCTCAGTGTCATGGGCTCCACCCTAACAGTGCTGTTCACTGCCATCTTTGCTGGGGAGGAGCTGTCCATGACTGAGGGCAATAGCAGTGAGGGATAGGTAGTACTCCTGGTCAACCTCACATCATTATTGCTCAACCAACACAACAAACCAAACAAACAAATGAGTGCCAAGAAAGCATCAAGTGCTGAAGCATTTTTTTCTCCTCAAAACTTTTTGAATAACAAATTTGATGAATGTGGAAGCAGGCAAGTGCTGAGATACCACTGCATTTGAAAACATATATAAATAAAGCCTGAAAAAAAGTGCAGATTGGACACAAGTCCAATAAGAATTCTTAGAAAAGCTCTTTAAAGTGATTTTTTAAATATCAAAATTTTTAAAAAATTGAATAAGAAAAGTAGAGGAAACATTGGACAAGAAATTAGAGCAATTCAAGAAAAGTGTGGAAAAACAATTAACATCTTGATAGAAGAGGTACAAAAAATATTATAGAAAATGATTCCTTGAGATCAAAATTGTCCATTTAAGAAAAAAGAATCTAAATCCATGGGATATCAAGAAACAATAAAGCAAAGTCAAAACCTGACAAAAATAGAAGAAAATGAGAAATATCTCATAAAAATTACTGATTTGGAACACGGATTGAGAAGAGATAACTTTAAAATTATTGGACTACTTCAACTTCAGGAACAAAAAAAGAGCCTGGACATTATATTTCAAGAAATTGCAAAAGAAAACTGACATCTTAGAACCAGAAGGAAAAACAGAAATTAAAAGAATTCAGCAATCACCTCCTGATAGAAATCCCCAAATAAATATCCAGGAATATTATTGTCCAAATCTAGAATTCCTAAGAATATTATGGTCTAATTCAGAACTCCCAGGTCAATGAGAAAAGACTAAAAACAGTCAGAAGGGAAGAAAAAAAAACATCAAATACTGTGGAGCCAGTCAGGATCACACAAGATTGAGGGTTTGTAAATATGATGATCCAGAAGGCATAGAATAACATACTCAGCAAAATCAAGAATAATCCACTGGGAGGGAGGAGAGGGGAAGAGAAATAGATATTTAATGAAACAAGGGACTTTAAAGCATTCCTCATGAATAAATCAGAGTAGAGTAGAAATTTTGACTTTTAAATAAAAGACTTAAAATGCATACATGTAAAGAAATTTATCATCACTAGAGCAGTTAGAGTTGCATGAATATGATGATCTTAAATAAATAATAAAAGAATGAAAAAAAGGGATGAGTTGGGAGAAGGGGGAAAGGCAAAGAAGAATAAAATTATCTTATATAGATGATGGGTACAAGGAAGAATTTATACTATGCAAGGGAGAATAGAAGATGAGAGCAGGCAATACTCTCATCTGAATTTGCTCAAAGGGGAAAGAATAAACATACACACAGTAGGGAAGCAGGAAGAAAGTAGGGCTCAGAGAAAGATTAAAAAAAAGAATGTAGAATAATAGTGGCAGTAGTCAGAGGCAAAATGGTCTTAAGGAGGTGATAGGATTAAAAAAGGGAAGGCTAAATATAACTGTGCTGTGGAAGGAAATACACAGCACTCATATTTGTGAATGTGAATGGGATGAACTCACCCATAAAATGGAAGAGGATAACAGCATGGATTATAAAGCAGAAGTCAACACCATGTTGTTTACATGAAACACACTCGAAATAAAAAAGTATAAATAGAAATTAAAATAAGGAGTTGGAGTAGAATCTATTATATCTCATCTAAAGTTTAAAAAAGATAGGGATATAAATTATGATCCCAGATAAAGCAAAACCAAAATTAAACCTAATTAAAAGATAATCACAGAAGGTACATTTTGCTTAAAGGTGCCACAAACCATAAATTAATAGAAATATTGATAGTGACCAAATTTTTGAAGGAAAAGTTAAATGAATTACAGGGAGAAATAAGCAGTAAAGCTATACTAATGGGGGACCTCTTTACCCCTATTATAGCTAGATAAATCTAACTATAAAAGGAACCATAAAGAAATTTTGGAGATAAATAGTTTTAGAAAAGTTAGATATGATAGACCTTTGGAGAATATTAAAAGGGAAAAGAGAATGAGTATATAGCTATTTCTCAGCTCTACATAGCACCTTTACAAAAATTGGTTAGAAATTAAGGCATAAAAATCTCATAAACAAATTTAGAAGAGCAGAGATATTAAATGCATCTTTTTTCTGAGTATAATTCAATAAAAAATGCATTTGACAAAGGGTCTTTGACCTTTACATGTGAAAACAATTACATAGCATTCTTCACACAAATAAAGATATCTATTAATTGCTCATGGATGGGACAAACAACTACATTAAATGATAATACTGCCTAAATTAATTTACTTGTTCAGTGTCATACAATCACATTACAAGAGAATCATTTTCTAGAGCTAGAAAAAATAACAGCAAAATTCTTCTGGAAGAACAAAAGGTAAAGAATATCAAAAGAATCAATGGAAAAAATTGAAAGAAGGGGATCAACAGTATCAGATCTCAAATTATATTGTAATCAGCAAAACAATTTGGATAAGAAATATTATAGCTGATCAATGGAACAGGTTAGGTATACAACATAAAGAAACAAATGAACACACTAAATGTTTGATAAATCCAAAGATTCTGGTTTTGGGGGCAAGAACTCAGTATTTGACAAAGAATTCTGGAAAAACTGGAAAGTAGTCTGGCTGAAACTAGACATAGCTCAACATTTCAAGGTCAAAATGATGACATGATTTAGATATAAAGGATGATAACATAAGCAAATTACTGGAACATGGAAGACATTACTTGTCAGATCTATGTTTAGGGAAAAAATTCATGATGAAAGAATAGATAAAGATGTTAACAGAAAGTAAAATGGCTAATTTTGATTGTATAAAATTAAAAAAAATTCTCACAAACAGAACCTATGCAGTTAAAATTAAAAGAAAAGTAGGAAATGGGGAAAAATCATTAGAGCATGTATCTCTGATAAAGATTTCATGTCTCATATATATATGTAATTGAGCCAAATATATAAGAAAAAAAGTTCTCAATTGATAAATGGTCAAAGAGATTTAATCAGGCAGTTTCAATAGGAAGAAATCAAAGTAATCATTAGTCATATGTTGTTTATTTTTTGTTCTTGAAGAAGACTGTAAAATCAGGGAGATGTTGCCATGTCTTGCTGGTAAACTGGATTTAAGTAAGGGAGGGCTGTGCAAAGTCACTGGTCTCACTTTCCGCCTCCAGAGCTATCTGGGTCCAGTGGCAATATAGCTCAAGAGGACTTGAGATAGCGCTAAATGCAATGGGAGACCTTGCCCTATAAAGATTCTCTAAATGACTAATAATTAAAGAAATGCAAATTAAAACAATTCTGAGGTACCACCTCACAACCATTGGATCAACTAAGATTATAGAAGAGAGAAAGGACAATTCCTTGAGGGTATGTGGGAAAATAGGACAGTAATGAACTGTTTGTTGGTGAAGCTATGAACTACTCCAGAGTTTTTTAAACTTTTTCCATTTGTGACTCCTTTTTGCCTGAGAAATTTTTTGTGATCCCAGTTATATAGGTATGTAAAATATAAATCAAACATTTACTAATAAAAATCATAATTTTGAGAGTTCCATGTTCAGTTATGAGACCACATATAGGGTCATGAACCATAATTTAAGAAGTTTGGAATTAGTCCAAACATTGTGGAGAACAATTTGGAACTATACCAGGAAATTTAAACAACTGTGTATACATTTTGACTTAACAACAAAAAGGGCTGCCACGAACATTTTTGCACATGTGGGTCCCTTTCCTTCCTTTAAGATTTCTTTGGGATATAAGCCCAGTAGAAACACTGCTGTGTCAAAGGATATGCAGTTTGATAACCTTTTGAGCATAGTTCCAAATTCCTCTCCAGAATGGTTGGATGGGTTCACAATTCTACCAACAATGTATTAGTGTTCCAGTTACCCCACATCCCCTCCAACATTAGTCATTATCTTTTCCTGTCATCTTAGCCAGTCTGAGAGGTGTGTAGTGATACTTCAGAGTTTTCTTAATTTGCATTATTTTGATCAATAGTGATTTAGAACACCTTTTCATATGACTAGAAATGATTTTAATTTCTTCACCTGAAAATTGTCTGTTCATATCCTTTGACCATTTATTGATTGGAGAATGGCTTGTATTCTTATAAATTTGAATCAATTCTATATATATATTTTAGACACGAGGTCTTTATCAGAGCCCTTGAATGCAAAAAAAAAATTCCCCCCAGTTTTCTGTTTCCCTTCTAATCTTGGCTACATTTTTTTGTACAAAATTTTTTAAATTCAACAATAAAAAGTATCCATTTTGTATTTCATAATGTTTTGTAATTATTCTTTGGCCATAAATTCCTTCCTTCTCCACAGATCTGAGAGATAAACTATCCCTTGTCCTCCTAATTTGCTTATAGTATGTCTATATCTTTTTGTCTAAATCATCAACCCATATTGAACATGTCTTGGGTGTTGGTCAATGCCTAATTCCTGCCATACTATTTTCCAATTTTCCTACTGGCTAGATTTCTTAAGGGCCAAGCCTAAACCCAAACCAACCTGATTCTCATTTCCTGGCCACTAATATATCCCAGGCCAAGTTCCATTTGGTCATTGTTTGGGTCCTGATTGACTCAGGTTGAATGTAAATAACAATCATTTTTAGTTTGATCAGAAACTCTGAGGGTCTTCCCTTCCCAGATTCATTCATTTATTTATTTAAATTTTTTTGGATTAGGTGAAAAAGGAAATTCTTTAAAGGCTTCAATTGCTACCTAACCTTAATCACTGAATGGGTATAGCCCCAGTCAAACTGAGACCTGTTGAAGACCTTAGCTTAAAAAGGCCAAGGTTTCCCATTTCATCCAGGGTCATCTCTAGTCCTCTTGATTTATATTTTGCCACTGGACTCAACTGACTCTGGTGGGGGAAGTGAGGTTGATGACTTTGCACAGTCCTCCCTCACTTAAATCCAATTCACTTGCATGTCATGGCATCACTTTCCTTTGAGAAGGAAGGTCACACAACAACATTTTACTTTGCTCAAATTCCAAGCCTTTCCAGATTTTTTTCTTCTGAGATTATCCAGCTCATCATTTCCCGTAGAACAATAATATTCCATGACAATCACATACCATAATTTATCCTCCAACTGATGGGCATTAACTCAGTTTTGAATTTTTTGCCCTGAGAAGAGAGCTGCTACAAATATTTTTGTGTATACAAGTCCTTCTCTCCCCTCCCCCTTTTTTAGTAAATCTCTTTTAATATTTGGGCCTACTAATGGTATTTTTAGGTCAAAGGATGTGCATATATTTTTAGGCAGAGTAAAGCAGGAACTCTCCCAACATCTCCTCCAAACCACTCCAAATTCTTTTAAATAATGGATCAACAAATTCTAAAATGTCAGAACATCCAAAAAGATGGAATAAAACATTTTCCAGTCGAAGGCAACTTAGAAGGTCAGCACAAAAGGTCTCTGACACCAGAGTGGGAGTCCAATGCACAGTTCTCATGCAGGTTGTACCTTTTATTATTTATAGCCCTTTGGGTCTAGATCATATCTTTTAATCATTTATTAATTGAGGCATGGCTCTTATTTTTTTTTTTTTATAAATTTGACTGTTTTCTCTGAGAAATAAGGCCTAATCAGAGAAATTTGCTTCAAAATTCTTTTTATAATTACAACTAGCTATATTCCCCCCATTAATTCTATTTTCTCTTTTCTTTCACCCTCTCTGTCCTCAAAAGTGTTCTGCTACTGACCACTCACTCCCCCAATATGTTCTTTCTTTTATCACCCTCGCCCTTTCCATGTTCCATTCCCCTCATATTTTCTGCAGGATAAGATAGATTTTTATACCCATCCTGAGTTTGTATGTTATTTTCTCTTTGAGCCAATTCCAATGAAAGTAAGGTTCACTAACTCACCCTCTCCTCCCCTTTTCCCTTTCCAATGTAAATTTTTTTTCTTGTTTCTTTTTTATGGCAAATGATTTATACAATTTCACTTCTCTTCCCTTTTTCCCAGTACATTCCTCTCTTAAGAATTTCAATTTTTTTTAGATATTAACCTTTCATATTCAACTCACACCCATGTCTTATGCCTATGTATACTCCTTCAAACTGCCATAATAATGAGAAAGTTCTAATGAGTTACAAGTATCATCCTCCCACGGAGATATGTAAACAGAAAAACATTAAGTTTCTTATGATGTCACTTTCCTGATTGCCTCCTTATGCTTCTCCTGAGTCCTGTATTTAAAAACAAAAATTTCCATTCAGTTCTGGTCTTTTCATCATGAATGCTTGAAAATCATTTATTTCATTAAATATTTCCCTGAAAGATTATACTCAGTTTTTTTCTGGGTGTGGGATTTTTGTTTGTAATCCTAATTCCATAGCTATCTGGAATATCGTATTCCAAACTCTCCTGTCCTTTAATGTAGAAGCTATTGAATCTTGTGCTATCCTGTCTGTGGCTCCACTATAGTTGAATTATTTCTTTCTGGATGCTTGCAATATTCTCTCCCTGACCTGAGAGTTCCAGAATTGGGCTACAATATTCTTGGGAGGTTCATTTTCGGATCTCTTTCAGGAGGTAATCAGTAGATTCTTTCTATTTCTATTTTACCCTTTGGTTTTAGAATATCAGGACAGTTTTCTCTGATTATTTCTTGAAAGATGATATCCAGGCTCTTTTTTTGAACATGACTTTCAAGTAGATCAATAATTTTTAACTTGTCACTCTTGAACCTGTTTTCTAGGTCAATTGTTTTTCCAAAGAAATATTTAAACTTTTCTCCCTATATTTTTCATTTTTGGGATTTTGCTTTATTTTATATTGATTTCTCATAAACTCATCAGCTTACATTGCTCAACTCTAAAGTTTTTCTTTCTTTCTTTTAATACACATTGCTTTATTAATCATGTTGGGAGAGAAAAATCGAAGCAAAAGGGAAAAACCATGGGAGGGATTTTTTTTAAAAATACAGAAAAAAAGAAGTGATTATAGCATGTGTTGATTTACATTTAGTCTCCTTAATTCTTTTTCTGGGTGCACATGGCATTTTCTGTACAAAGTATATGGGATTGTTTTGGATCACTGAACCACTTAAAAGAACCAAGTCTTTCATAGTTGATCATCACACATGCTTATTGTTATTGTATACAATGCATTCCTGATTCTGCTTTTAATTTTATTTATTTATTTATTTTTTGCTCAGCATTAGTTTGTGTTAATCTTTCCAGGCCTTTTTAAAATCAAATATTTTTTCATCATTTTTTATAGAACAATAATATTCCATGTTCAACCATTCCCCAATTGATGGGCATCTACTCCTTTTCCAATTATTTGCTACCACAAAAAGAGCTGCTACAAACATTTTTTCACATGTGGGTCCTTTTTTCTCCTTGATTATTTCCTTGGAATACAGACCCAGTAATGGTACTGCTGGGTCAAAGGGTATTCACAGTTTGATAGCCCTTTGGGTATAGTTCCAAATTGCTCTCTAGAATGGTTGGATCATTTCACAGCTTCACCAACAATGCATTAGTGTCCCAGTTTTCCCACATCTCTCCAACATTTATGATTATCTTTTCCTGTCATCTAAACCAATCTGAGAGGTGTGAGGTAGTATCTCAGAGTTGTCTTAATTTTCATTTCTTTAATTGAGTTAGAGCATTTCTTTCATATGATTATAAATGGCTTTAATTTCATCATCTGTAAATTGTTCACATCCTTTGGCTCAATTCTAATTTTTAAGAAATTATTTTCCTTAGTAAGCTTTTATGTCTCTTTTCCCAGTTGGTGAATTTTGCTTTTTAAGGTCTTCTCTTCATTAGCTTTTTGTATTTCCTTTTGCACTACTCTCAATTCTTTTCCTGATTTTTCCTCTGTCTGTCTTACTCGATTTTCAAAATCCCTTTTGAACTCTTCTATGACCTGAACCCAATTCTTATTTTTCTTGGAGATTTTGGCTGTAGGAGCTCTGACTTTGTTATCTTCTTCTGAGTATGTTTTGATCTTCCTTGTCACCATGTTAACTTTCTAGGGTCAGAAACTTTCTTTCTTGTCTGCTCATTTTCCTAGCCTATTACTCAGCTTTTGTTAAGTAGGGCTCTGTTTCCAGGGTGGAGGGTACACTGTCCCAAGCTTTAAGGATTTGTGCAGTTGTTTTCAGAGATTCTTCTCGGGACCCGACATAAGTATTCTTTTCTGCTCTGGATGTTAGGAATATTCCTGCCCCACTATAACAATAAAATATAGTGTGCTAAAGCAACAGAGTCCTGCTTTGTTGATACTGGGGCTGAGGCTGTGCTGGTGTGGTCTGTGCTGGGATTACACATTGAATTTTCACCTTGTTGTCACAAACCTTTTCTGCTGACCTTCCAAGTACTCATTGGTGTCTCTAGGCTGAGAGGTCTAGAAACCATTAGTACTAGTGCTGACTTAGAGATCCCTAGACCGGTTCCTCCTTAATTGGCATGGGGCCATAGTTGCACTGGTGCAGTTTGCACTAGAACTATGCTCTGGTCTCATCCTGGTGTCACAGACGTGTTCTGCTGACTGTGTAGGTTGCCTTCAGCTGGAAAATGTTTTACTCCATCTTTTGGGGGTGTTCTGACATTCTAAAATTTGTTTAGAGTCACTATTTAAAGGAATTTGAAGTGATTTGGGGGAGAGGTTGGGTGTTGACTACCTTTACTTTGCCATCTTGACTCTGCCTCCTTAAGTGATTTTATACATAACAAGGTATTGTATTTTTGCCTCCTCAATGGGTAGGGGAGAGAGAAGGGGAAGGAAAAGAAATTGAAGCTAAAAACAAGTGCTATTCTCACAAAAAACCCAAAAACCTGTGATCTCAGAAAATCTTATCCAACCCAACTAACTGGTCAACATTATTATTTTTATTTTATGGAGGAGAAAGTTGAAAGAAAAAAATTTACTTATTGATTAGAGGTGATTCTTAGTAGAACTGGACCAAGTGTTGAGATGGAAGACACCCCAACAATGTTAGCATCCCCAGGTTGGTGTTTTGAATATGGCAAGAAAATTCACAAACTCAGTTTGTCTCCACCTCAAGGGGCAAAGATTTATTAGGATGCTTCACAGGAGGCTAAGTTAAAATGGAATTTAGCAAAGAGTCAGAAACAAAAAGATAATTTTATAGGAAGGAGAAATAGATGAGGTTCAGGTCACTGATATGCTAATTTTATGACTTAGAAATTTAATTGAAGAGTGGCAGGGGTGGGGTTGCCTCCATTATTGAATTTTATAGCTTCTTGAAATAGAATAGAGGTGGAGCAGTTCCCATCATTGAATTCTATGGCTTACTGACCAACAGATTGTTCTCTGATAGCCAGCATTGTTTGTGGCACTCCCAAGGGAGGGTAACCTTAGGGTTTCTCAGAAATTGCTACATTCTCCCTAGAAACTACACTTCAATCATTAGCTTAGAGTCCCTCAGAGGCTCACAGGATTAATGTTGGAAACAACTTAAGAAAAGATTACTTCCAACCACTTCATGAGGATGAGGAAACTGAGGCACAGAAAGATTAAATGAGTTGCCTAAGACAACTCCCACAGGTAGTAATTATCTGGAGGAGGATTTGAACTCAGGTGTCCCAACCCTAACTCTCCCTTCACTCTCTTCACTGCTCCATGCCCAGTCCATCAATCAAGAAGCATTTATTAAGTGCTAACTCTCTGTCAGATGGCATCCAAGTGGTGTAGTGGATAGAGTGTGAGTTCTAAAGTCAGGAAGATTTATTTTCAAGAGTTCAAGTTATTTTCAAGACACTTACTAGCTGTGTGACCCTGAGAAAGGTACTTAACCCTTTTTACTTCAGTTTCCTCACATGTAAAATGAGTTGGAGAAGCAAATAGCAAACCATTCCAATGTCTTTGCCAAGAAAACCCCAAATGGGGTCATGAAGAGTTGGACATCACTGAAATGACTGAAGAACAACTCTCTACCAGGCACAGAGCTAAGTGCTGGAAATACAAAGAAAGGCAAAGTCCTTGCCCTCAAGAAGCTCCCAGTCTAATGAAGGAGACAACATGCAAACAACTACACACAAATGCGATACAAACAGTCAAGAAGAAGTTAATCTGAAAGGGGGAGGCACTAATTGGTTAGGGCTAGTGGATGCAGAAAAAGCCTTCTTTGACAAGTGGTGGAAATTTGGCCTGAGTCTTGAAGTATATCAGAGAAAAGAAATATTGAGGAGGGAGAGTATTCTACGCATGAGGGAAAGCCAGTGCAAATGAAAAAAGGTGACAGATAGGGTACTAACATGACGGAAAAGTCTATTTCCATGGTTTACCCAAATAGTAACCACCATTAGGGCCTCTTAGGCACTTAAGGGCAGGCAAGTGGCCAAGTGGTTAGAGTATGGGGTCTGAGTTAGGAAGACCTGAGTTCTATGAATTCAGTGATCCATAACTTCTGTTTGCCTATTTTCTCACTTGTAAAAAGACAACAATCCCATGAGAATCATACGAAATGTTTGTAAAGTACTTAGCACAATGCCAGATTCATAGTAGCTGCTCTGTAAATGCATATTCCCTTCTCTTGCCATTCAAGTGTCTTGTGGGCTTCCTTAGATGGTAGATTACCCTCTCGGTATTGGGAAGGTCCTATGTCATTCTAGCTTTCTCTCATTTGGGCAGTCTTTTGTCCCAAATGTGTTTTGCTATACTGCTCGTTCCCCAATTTTCGCTGGATGAACTTCTATCTAATTGTGACTCTTATTCCTGGAATCAAACTCAAGCCTTCTGACTTTTAGCTTATGCTATAACAACTTTTCCCCTTCGATATTATTTAATCCATTATTACTTGTGATGTATATGGTGTATTACATTTCTTTTTATTGGTGTCCCTTCATAGATTGTGGGTCCTCATGGACATCTATCCTGTCCATGAGCAAGCCATCTACCCATAATCCTCAACCACAATCCAGTCTTCAACCCACACTCAATGTGGCCCGTCACTGGGGAAATAACATCAGGGCAGTTGCAGGTGGTGAGCACTTGTTCTTGCTACACCTACCTTTTGATTTCTTAGCTATAAAAATACCTTTTGATTTCTTAGCTAAAAAACCATGTGTCCATTTCAAGGAAAGAACAAGGATCAGGAAAATGTTGATTATACGCTTCCAAAACCATGTATGACAGGAGCTGAGGAAAAAGCAGAGAGAACAGAGTTAGGAAGAGGATTAAAGATGTCTAAGGCTTTAAAAATGCCCCAATGGAGAAAATCATGTGAATGTGATTTGTGAATAGATGATGACTATCTGTTACCATATGTAGTAAAGAGGCATACTGCAACAGTGAAAATTTAAATTACTAGCTGTGTGACCCTGATAATTTAATATTTTTATTAATTAAATTAATTTAATTTAAAGTCAAGCCTTGCTTTCAAATTCTGATGGCTACCTATGCCTTTTGTGACATTGGAAAAATCACTTAATCCTTGGACCTCTGCTTCTTGATGAGCTGATCTCAATGATTCTTCTAGCTCTGATATTTTCTGATTCTATAATAAATAAGACTAATAGTATTTGGGAGCAGTGGTTCTGGATGTTTGCTGAGGGAGGCACCAGGTATGAATTGGAAGAGGAATGAGTTCTAGGTGAGACTAAGGAGGAAAGATACAAGGTCTGAGGCATCTGGGCATGGTGGCAAACCAAGATGGAAGGTTCTGGGTGTTTCTGTAAGGATAGGAACACTTGGAAGATGTGATGATCTCTCCCATTATCTTGAGACTAAACTATCAGTGATTCAGTCTGGCATTCAAAGCCCTCAATCATGTGGCTTTTGCCTGCCTTTATTAACCTTATTCCCTATTACTCTCCCTCATAAATCTAATGTACCAACCATGATGCTGTTTTTCTCTTTTTGTTTCCCACCCCTATGAATTGGTGCAAGCCTTCTTCCTGGACTGCATTCCCTCTTCATATCTTCTAGATGAGATCATTCTCTTCCTTCCAGACCCAAATTGGTGCCACTTATCTGATATTTCCACCAGTTTCTCATCCCATTTTATTTAACAGTATTTTATATTCAGAAGATGGAGTGGAAATGACTTTCTGCTTTTATTGTTTTGGGGTTTTTTGGTATTATTTTTTGTTTATTTTTTATTGTTATAGGGAACATTGATAGAAATGAGTGTAAATCATTTGTTTTGTGATTCATACTTATTTGGGACATTAAAAGATTATGTTCAAAGGATCATTGATTTTTAAAAAAAATTTCCAATAATTTATTTTTCCAAATACATGTAAAGATAGTTTTCAACAATCATTTTAGTGATATTTTGTGTTTCCCTCCCTCTCTACTTTTCCCCTCCCCAAGACAGCAAATAATCTGATATAGGTTAAATTTATGCAATTCTTTTAAATGTATTTCCATGTTTGTCATGTTGTAAAAGAAAAATCAGGTCAAAAGAAAAAAAAACCATGATAAAGAAAAAACAAACAAAAAATGTTAAAATGCTATGCTTCAATCCATATTCAGTTTCTATAGTTCTCTCTCTGGATGTGGATGGCATTTTCCATCCCAAGTCTATTGGAATTGCCATGAATCACTGCATAGATAGAGCCATGTCTATCACACTTCAATCGTTGATTTATATAGATAGAAGAATTATATTGATGGAACTTAGAGATCATTAAGTCAGAAACAAGATTAGAACTCAGGTCTTTCTAATTCTAAGACCATTCATCTAACAGTCTCCACCCTACCTTCCAATTTGTGTCATAATTATTCATGTGCATTTTTATTCATATTTGTGGATACTGTCTTATCTTCCAATAGAGTTTAAGCTCCTTGAGGACAGGGACTAGGTCCTTCTTTTTTAGCCTTTGTATCCCAGAGTGTAGCATGGAGCCTTGTATATTGAATCTAATACAATACTCTGTGTACAAAAAGTTACTAATAAAATATTTACCATGATACGTTGTGTAGCAGTCATTGTAAAAATTCGAATAGGGCTATGCCCTGCTAATATAATAAGAACATCACATCTACAAATTAATTTTTCCCATGATAATCCTGTGAGTTAGGGAAATAACAGCAATGATGAATTGGAGTATTATCATTTTTATTGCACTTAAGATTTCATCAGTGCAGAGTGCTCCTGGTGAGGAATTTCTATTACCTATAAAGCAAACTTTTGGTGAAATTATTATGATGCATATTTTACAGATAAGAAATCTAGGGTTCAACAGAGATAAGTGGCTTGTAAATTGACCTAATGAGTAAATGGCCTAGCTAGAATTTAGGTCTCAAATCTCTGAACTTCACTATATATACAAAAAAAAATTTATAACAGCTCTTTTCTGGGGACAAAGAATTGGAAACTGAAGGGATGCCCATCATTTGGGGAATGGATGAATAAATTGTTGCATATAATTATGATGTAATATTATTGTGCTATAAAAAATGATGAGGCAGGATGCTCTCAGAAAAACCTGGAAAGACTTTCATGAGCTGATGCAAAAGGAAATATACTATGTTCAAAGTAACAGAAATATTATAGGATAATCAGCTGTGAACAGCATAGCTATTTTCAGCAATACAATGATCCAAAATTATTCTGAATGACTTCTAATGAAAAATGTTATGCACATCTAGAGAAAGAACTGCTGGTCTCTAAATGCAAATTGAAATTTTTTTTTTAGCATTACTTTTCTTAAGGGTGTTTTTTGTCTATGTTTTCTTTCATAACATAACTATTATGAAAATGTTTTGCATGACTACACTTGTATAACCTATATTGAATTGCTTGTATTCTCTCTCTTTTTTTTAATGATCCCAAATAACATCCAATTTATTCAAAAGTATTCAAAAGTATCATTTCTCTACTTTGGGGGGGGGGATGTGAGGGAGGGAAGGCTCTACTTCCTCAAATGAATTGCTTATATTCTCAATGAGGTAAGGTGGGAAGGGAGGAAAGGAAAGAATCTGGAAGTCAAACTTTTAAAAACGATTAAAAATTGCTTATTATATGTAATTGAGGGAAGATAAAATACCAAACAACTTAAAAATAAAATATTAAATCTCTGAACTTTACAACTCAAAATTTTGTTCTAGAAATTGCACTTAATTTACCTTATTTTCCTTTAAGTACTAGTAAAAATCCTTTTGTACAACCAAATCCCTATGGCAAGTACACTAAATAGAAGAAAGAGGAGCCCGAACTGAACCATAAAAAATCAGAGAATTAGAGCTGAAAAGAGACTTCAGAGTTTGTCCCTTAGTAGAAGCCTATATTTCCCTCCTGGCTATCTATGCTTCTAACTCTTTAGTCTTTGTCATCATGGCACACCCAGAAGCATCCCCTTGACACACTAATCCCTTCTCCAATTGGGGAGTTTCTGTAAAGCCTTGCATTTTGGGAATGGATCTAGACTGGACATTCACTGTTCCTCTCCCAGGTATATTTCTGGCTGGAGTCTCACCACAGCCCTGCTCTAGCAGGGACTTGATCAAAGTTATAAAGTTAGTAAATGGCAAAGTTGGATTTGAAACTCAGATTCTCTTGATTCAAATGTAGCATTCTAGGCACTGAATCTCACTTCCTCATCCAAGAATGACATTTCAGCTGATGGAAATAAGAGAAACCAGCCTATCAGATAATATTTAAAATTTTTATGTATTTAATTTATTTTTATTTTTATAATGTATTTATATATAATATAATAAATTATATTTATATTATAATAAATATAATATTTATTTTTTTACATATTATATAAATATATATTTATATTAATTTATTAAGTGTCTACTATGTGTCAAGTTCCCTCTCAGGTGCTAGGGTTGAAAAGTTCAGTCGTGTCCAACTCTTTTCCATTTGGAATTTTCTTAGCAAAGATATTGGGATGATTTGCCATTTCCTTCTCCAGCTCATTTTACAGATGAGTAAACTGAGGCAAACAATATTAGGTGATTTGATCAGGATTACAGAGATAGTATGTGTCTGAGGCTGGATTTGAACTCAGGAAGATGAATCTTCTTGACTCCAGGTCTGGCATTCTGTGTACTGTGAGACCTCTTAGCTCCTCTAGGGATAAAAAACAAAGATGAAAAAGTCCCTGCCTTCAAGGAGCTTACCATCATGCTGAGGACATTAATGCGCAAATATAGGTATATACACAAAATAAATACAAGGTCAATTTGGGGGGCTAGCATTAACAGTTGCGGGATTAAGTAAGATTATATATAGAAGGTGGTACTTGATCTGAATCTTCCAGAAAACTAGGATTCTACAAAGATGAGAAAAACCTGGAAGTGGCTGTGGCCCAACAGCTTGGGAGGCTAACCAAAAAAAAGGGCCAGAAGGAGCACTGAATGTGGAGTAAAAGAACCTGGTGATTTCTTGACCTAGATGATCTTGGATAAATCATTTATCTTCTGAGGCTAATTGTTTTCTTCAGTAAAACGAATACAGAATGAACAGGATTCTCTGAAACATATATCATCTTAAGGGGAAAGGCAGAGTCAGCTAGGGCTTGATCTGGCAAAACACCTTCCTCTTTGGACTGCCCTCCCCTACCTCCTACACTCAGCAGCTCACACTAAGTTCCAAGAGCAGACCTCAAAGCAACTCTGTCAAGGCTGCTTGGCAAATCACAGATACTTGCCAGGAACAGACAGACCTTGAGGGTCTGCCCACAGGATTCCTGGGAAGTGAGAGCCCATCACAATGACAAAGAGATCATACATGTCTTAAAATGGAAAAGACCTTCTAGTCAAACCCTAAACTGAGAAAAAGAGAAAATAATTGATTAAAGTTATCCATCTGCTATCTTTCCTAATTAAGCCAGCCAGTTAAGGGAAGGGAAGCAGCATTTATTAAACACCAATTATGTTCCAGGAATTGTGTTAAATGCATTACAGATATTCTATTATGTAATCCTCACAAGGACTCTAACAGGAAGAGTCTATTAAAAGCTCCATTTATAATAAAAGAAACTGAAATAGTTAAATGAGTTGCCCAAGTTCACTCAGTTAGTGTTTGAGAGCAGTTTTGAACTCAGATCTTACTGATTCTGGGTGTAGTGTTCCACCCACTGCACCACCTTTAGTATAGGAGTTAACTTTTTTTTGTACTCTAGACCCCTTTGATAAAGCCTACATATTCTGAGAAGAGTCTCAGAATAATGATTTTAGTTGCATAAAGTAAAATATTGGAGAGTATAGAAGCAACCAATTATAATGAAGTAATTATCCAAATATATTTTTTTTAAAAACTGTATATAGTAACAAGATTATGTGATGATCAACTATGATAGACTTAGCTATCTTCAACAATGAGGTGATTCAAGGCAATTTCAATAGACTAATGGAAAGAACCATCCACATCCAGAGAGAGAACTATGGAGACTGAATGTGGATCAAAGCATAGTATTTTCACTTTTTATTGTTGTTACTGTTGTTTGTTTGCTTTTTTTCCATGTTTTCTTTCAACCTTTTGATCTGATTTTTCTTGTGCAGCATGATGAATATGAAAATATGTTTATAAGAATTGCATGTGTTTACCCTATATTGGATTGCTTGTTGTCTATGGGAGGAGATAGGGAGAAGGAAAGGAGTGAAATTTCTAACATAAGGTTTTGCAAAAATGAATGTTGAAAACTATCTTTGCATGTATTTAAAAAATAAAAAAGTTATTAAAAATGAACATGTGAAAATGAAAAAAAAATCTCAAGTTTACAGACTCCAGGCAGTGTTAGAACTCCTTTTTATTTAATGTAAAGATCCTTTGAGTTAAGTCTAATCTGGAGAAGTTCAGTGAGTTGTCCAAAGTTAGAGAGTGGTTAGATAGCAGAACCAAGATTTGAATACAGGGTTTCTGGCCTCAAATTCAGGGTTCTTCTCATGATACCATGTTGCCCTACATGCTTCTGGGTACTCTCTTAAAATAGTAGAAAATCCAAATTATCAGGACTGATTGGGCCACCTTCAAAAGAACTTTCCCCCGAAATGGAAGAATCCACAGAACTCTTCTTAGTGGAAAGGCAAGTTTTCCCATAAAGGTACATGTGATTGATATTGCTGATCCACTGATTTCCCTGGCACTTCTCCTAGAGCCACCTGATTTAGGCCCTCCTAATGACCTCAGTGCATCTACTCTGTCATTATTTGCAGGCTGTGACTATTAGCTACAAATTGTTAGTCATTCTCTCCCCACCTTCCATTATGCTGTCCATTCAGATCCATCCAGAAGCCTCTGTAAGTGACCTGCTCTACCTAAGCCTGACCGTCTCTACATCTTCAGGGTTAGAATTTTCAAAGGGAATTCTAGGGCTAATCCAAAAACTGAGTATATAATGGTAGACCTCTGGGTCAACAGCAAGGTAGTCGGGATTCGTTCAGATTAAGAGTAGACTAGGGTAGAGAAAATTACATGCCATGGCCAATTTCTAACTTTGCTGGTATAAAGTAGGAATGCTTAGAGGTCCAAGGCATCTTCTGCAGCTGACAGAAAAATCTCATTCTGGATTTTCTTTTCTCTGCTGACTCAGGTTGCAGTATGGTCTACTCAAGCTACTTAGACTTGGCCACATTTTCTTGGCAGCCCCAGAGGAGGATCCATCAAATTTCTTATCTTAGAACACAGAATACTAGATTTGGTTCTGCTGTTGCCTTTGTACCATAAAGCAAGCAGTGATTGAGAGTTGGCCCCGACTCAACCCCCTCATTTTATACATAGGAAAACTGAGGAATAGACAGGCTAAGTGTTTTGTCCAAAGTCACACAGGTAATATGTATCAGAGGTGAGATTTAAATCTATATCTTTTGATCCCAAAGTTAGTTGACATAGTGGATAGAGAACTGGGACTGGAAGCAGGAAAATCGGACTTCAGATCCAGTCTCAGCTGAGTGACCTAGTCATTTTAACTCTCTGCCTCAATTTAATTAATTACTAAATAGGGATAATAATAGAATTTACCTTTTAGAGTTCTTAAATAAGGACCAAATGAGATAATATTTGTAAAGCATTTGGTTCAGTGCCTGGCAGATGATAGATATTTAATAAATGCTTACAAAAGAATCCAGGAACAGCTAAATGGCAAAATGGATAGTGCACCAGCCTAAAGTCAGGAGGATCTGAATTCAAATCGTGCCTCAGACATTTAACAATGTGACTCTGGGCTGCCAAAAAATAAAGACTTCCTGACAAAGAGGATGGAGGCCCAGTCTTGGCTTTAGGAAGAGTCACCACCATCACTTTGAGCAAATCAACATCTCTGATTCTCAGTTTCTACCTCTCAAATCTCTTTCAGGTCTAGCTTCTGAGATTCTCAGACTTCTGAGATTCTCAAGACTCTTAGCTATAGACAGATTTCCAATCTGCCCTAGCAAAAGGAATCTCCACACTGGGAATTCCCTATCCCAATGAAATCACAGATCTGAATCTATTACCCACACACACACAAAATAATAACACTTCAAAATTCTGTATTTTTATTGGCTTGTGTATATATTCTTTTCAGCAATATAGAATATATTTTCTTTATATCTTAATATTAATCAATCAATGAATATTTATTAAGTACCTACTCTGTGCCAGGCACTCTATTAGGAATGGAGTTATGAATACAATGGGTGAAGCCCTCCCCAGGGGAAGATAACATATTAGTCATTATGAATTACTGTTCCCTTCCTCTCCTCTTGTCCCCCAAAATGAGTAGCTTGTGAAATAGCTTTTGGCTAGTCATTTGGCAATAAGTCTGACTCATAACTAGGCTGATCCTTCAGGTAATCTCTGAGCCCATCCTAGAACCATTTCAACTTGAATCCCACTATGCAGCCTTCATGAAACTTGGATCATGTCTATATAATGATAAAGCATCAGAAAATATTAATAGAAGAACAACAATAACAGTTATTTTAGTTCTTTGATATCTGATTTCAAAGTTTTATTATTTTATCATTCTAGGTTTTGGGTTTTAGGTCCTATTTTGTGGGCTTCTGACTTCTATTACTCTGAGATCTTTTCCAGCTCTTAACATTTTAACTACTCTAATCTAAGATACCTTGCAAT
The DNA here is from genome assembly GCA_023553655.1 of Myrmecobius fasciatus. Lineage (NCBI taxonomy): Eukaryota > Metazoa > Chordata > Mammalia > Dasyuromorphia > Myrmecobiidae > Myrmecobius > Myrmecobius fasciatus. The sequence continues at coordinate 99,523 of JAJPUD010003247.1, read as the reverse complement.
GGTATGATTTTATGACTGGTTAATTGGTTCTGTTCCCTACCTCTTTGCTCGGTTTCCCTGGGTGCCAGCAGTCATTGTCTGAAGTATCCAGAAGAACATCAGAGAGCAGGGTCCGGTCTACCTACAGGTGATCTGGAGAGTTAAGGTCCAAATTATAATCTCTCGGAGATGAATCTTGGACCTCTGTAGAAAAAAGGGACTGGTTTCTATGTGACTTCGTCAACTCCCCATGTCCCCATCTGAACATTTTGCTTCTATGGCAGTGAACTCACTGTCTGTCCCAGAAACATGTCTCAATCTGATCTATTTCATCAACCTGTGCCAACCCTTCTGCCTGAGCCACTGAATAGGGCAATAATAAAGGACCCAAGCTGTATTCAGGGAAGAAGCATAAGTCCCTCTTTGAAATTATAAATACCCAGAGAAGAAGCAACTGCATTCAGCCCTGACTTTAATAATAAAAGTTCATGACATTTTCCACACATTTGGGAATTTTTTTTGTTTTTATTTATTTATTTTTTAAATTTTACTTTGTTTTTATTTATTTATTAGCTTTCTTCTTCTTCTTGCTTTTTTGTTGAGGCAATTGGGGTTAAGTGACTTGCCCAGGGTCACATAGGCAGGAAGTGTTAAGTGTCTAAGGCCAGATTTGAACTCAAGTCCTCCTGACTTCAGTGCTGGTGTTCTATTCACTATGCCAACTAGCCGCCCCTGTTTATTAATTTTCAACATTTACTTTTATAAGCTTTTGAGTTCCATATCTTTCTCTCTCCCTCCATCTTCTTCCCTTCCCCAAGAGAGGAATCAATCTGATATAGGTTAAACCGTTCCAATCATATAAAACATATTTCCATATTAGTTATGTTGTGAAAAAAAGAATCAGAATAAAAGGGAAAAATCACAAGAAAGAAAAAAAACAAAAAGGTGGGTTAGGGCTGTCCTGGTGACTGTTAAGGGAAACCTTGGCTTTGGGGAAGGACAGGAGAGGGAAAAGACTCTGAGTGAGAGGGGGATGGGATATCCTGAGGACGGAGATGAAAAAGAGAGCTGAAGAATCAGGGAGGGAGTGATCCTAAGAATAGCAAGAAAAGAAAGTGAAGAAATGTTCAAAAGGAGAAAGAAAGGGATCCAGGGAGGAGGGGAGAGGAGAATGAGAGCTCAGGAATAAAGAGAAAGAATATAGGGTCTGTAAAGCAGCATTTAACTTCCTCTCCTCATTCCCTCATTTTGCATGACTCCTTTCTTCTGACACATCTTTGCTTTCATTCCTTTCATCTTCTGGCACTCACTGATAACACTGATATCTTTTAAAAGATAAAAAGGCATTTACTAAAAAAGTAAGGCACACAAATGTTGAAGAAGTGACTTGTTTTATAAACAAGAGTAAAAAAACCTTTTACATCTTTATCTTCTCCACCATTTGAGGATGAGTGTTCATGTGTATGTGTGAATGCGTGTGTGTGTGTGTGTATGTGAGTGTGTGTATTCTTTGAATCATCTTGAATAAATGAGGTACTCAAAGACTTCATCTTATACATGAATATATAACTATTAGCAAGGGGATGGTAAGTCTAAGAATTCATTTATCTAGTTATTTAGGATATTGAGTCGATTACAGGTGAAGATTAAAAATAGTAAAGTTTTTCATGCTTGCATCCTATTATATAGTAACTTAGATGCATTAGTATTAATCTATTAATTAACAAATTTAATATTGCAGTGACAAACATTTTCACTATTCATCTGCCTTGATAACAAAATTTATTATGAAAGAAAAAGGAGGGACATAGTTATGACAATATCGAGACTATTCTTTCAAGGACACAAATTGACCTGACACAAGCCATAAGAAGGGGAAAGCTCCCTTACCTCTATTTGATTCCAGGAAAGAATCATAGATAATAGATAATTCATATGACAAAGTTCCACATTATTCATTGGGTATCATATAGCCAGATTCAGAATTAGTCAGGTGGGAAAACTTTCTGTTCAGAAAGAAAAAAACACAATGGGAAACTGAGTCAAGAGGATTTTGCATTTGTCTATGCAATACCATACCTTCAACTTCTCTCAGGGACAGACATTCACCTATAGAAGCTCAGAGACCAAAATTTTTTTTGGCAGCAAAAGGATTCCCTTTGAATGGTGGACTACTGGGCTTCATGACAATTCAGACAATCATACCTGAAATCAAAACTTAGAACAATGTAAACTACAGACCCAGGAGTTTTTATTTCAAGTGAGAAAAGATCACTAACCACAGCTCATGGAGAGGTTATTATTAGGTCTCTCATATTGCAACAACAGTTAACAATGAGCACAAAAGGACATATTATTTATCTTTTGTTTATAAATTAAGAATAATTTACAGCTGGAGTTTCAGACATAAAGCAAAAACAAGCTAGTTGACTTAAAACTCTCAGAAAAATTCTGGCTACTAAAAGTCTCCAGACTAACATATTCACATTACTTATTAACCCCTAAGACAAGTGAAATCTTGGAATCTAAGGTCTGTTGTTACTATGTTGGTTCAAAACATGTAATTTTAATAATCTTATTTATTAATAGATATGATTTCATAATTTTCATAAGTGATGGTCAAATAATCTCAGCTGAAACTCACTCTTTCTTATATCATCTGCTTTGAAGCAAATATATCCAATTAAATTATTAATAGTATTCAAATATTTCTTCTACATTCTCTTAACAGTTTAATTCATAATCTAAGAATATCCAAATTGAAAGTAAATTACTTTTTTTAATATTTCTAATAGAATGCTTTCCCAAATTTCATAGTATAAGAAAAAAATTAGAAACATAATAACATACACAATACTATGTATTTAAAACATGAAAAGAAACTTATTACTAGTCAAATAACATCAACTCGATTGAATACATTTCCAAATTATCTTACATAGAAAATAATTCATTTTATCACTTTTGACACACTATACTGATTTTATTCAGGACCAATATATAGTACTTACATTTACCAACTTTTATATAGTGCTTACCATGGGTCAGGAAAATTCTTCCATAAATAAAGTTAAATTACTCTGGGAAGTTCTAGATCCCTTTTGGCTTATTACCTGAGGAATGTTTGAGGCTTTAAGTAAATTTTTAACATCTCATGGTATAGGTTTTGGCCAACTCAATTACCTCCTCACTAGGAGAAATGGCTCTAAATCCCCAATAGCAAAAAATTAATAAAAGGAAGCAAAAACATTTTCATAACATATTCTTCCATAATTGATTCATTATTTCATTTTCTACTGGGGCTATTGCAATTCTTTTAATATCTCCTCAAAAATCCCATTGCATTCTTATGCACCCTCTTAAATATGTTCTCCTAAGTAAAATTTAAGCTTCTAGGGATTGGGGGAAGGTTGAGATTGGTGGATCACTTGAACTCAGGGGTTCTAAGCTGCTTTAGGACTAAAATCAATTAAATGTCTATGTTAAATCTGGCAACAATCTGTTGATTTTCAAAGATCTTGTTAAGCAGGATTAGACTAGCCCAGATCTAAATGGAGTCAGGCAAACTCTGGAACCAATTGGAAATAGGATTAGTTTATGGTGGCTGCACTTTCAAACTGGGTTAGATAGGGAAGAGAGAGAGAGAGACAGACAGACATTTAGAAACACAGAGAGAGAAAGACAGAGAACTAGAAACACACAGAAAGAAATACAGACAGAAAAATAATTTTTATAACTATATTCTCAGTACCTACTACTACAATTCTGGGCACATGGAAAATGATTAATAAATGTTTGTTGTTAATTGACAGAATCAAAATATGAACTGTTAGAAATTGAAAGGACATAATTTTGTCAGTCGACAAGTATTTGTTAAGTTCTTATTATCTGCCAGGCACTGTGCTAGACACTGAAAGGCAAAAGAATTCTTTCCCTCAGGTAGTTTACATTCTACTGGGAGAGACAAACATGAAGATAATCATATATGTATACATATATATAAATATATGAAATATATGATATATGCAGAGTAGATGGAAGATGATATCATAGGAAAGGCATTAGTAATGCAGGGTGGGGTGAAGGACTGGGAAAAAAACTTCTGTAGAAGGTAGGATTTGAGTTGTAGCTTAAAAGAAGTCAAGGAAACGAAAGCATGGATGGGTATCTAGGGATAAGAGACAATCAATGCAAAGATACAGAAATGGGAGATAGGATGTCATATGTAAGGAACAACTAGTGTCCCTAGATGAGAAAATGCACAGAGGGGAATCAGTCAGTCAACAAACATTTATTAGGCATCTACTATATGTATATATACTATACTATACCAGGAACTGTACTAAACATTGGAGATAAAAAAGGCAAAAGATATTCCCTATCCTGGAGGAGTTTATAATCTAATGGGGTAATGAAATGTAAATAATTATGTTCAAATAAATTATAGACAGGATAAACTGGAGATAGTCAACAATGGGAAGGCTCTAGAATTAATGGGAAAAGCTTCCTGTAGAAGCTAGGTTTTGAACAGGGACTTGAAGGAAGCCAGGGAAGGTGAACAGTGATGAGGAGGGAATGGAGGCAGTCAGGGAAAATGCCTGGAGTTAGATGGAGAGTCTCGTTTGCAACATTCAAGAAGCCAATGTCATTGGATTAGAGAGTAAATAGTGAATATTGGCTGTAAGAAGACTAGAGAGGTAGGGGGGAGGATGTCAGGTTATGAAGGGCTTTGAATGCCAAATAACAAATTTTATATTTGATCCTGGAGGTGATGTGGAGTCACTGGTTTTATACACAAGGGACTGGGGGAAGGGAATGACATAGTCAAACCTGTGCTTAATTAAGGAAGATCACTTTGAAAGCTTAATGGAAGATCAATCGGAGGGGAGAAAGGCTAGAGGCAGCCAGACTCCCCAAGAGCTATTGCAATAGTCCAGATATAAAGTGATGAAGGTCTGGGTAGGGAAAATGTTAGAAGAGAAGAGGAAGTGTATTTGAGAGATGCTACAGAGGTGAAATCAATAGGCATGGAATTGAGAGATGAGAGATAGTGAAGAATTGAGGATGACATCTAGGTTGTGAGCCTGAGGAATTGGCAATAAGACTGAAAAGGTAGGTAGGGGCCAGGTTGTGAGAAACTTTCAATGTCAAGCAGGAGATAATACTTGGCATTGTAAATAATAGTCATCAATTAAGTTTTCTGAGTAGGGAAGTGATGTAGTCAGATTATGTTTAAAGAAAATCAATTTTTTAAAAAATTGAGAACTTCTAACATTTTATTAAAATTAATTATCTGGAATAAAAGGGAAATTAAGAGCAAAGTTACAGAGCATCTATGATTTAATTTTCAAAACTAGTATTTGCATATTAGTCACCTGATTCCTCAGATGAGACCCCAAATCTTTAAAAAATCACTTAAAAATTGAAAAGTATGGGGCAGTTAGGTGGCACAGTGGATAGAGCACCAGCCCTGAAATCAGGAGGACCTAAGTTCAAAGCTAGTCTGATACTTAACACTTCTTAGCTGTGTGACCCTGGGCAAGTCACTTAACCCCAATTGCCTCAGCAAAAAAAATTGAAAAATATTTTATCTTTCCAATTATATGAAAAATAGTTTTCGACATTCAACATAAGATTTTGAATTCTGATTCTTTTTCTCCTTCCCTTCCTTACCTCACTTCTCCCCAAGACATCAAGCAATCTGATATAAGTTATAGATGTACAATCATTTTAGCCATATAGAAAAATCACTCTGGTAGCTGAATGGAAAATAGAGTGCCATAGGGAATGAGTAAAAGACCAATAAGAAGGCTATTTCAATAACCCAAGTGAAAAAGGAAGGTAAGAGAAAAATCATTTATAGGTAGCCTACTATGTGCTAGGTTCTACATTAAGCACTTTACAAAGATTATCTCATTTGATTCTCATACCAACCCTCAAAGGGGAATGCTGTTATTATCCCCCATTTACAACTGAGAAAACTGAGGCATACAGAGGTAGAAGGGAGAAAAAATTTAGATCATCCCATAGTCTATCCATCTAGCTAGAAAAAACAAAAAAACAAAAACAAAACAAAACAAAAAAAAAACGAGTTGGTGTAATGTGTTATCAGAATGGAAAGTTGGGTTGGATCCAGACTGTGAAGGGCTTTAAATGGCAGAAAATGTATTTTATTCCAGAGACAATGGGGCCTTCTTGATCAGGGAAGTGCTTTGGTCAGTGTTTAATAAATATCAATTTGGCAGCTGTGTGGAGAATGGTTTAGCAAGGGGAACTGGTGGAGGTAGGGAAGCTCATTAGGAAGTGATGAGGGCTTGAACTCTAAAGATGTGAATATGTAAACAGAAAGGGACAAAGGTAGAAGGTTTTTTTTTTTTTTAGTGGTGTATAATCTTCCTTCTTTGTGCTTTTTTTTGGTGCTATTTAAATTTTTTTTCTCAATCACATGTGAACAATTTTTTTACATTTATGCTTTAAAAAATTGGATTCCTAATTCTCTCTCTCTTTTTCTCCCTTCTTGAGAAAGCAAGCAATTTTATATAGATTATACAATGCATTCACACAAAATATTTCCATATTAGCCATGTTGCAAAAGATAACTGACCAAAAGACCCAAGAATAATAAAATAAAACACCTGTATCTATCTCAGTGTGTGGGTTTACACACACCCACACATACATACATACATACATACATACATACTTCAATCTGCACTTATACTTCATATTCCATTCCTTTTCTGGTGGGGGATAGCATTTTTCAACATAAGTCCTTCTGGAATTGTATTGGATCATCATATTGCTGAGAATAACTAAATGATTCATAGTTGATAATTGCTGTTGATGTGTACTTTATTCTCCTGATTTTGCTCATTTTACTTTGCATCAGTAAGTCTTTTCAGGTTTTTCTGAAAAGATCCTGTTCATCATTTATTAAAGAACACTAGTATTCCATCTTAATCATATACCACAATTTACTCAATCATTCCCTAACTGATAGGGATCCTTTCAACTTCCAATTCTTTGCCACAGCAAAAAGAGCTACAATAAATATTTTTATAACCATAGGTCATTTCCCCTTTTCTTTGATCTCTTTGGGATACAGACCTTAGTAGTGGTATTGCTAGGTCAAAGAGAACGCACAATTTTTATAATCCTTTGTTCATGGTTCCAAAATGCTCACCAGAAAAGTTGGATCAGTTTTCTACTCCATCAATAATGCGTTCATGTACCTGTTTTTCCACATTCCCTCCAACATTTGTCATTTTCCTTTTCTATCATATTAGCCAATCTGATAAATGTGAGTAGGTACCTAAGAGTTGTTTTGATTTGTATTTCTCTAATTTATAGTGTAGCTAGGTGGCACAGTGAATATAATATCAAGCCTGGAGTCAGGAAGTCATAAATTCAAATCTAACCTCAGATACTTATCACCTATGTGTCATTTAACCCTGTTTAAACCAGTTTTCTCATCTGTAATATGAACAGGAGAAGGAAATGGCAAACACTCCAGGGTCTTTGTCAAGAAAACTGTCTATGAAGAGTCATACATAACTGAAAAATGACTAAACAACAACAATCAATATTGATTGGGAACATTTTTTTCATATGACTAAAGATAGGTTTGATTTGTCCTGAAAATTGCCTAGCCATATCTTTTGATCATATATCAGTTGAGGGAAGACTCACATTCTTATAAAGTTGACTCAGTTCTCTATATATTTGAAAAATGTGTCCTTTATCAGAGATTCTGATTTTTTCCCAGTTTCCTTTTTTCCTTCTAATCTTGATTGCATTAGTTTTGTTTGTGCAGAACAAAGGTAAAAGATATGGGGATAAAAATAACAAGACTGGACAACTGATTGATTACAGAGTCTTGGGGAAAGTAACATACTTGATGACACTGAGATTGTAAACATGGAAGTAAATGGGATGAAATAGGCATTTATATAAAGCCTACTATTTGCCAGACACTGAGCTAAATGCATCTTCTCCAACTCCTTTCATGTACCTCATAATATTCTTTTTTGGTTGGTATATTAGTCATATTCAATTCTTTGTGACACCATTTGGGTTTTTTTTTGGCAAGCATATTGGAATAGTTTGCCCTTTCCTTCTCCAGATCTTTTTACAGATGGGGAAACTGAAGCAAACAAGGTGGAAGTGACTTGTCCAGCATCACACAACTAGTTAGTGTCTGAGACCAGATTTAAACTCCAGACTTCCTGACTCCAGGTCATTACACCACCTCACTGACCAAGGATACTCTTACATCTATGTTCTTTATGGTTCCTGGTTCTTGTTGCCTAAGGTCCATGCTTTGCTCAGATTTATGTCTACTACTTTCAAATGCCACTCTGTTGGAGAAGAGAGACTGGGGAAGGGAATGAAAGTTTGGTTTTGAATGGAGGTCAGTAGCACTAAGAAATGAAGGTATATGGTTGTAGGAAGAAGGTAGGAGGGAACCATTGGGGGGGCTGTTACTAACTTCTTTCTGGACTTCCTCTTCTGTAAAATTAGGGGATTGACTAGAGTTCTCTACTTTCCCTTCTATTTCAACTTCTCTGTCCCCAAAACTTTTTCTAATGTTGTATTAATTGGACACTTTTCAAAAGGTCTGGATATATAACCCCTCCAATTGTATGGGGTCCACCCCACATTTGCCAAGTCACCCCATTGTCTAGCTGGTATGTTGAGATCTTAATCAGGAAAAGAAGTAGGTTTTGCCCTTTTCTTCCAATGTTCTCCATTTTCCTTTCCAATAATTTCCAAGATTGCTTTCAGGACATGACAGAAGATCAAGCATCCTAAGAAAAGGATTTTGAGCTGATCCCAGCTGTACCTAATGGATGGCACCCATGCAGCCTAGAGTTCTCTTCAGAGTGAGATT
>JAJPUD010003247.1:72392-90644 GCA_023553655.1 Myrmecobius fasciatus | reverse complement strand
ACTGAAATCAAGCAACCAATTGATATTCATTTATCAAACCTTTATTATGTGTTAGGAAGTGTGCTAAGCACTGGAGATACAAATCTCTACCCCACATCATCCCAAAAAGCAAAACAGTGCTCTTGAGAGGCTTATATTTTAAAGAGGGAGACTATACATACATATAAATAAATATACAAAATAAACATGTTCATATATTAAAATTAAATATGTAACATATACAATTAAATAAATAAAATTTATATATAATTATATACTTTTATAATTATATATAAATTATAATTTTATAATTTTAACATATATTTATGTATGTGTATGTCTTAGTGTGAGTACAATCCCAAAGACCATTAGTATGGGATTCTCTCCTCATTGATGGATCACAATGTCCTGTTACCTGTAGGAAGGGAGATACAGAAACAGACCAAGACAGAGAGAGAGGAGATCTCTTGAATCTTCTTTCAGTTGTTTTTGAGTTGTTGAGTCTTTTAAAAACTTTGGGCCCTTCTAGTTTCCAGGAAAAAAAGATGGAAGAAGTCAAATCCACTCCAGGTTATTTAAGGAAAAAAACTTTGGGAAAAACACAAGAGGATCCAGAAGCCTTCATTATGTTCCATCTTTTGCTTGTTACACAAGAGATTTCAAGGAGTTTACTTTGGATGAGATTTAGCATTCTCCTGATCGAACTAAGTTATCTTGTCCTAATGGGAGAGCTCTTTTACTGTTTTGTGTGGTATATATACTTGTATAGACCCTCTCGGATTTCTGTTTTGCTACCACTTTGGATAAATGAGTTTTCTTGGCTAAATGCTATGCATGTTCTTCTAGGACTAGTATTTGCTGGTAAGTCTTAGAGTTTGGGGTCCTGCTTCTCCCAATAATGAACATCGATCAGAAGTCAGATTGTGCCTGATTATATCCCTTAGACAAATAACATTTAAGGGAGCAGATAGATATAATTTTAGCCTAGAAATCCCCGTCTCTGAGGAGAGCAAGGTAATCCTCTCCTTCTTCCCCTCTTGGCAGGTCATAAAGTCTTCAAAGAAGGATGGAAGGAGAAGAGACTACAGGTGTCTATTCTGTCTTGTTTTAAGCCATATAATGACATCCCCTGTCATATTTGGAGCACAGCTTCACTTATAACTATACATAAAACTTAGACAAAAAAGAGACAAGGTAATGGGAAAGCAGTAATAGTTCTCAGGGGCCTCTTGCTGAGGGTGGCACTTGACCTGACTCTTAGCAAAGCCATGGATCCCACAAGGTTGAGGAAAGACTGGAGAGCAGTCTGAGAATGGGATTCAATCAGGGAAAAAGTAATGGAGTATTGTGTTTGAAGAACATTCAATAGGAGAGTTTGCCTGGGAACAGATGTCACTGTCAACTCAGATTCCCTACCCTTGATATTCAGACCTTCCTCCACCACAGCCACTGCCTCAGACCTCTACAGACAAAGATACTGAACACCAGTGTCTGGTAGGCAATGAAGCCCAAGTGGAGACCAAGTGGCCACAGTCTGGATGCATTGACCTGAGAGGCTTCCACTTTTTCTTCTCTCTCCACTCTTCCTCCAGCCCCATACTGAAGATAGTGTCATATAGACAGTTAATCAATAAACATTTGTCAATATGCCAGGTACTGTTCCAGGATTAATTCATGGTCCTAATACCAATTTGCCATGATTTTGGGAAATTTAATTTCACCTCTTTTTCTGTTCCTCAATTTCCTCATCTATAAATGAAGAATAATCTGGGCCCTATCTTCTTCACAGGACTGTTGTAAAAATTAAGCTGGAAAATAACTAAGAATATGCCTTTATTAAACCTTTTTGTGGAAACAAAGTACAGGGAATACATTAGATGTCTGGGGAGGAAATGGCTAAATAAAATGTGCCACATGAATGTAATATGACTGTGAGGAATATTACTGCGAGTCAGAAAGATTCAAATCCAGCTTCAGACAGTTACAAGTTGGACAGTGTCACTGGGCAAGTGATGGCATGTGACTTTACCTCTGTTTGTCTTGATTTCCTCATCCTTAGATAATAATAGCACTTACCCTTCAATGTTCTGTGAGGTTCATAGGAGTTAAGGTTTGTAAATTTCCTAGTACACTGCCCTCACCATTCCTCAAATTTTATATCCCTGAATTGGCAGTCATCAGGTCTGCCCTCAAGATAGTGCCTTTTATCCTGCTTTGCCCTTGCTCTCCCAACTCCAAAGCCCCATCCTGCCTTAGACTGGTTACTTTGGTCTAAACTGATTCATCACAAATCCTCAAAAAATGGAAGAAGAAAAATGGAATAAGAGAAAAAGAGAGAAAAGGAGGAGGAAGAGAAGGAGAAAAGGGGAAAAGGAAGAAAAAAGGAAGACATTAAGGAGAAGGATGAAAAGTAGAAAAAAGAGAGGAGAGGAAGAAGAGAAGAAAAAAAGGAAAAGGAGGAGAATGAGTAAGAGAAGAAAGAGAAAAGAAGATTAAGGAGGAGGAGACGGAAAAGGAGAGAAGAAAAAGAGGAGATAAAGAAAGGCGAGGAATACACACCTGTCAGATTGGCTAAGGTGACAGGAAAAGATAATGATGAATGTTGCAGGGGATGTAGGAAAACTGGAATACTGATACATTGTTAGTAAAACTGTGAATGGATCAAACCATTCTGGAGAGCAATTTGGAGCTATGCTCAAAAACTTACCAAACTATGCATACCCTTTGACCCAGCAGTGTTTCTATTGTGCCTATATCCCAAAGAGATCTTAAAGCAGGGAAAGGGACCCATATGTGCAAAAATATTTGTAGCGACCCTTTTTGTAGTGGTTAGAAACTGGAAACTGAGTGGATGCCCATCAGCTGGAGAATGGCTGAATAAATTATGGTATATTAATGTTATGAAATATTATTGTTCTGTAAGAAATGACCAGCAGAATGATACCAGAGAGACCTGGAGAGACTTACAGGAACTGATGCTAAGTGAAATGAGCAGAACCAGGAGATCATTACATATGGCAACAACAAGACTATATGATGGACATGGCTCTCTACAACAATGAGATGATTCAAACCAATTCCAATTGTTCAGTGATGAAGAAAGCCATCTACACCCAAAGAGAGGACCATGGGAACTGAAGGTGGTTCACAACATAGCATTCTCACTCTTTCTGTTGGTATTAGATTGCATTTTGTCTTCTTTCCCAGTTTTTTTTTTCCTTCATGATCCAATTTTTCTTGTGCAGCAAGATAACTGTATAAATATGTATATGTATATTGGATTTAACATATATTTTAACATATTTAACATGTATTGGACTACTTGCCATCTAGGGGAGGGGTGGGGGGGGGAAGCAGGGGATAATTTGGAACAGAAGGGTCCTTTGCAAGGGTCAATGTTGAAAAATTGCCTAGGCATATGTTTTGTAAATAAAAAGCTTTAATAAAAAAGGAAGGTGAGGAGAAATAAAGGAAGAGGCAGAGGAAGAAAAAGAGAAGAGGAAGAGGAAGAGTATTTTAAGGAGAAGGAGGGAAGAAAGGAAAGAGGAGGAATAAAAGAGAAATAAAGAAAGGAAGAGAAGAGATTAAGGAGAATGAAAAGAAGAAAAAAGAGATAGAAGAAGGAAGGAGAAGAGAAGAGAAGAAAGGAGGAAAAGAAGGAGAAAAAAGGAGGACAATGATTAAGAGGAAGAAGAGAAGGGAAGATTAAGGAGAAGAAAAAAGAAGAGAAGAGGAGAGAAAAGAAGAGGAGAGAAAGAGAAAAAGGGAGGAGGAAGAAGAGGAAAAGGAAGCAAAGAGAAGAAAAAGGAAGAGGAAAAGAAAGGAAGGAAGATGATTAAAAAAGAATTATGGGAAAAAGAAGAAGAAAGAAAAGAGAAAGAGTAGGAGTAGAGGATGGAAAGAGGAAGAGGAGAAGGGAAAAGGAAAGGATAAGCAGAATAAGGAAATAGGAGGTAGAAGGAACAGGAATTAGGGGAAAGAGAATAAGAAGTTCAGTGAGAAGAAAGAATAAGCAACAAAAGGAGAAGGAGAAAGAGAAGTGAAAGAGATAGTCTCTCAAATGGGCATAGTCTCCATAGAAAGAGGGAAAGAAAAAAATGATAAGGAAAAGAAACAAAAGAAGGGGGAAGAAAAGACACAGGAAAAGATGGCAGATGGCAAGGACTGTTGCTAATTGATGATGCTGCTGTAGGAATGACTGAACGACTTAGATCTGGATCTGTAGGAGTATCTTTGATGAAGTGAGGTAGTTCCCTTGGGGACATTTATGCCTCCAATCCAGGTAAGTGTTCACCATGTGAACCAAGGGCCTGGGCATTTGTGTGGCATTAAACTTGAAATAGACTCCAGAACAAAGAACAGGAGAATAGAGCGTGTTTTACCATTCACCAGGGCCAATCTCTCATGTTTAAGAGGATGATGCAGGCTTTGGGCAGATTAGGTGATAAAGGAAGATTCCATGAGGACCAGGTCTCCTTTCCCCTGACTCTTTATCATGACTGTCCACACATTGTACCACACTGTCTTGACCTGGGGCTAAGAAGGCTGCACCTAAGTCACTACTAACCCTTTGGCTCCCACCCAGGTCTTAGATGACCCTGATGTTCAGCATTTATTGGAGGAGGGCTCTTTGGAGAATATGGCAGAGGCTGTGAAGAGCCAGGGCACATCCAGCCTCTAGCTCCCACCTCCACAGTACAGGTGACAACTGCTAGCCCCTCCCAGCTTCCCAACTCTTGCCTTTCAGCCTCACCATGTGGCTCAGGAGTCTCTTTTCTGGACTCCTGATCCTCAGCTTCACCCTGAAAGGAACCTCCGAACTATTTAATGAACCTAAAGGTAGGCAGCCCCAGGGAGCATTCAGATACTTATTACACAGGGACCATTTTCCTTTGGCTTCCTGTTCCTCTTTCCACTCTCCTGGGATCCCCTTAAAAACTCCTGGTTTGCCTGGTCTAAAATCATGTGGCCAAAAGCTAGGTACTTAGCAAGCCTAGGATAGGGGTGGGTGGAAGGAGGAATGGAGGGAGGAAGGAAGGGAGAGCTTTGGATGGACAAAGACATCACAGAGGTGAATTTTCCCAGAAGAGATCTGGCCAGGTAATAATATCACCAAATCCCAGAGTTGGATGAGCCCTTGGAAGACTTCTATTTGGTGCCCCAGCCCATGGTCATATTTGGACTACTGAATCAAGAAAAGTGGTCTTCCAGACTCTACTGAAAGACCTCTAGTAACCTGTAATAAGCATTCTTCCAAAACAGGATGATTCCAGTTTGGGAATTATTTTTTCCTTACACCAGACCTGAATCTGTTTCCAAAACTGCCCTCACACTTGCCCCCAACACTCCTAGTTCTGATCCCTGGGTTGAAAGCTCTATCTCTCTGTCTCTTTCTTTCTTTCTATCTCTCTTTCTGGATCTGTCTCTCTCTGTCTCTTTCTCTGTCACTCTGCCTGCCTGCCTGCCTCTCTCCCCTCTTTCTCTTCTCTCACTCTCCACCTTGTATTTCTTTTCTCTCTTTTCCTCTTTACTCTTTTACCTTTCCTCTCCCTTTCTCCTCTCTTCTTTGTCTCTGTCTCTGTTTGTTTCTCTATCTGGCTCTTTTCTCTTCTTTTTCTTGTCTCTCTCTCTTGTCTTTTTTCTTTTCTTTCTCCTCTATGTTATCTCTTTCTATCCTCACTCTCCTCTGTTTCTTTTCTCTTCTCCTTCTTGTTCTTCTTCCTTCTTCTTCTCTTCCTCCCCCTCCTCCTCCTTTTTCTTTCTTTCTTCCTCTCTTCCTTCCTCTCTTCTTCCTTCCTTCTTCTCTTCTTCCTTCCTTCCTCTCTTCTTCCTTCCTTCTTTCCTCTCTTCCTCCTTCCTTCCTCTCTTCTTCCTTCTTTCTTTCCTCTCTTCTTCCTTCCTTCTTTTTTTTCTTTTCCTTTCCTCTTCTTTTTTCCCTCCTCCTCTTCCTCTTCCTTCTCCTTCTTCTTCTCTCTCTGTGAAGCAGATAGGTGGTGGAATGGATAGAGGAATAAACAAGGTCCAGAAGACCTAAATTCAGAGCTGGGCTCAATCATTAAACATTGACTAAACACCTACTCTGTACCAGGCATTGTGCTTAAACTCTGCCAGTTTAGCCAGTTTTTCCCTCTCAAGGAGTTCTCAATCTTGTTGTCACAGACACTTGCTAGCTGGGTAACCCGGCTTGTCAGCCTCAGCCTGAGTTTCCTCCTCTACAAAATGATAGAATTGGACTCCTTGGTCCCTATGGTTCTTTTCAGCCCCAAGTCTGTGACCCAATAATTGTCTCTGTAGGCCAGTAAGAATAGTTACTCACCCATCATCCTACATCAAATTGGCAATCAATACGAGCACTTGGACTCCGTTGACTCTTTCCACAATAGAGCTAGCATTCTTGCCCAATGCAGCCATGTCTCCATATAGACAATGGTCCTTCCCCTCTGAGTACTGCTTTCTGCCAGTCAGGCAACTTGGCAAGTTTTTGAAGAGTAGATTCCTACCAATGTGGTAACAACGAAAATGGACATTCACTCCAGAACTTGAATCTTCCAATGTTGTTGTTGTTCAGTCATGTCTGACTCTTTACAACTCTATTGGGATTTTCTTGGCAGAGATATGGAGTGTTTTGCCATTTCCTTGTCCAGCTACAGAAGAGAAACTGAGACCAACAGGATTAAATGACTTGTTTAGGGTTACACAGCTAGGAAGTGTCTGAGATCAGATTTAAACTCAGGTCCTCTTGATTCCAAGCCCTGAGCTCTATCCATTGTGCTACCTAGCTGCTCCCCTCCCAGACTTCTAATATCCAGGTCTTAGCAGGTAGGGACAGGGGAGCCACAGCCCTAAAGTACTCAGAAGGAGAGTTCTTTCAGGGGAGTCAGGAAGGAGCCTGGAAAGGGAAAGGAAAGGAAAGGGGGACTCAACAGAGCCCCTGGGGCTGGTAGAGGTGCCCTTCCACTTCTGAGGGAAATTTAGAATGACTTCCTTTTGAGCCCTAGAACCATCCCTTGGAAGCCCAAGGCTGGAGGGATGACATTTTAACCCTAACAACCTTCAGGTGATGGGAAGCCAGGGATGTGCCCTGTGGACCATTTCAAATGCAGGAGGAAGCTTCCTGGAGAATGTGCTACGGATTATCAGTGCTTTGGTGTGATGAAATGCTGTTTTATTAGTTGCCAGTTCAGATGCTTGAATCCTGGAGAAGGTAGGATTCTTCCTCCTTGTACAGTGCTTAGGCTGAGACAACATTGGTAAAGAGTTTTGCAGGGCTAGCTATTGATTATTATCATTATTATTGTAGAGTCCCAGCATCCCCGAGTTTTTTTCTTCTTCTCACCCTTAAATTTTCCTCTTTCTGGCCCAAATCTTAGACTCCTCTCCTTCCTTCTTCCCTGGGTTGGGTGAGAACATCAGGGATCTTAAGACAATCCATTGTAGATGTTGGGGGGAAGCTCAGCCCAATTCTAAATTATGGGCACTATCAAATGGAGCCCTGAGGGCCTTTTAATATGGAGTCCTGAGGTGCAAAAATCATTAACAGCCCAGGTCTTAAAAGAAATGAAATCCAGCTGGTGGAGATGAGGGAGTACATCCTACAAGATAGGAGTTTAATTGTACTTAATCTAATGATACTGAGGGCTGAGGGCTCTGGGTGAAATTGGGGGATCAGGGAGAAGAAGATAGAACAGGTTGGAAGTAAATATGGGACATTGGAAAGATGGAAGGGGGGTAAGGAGGACATTGTAGCTGAAGGGGAACTGGAGGAGGTGACTGGGAGATGCCATGGGATTTAAAAATGTAGGAGTTGTGATTCTGTGGGAGGGCAGTGAAACTTGATTTAGGGGATCAGAGAAGGGGTAAAGCTCAGGTTTGGGGAGTGTGAGCAAGTAAGTAAAAACATGAATGGGAGGTTTGATCAGAGAGACTGGAGAAAGGGTGAGGACTAAGGTTTCAAGAGGGATGAGAGAATGATAGATTTGAGAGGGCTGGATTTGGGACTTGGATTGGGGTACCTGGACTGGAACATGGGTAGTTTTCAGAAGCACATCCAGGGAGCTAGAATCCCATTTGCTCTTATTTTATTCAGCCCATGTGTCGAGACTCAGACTCTGTGATGAGATGCCCCCACTACCATACTGCAAACTGGATTGTTATGAAGACAAAGACTGCCATAATCAGAAAAGATGTTGTAATTCCTATTGTGGAAACATCTGCTTCTTGTCTCCAGACCCCCAGACCACTGTTAGCCCAGAATAGTTGCTGGTCTTTATCTTTGTAATCCAGGCACTTAATAAATGTTTATTGACTGACTGATGACTACTCGAGTTTTTATTTTCTTCTGATTGGGGGGATTTAGATAGTATGAAAACAAGGGAAAAAGGTCATAGGCTGGCTCCAAATATACCACAGCAGTCTGGACACCTATACTTCTTTTACTCCTTTCCTCTATGGATTGGACTAGATGGCTTTTTCCAGTGCTCATTGGCTGCTCTCCCCAGCTTGACTCACTCTTGTCCTGTCTCCCATCCTCACTCCCATCTCCTAAGTCCTTCAAGTCCCCTTTTCTCTGCCCAAATTTCATTTCTGGACTCAAAACAAAGTTATAGGAAATCACCATTGGCCTAACTCCCTAGTCATTAGGGAAAAAGTAGGGTCCCCAGATCACATCTCTACCTCTGAGGTTCTCCCAATCTTCTCCATCCCCTTCTCCTAAGCTCACAGGATTGAAAGTCAGAAAGAACCTTAGTGGTCAACTGCCCAATTCCCTCACCTTACAGATAAAGCCCCTATAAATGAAGTGACTTAGAACAAAGGGATCATGTATTATAGAACTAGAAAAAGAGAACTAATAAAAGATATCTGAAGGAGAGACAAGAAAAAGTATGTTCTAGAATACTCAAATCACTATTGCCTCAATCTCCAGGGCCCACAGCCATGAGTGAGAGGATCAATTGCTGAATAGAAAGGGCTCACCTTCTTGCCACAACCAATACCAACTGCTGACCGACTTCCAAGACAAGCAGAAAAGCACAAGAACTCTGAGAATGGTGGCAACCCACCAGCCACACTCTGCTTTCATCTTCACCCTCATTCTAGGTAGCAAACCCCATGGAGATATGGTCTGGCAACTCTTTCTGAGGATGCTGTAACAATTACCGAAAATGAGAAAATAAAACTCTTGGGGGGCACACAGAGTGGTTCAGCATCAGAAACTGAACTTATTTTACCAGTGGAAATATCATTTTAAAAGACTATCAGCTTTGCTGTTGTATCTTAAGGACCATAGGACTTTCCATCTGACTTGCAATTAAAGTCCTCCATATTTCCTCTTGTCTCACTTTTCTAGTATTTAGCACAATGCTATTTGTACATAATATACTTAGTGCTTTTTCACTCATTCATTACAGATGGGGAAACTGAGGCTTAAGGATCATTGGTTCATAGGATCATTAATTTAGAGCTGTTAAGGGTATAGTCTAACCCTCTCAAATTACAGATCAGGTACCTGAGTGTCAGAGTAGGGAAGTAATTTAGAATCATAATGTAGTACCTCCTCCAACCCCATTCTTTCCAGAAGTTTATGTTCTCAGAGAATAATACTTCCTCCCCTAAGATTTTAGAAATAATCATGAGGAATTGTAGCTTCTAATATTTTTCATGAACTCCTCTCTAGTGGCCTCCTAATATCAATTAACCAGTAGAATTCCATAACTTTTACAAAGGAATATTTACTGAGGGCACAGGAAGGACAAAAATTACAAAAATATTCCTTGAATAGGGAGATTCTATTGCCCCATGGGGGAGGAATATATACAAATTACAAAGTAGAAAGTTTAACATGAACAGAAGATATCTTCAGACTCCTGGCCCCAAATTTCTTTTCTCTTTTCCCCTTGGGTGTAGCTTTTTGGGGAGCTGGGTTGATGGGTACCTTTCTAGAGTACATAGCCAAGATATCTTTATGTCATGAGGGATTACTATCCTTAAATCTGAGATTGTCCTTGGGGAACTATCCCTCCATCTCAAGCTGCAGAGCTAAGGATTCTTTAATTTCACATTGAGAACTCTCAGTGTTTAAATCCCCCTCTCCTAAACCTACCACCTTTAATGCCCTTTCACTAAGCCCATGACCTTAGCACCCAGTATTTCTTATGTAATTTATTTAAAATTACTCCGGGGCAGAGCAAGGACTAAAGGTAGGTTCTACTTCCCAACCTAGATCTCTTGTTATACTATGTCCAAGAGATATGGCTGGGAGAGAAGATGAAATGGATGATCCTGAAGTCCATCCTTCAACGACTTTCCTGAAATCCTGAGGTTGTAGATTGGAATCAGAGAGGAGTTTTGAGGAATCCCTTAGATTAACTTAGAAGGACAATTGCCCTTACAAGGGTTTCTGGCTTGGTAGAAAGCATAACTTGGAGCCAACCTTGCCCAAGGCAAAGCACACAAAACTACAGGGTTCTGGTTTCTGGGAAAATGGACAATCGAGGCATTAGGAGGAAAAACTCCAGACATTTTGAGAATAGTAAGTACTTGCCCCTGGGTAGCATCACAAGGCTTAGTGACCTTGGAACCTTTCTGCTACTATCAACTGATAGTAGTGACAAGAGCAAGTGGAAAGCAGAGGAATGGTTTGAACAGGAATTTTCTTCATAGCAACTTGAAAGAATGGATGGTCATTTGGACTTTGCTGGAATACTTCCAGTGTGGGGAAATTAATTTTTTCCAGGGGCAGTCCATCCTACTTTTAGGTAGGTAGAATTTTTAGAAAGTTTTCCCTAACCTTCCTCTCTGAAACATATATCCATATATCCATAACTTTTAGGTTTTTTTCTCTTGTGCCAAAATCAAAATGAACACCTCTTCCACAAAGTGGCCCATGCAGTGATTGAAGACAGTTATTATGTCCCCACAACCACCCTGAAATCTCTTCCCCAGGCTAAATATACCCCTTTTCTTTAAGCAGCATGTTTCAAGTCTCCTTGCCATCTTGATAATCTTCTGGATACTTTCCAGTTCACTAAAGTCTTCCCTAAAATGGGTTCCCAGAACTATGTATGTAGTTCCCAGAGTAGGTATGCAGTTAATTTTTTGAATTTATATTGGATTTTATATTTACTCCTATTAAATTTTCTTCTAGATTCAGTTTTATAATATTTTTCAATTTTAGATTCAGCCTCTTCAAACTTTTCATCACTGCAATGTCCAAATCTAAGGGTATGGAACTCCCCCAAACAATCCAAGCCTGTTTCTCTTCTCCTCTCTTTGTCTATCTTCTCCTTTCCTCTCTTTTCTTACTCTCTCCTCCCCTCTCCTATTTTTATTCCACATTTTAAGAATGTTATTAAATGGAGGGCATCTAGAGAAGTGTGAATATGAGAGTAAAAAGCAAATTTGATGAATCTTGATGTAAGGATAAACTCCCTAATGAAGAGAGCTGTCCCAAAAATGAAATGGATTTCCCTTTCACTATAGGGCATCTATAAAGGCCCACGTGACTTCCTATGAATCCACAAACTTCTGAATCTGAGGCTATCAACAGAGCCCTGGCTCAAATGACATTATTTAGTCTGACTCACTTGAATAAATATGTGGTTAGCACTGTCCTAATAACTTATGTGTTGGGAGGGGGGAGGTGTTCTGTGACCCACAAAAGTGAAAATATCAGTAGTAGGGTATAGATGCTCAAAGCCATATCTGAAGTAGTTCTCCCTAGCATATATGGTGGAGCTCCCTATTACCCCCAAATCTCCCATTTGGTTAATATTTCTCTGAGTCTGGATCACCCACAATGCTTCCCTCATTGTAAATCATAATGCCCTATTCAGCTATAAAGAATAATCATGTTAATGATTTCCAACTTTATCATTGGTAGAGCTTTCTCCACCGATACCCTGCCATTTTAAAGCAGTAAATTATTCTATGAGATGCTGTGACCAATGGAAGAAAAATATAATCCTCTAGTTACTGACATCATGGTAACGAGACTTTCAGAGCTTACTCCCAGTATTTAGTACAGTTGCTGGCATGTAATGAGTGATTAATTAAAGATTTTCACTCATTGATTAATTTAGCTAGGAAGGTCTATAGGAAAGCAACTTGCCATTGGTAAAACCCATCGGGACTTGACCTCCGCTGGGACAGACATCCCCTTCTCCATCATGACTGATTTTTGCCTGTTTTCAAAGTCCAACTCCAATGACCCCTCCTATTGGAATCTAGCAGTCAGTAGTAACTTTTTCATACTTTGGTTCTCACGGGATTTTGTATTCATACCTGTCTTACTCTTATCTAATGGACTTACTTATCATATAATTGTAACCTAAACTCCAAAAGCTAGAGGTATAGGACTTTCTCCTTATTAATGGTGATCCAAAATCCATATCTGTATGAAGGGGCAGGGCAGAGTTCATGAGAACTGAAAGATTCAGTCCTTTCAGTCTTTCCTTTGGATTGGAGCTTTAAGAGAGAAAGAAGATAGACAATATCAGTCCTATTTCAGATTTCTGAAAGGAGAAGACAATGGAAAGAAGATATAACAGCAGTCTACATCACATCCCTATTCTAATTGGCTACATTTATAGACTTCAGAGAATTTCCCCTTTGAGTGAGATCTGGGAATCTCTCATTTGAGCTATGTTAATTCACTCCCAATGGTAGAGTAGATAGAAAGTAAAGGAGCTCTGCTATTGGGAGTGAATTAACAGACTCTTTGACTCTCTATATACATTCTGATAGGTATTATTTTTCTCTTTTCTGTTTTGCTATCAAATTTGATAAATAAGTTTTTTTATTTGTTATATATGTGCTGAAGACCCAGAAAAGAATATTCTGACCAATAGAGTTCTTGCTACTATAAATAGTTCAATATCTGAAATGGATGTGATTTTTGTCAATGGAAAAGACTTTCAAAAAATCCCCAATACATTACGTTCTGCTGTGTTACCATACTTTAAAAATAATGGTTTTTTTTTTATCTGATTTGGAGCAGAAACCTCTGTGTATTTTTCACCATTAAAATGTGAGCTTTTTGGGAGCAGGGAGATGCTTACTTTTCTATTTGTGTTCCCAGAGTTTAGCATAGTATTTTGCTTATGATAAGACCTCAATAAATTAATTTCATTTCATTCACTTATTTATCCATCCATTTATTGATTACCTGCTATCTAATTCTGTCCTTTCAAGAGCCCTGGAAAGGATTTTGGACAGGGATTATTATGCCCTGTTTTGGGTGAAGAGATAGTCAGTTGGCACTTCAGAATCACAGGAGTAGTAAGTGGTTCCTTAATTTGAGCTGTCTTGTCTATGTGGCCCCATTCAGGACCTGATACACGGCTCTTTATGGAATAAATACTAAACACAAATTAACTGATTAAATGACTTAAATGAATCTGTATATGTAGTATAACCTGCAACTAGATATTGAACTTCACAAGAGCAAGAACCAGTCCTTATCTCAATTTTATATCTTTCCCAGCTCAAAACTCAGAACCTGGCACATGGTAGGCACTTAAGAGATATTAATTGAATTGAATTAAGAATACAAAGTATTCTCTAGGTCTCCATAAAGCAGCCCATATGGACTAGAATTATACCAAGGGTAGAATTATAATTATATGTAATATAATTATAATTATGGGACATAATTATAATTACTCTCACTAACACTTTCCTCAAGAACGTACCCTAGGATTAAAACTGCCATCACTAAGGTGCTCTGGTAATATTGCTGCTCCTAGACAGTTACTTTACCAGATTAGCAAGTCAGCAGTAGAATATGATATCCTGCATGTTGGTACCTGGCACAGAATAAGTGCTTTATAATATAATATTATATTATATTTATAATATATTTATATTATAATATTATATAAATGCTTGTTTATGAATTGGGAAGGTAAGGTAAATGCTGTCGGATGACAATAAAGAATGGGATTTAATCCTCACAATGAAAGAATTGGGTATTCCTTAAGGGATAGACCAGCATGGATCAAGCTCAAGTTTTCCGGTCCAGATGCCCTCAACTGCTTAAAAAGTAAGATTTACTTAGGGAGATTTCTAGGCAGGAAAAAAATCAACAGGTAAAATTGTTGTTTTATTTAAAAAATTGAAAAGATAGATCAGTATTCAGTAATGAATAGAGTGCAAGTCTGGAATCAGGAAGATTCATCTTCCTGAATTCAAATCTGGCCTCAGACACTTACTTGGTATGTGTCTCTGGGCAAGTCACTTCATCCTGTTTGCCTCAGTTTCCTCACTTATAAAACGAACTGGAGAAGGAAATGGTAAAGCACTCCGGTATCTTTGCCAAGAAAACCCAAAAGGGTCACAGAGAGTTGAATACATCTGAAAAATGACTGAACATTCTTGGTCAAATCCACTCCCATTGTGGGCTCTAGTCAGTCTACTCCTCCACAGGATATTGCTTTGGGCTATTTTATTGCTAATTGAAAGAAAATTGTTTTAAGAAAAACACCAATCTGTTTAAAAGTTGGTTTTACTTTTGTGAAAATATCTGCACTGGAAGAATTACCCATACATATGTTTTGCAAATTTAAAAAAAAGCAAATAAGAAAATATCTACACTGAGTTAACTTTGGGACTTTGGGAAGGATCTTTTAAAAATGAATTACCTTCAAGATTATACAGTGATCAATTCTGATGGATGTGGTTCTTCTCAACACTGAGACGATTCAGATCAGTTCCAATGATTTTATGATGATAAGAACCATCTACACCCAGAAAGAGGACTGGGGGAACTGAGGGTAGATCACAACATAGCATTTTCACTCTTTTTGTTATGGTTTGTTTGAATTTTCTTTCTCATTTTTTTTTTTACTTTTTGATCTGATTTTTCTCGTGCAGCAAGATTATTGTATAAATATGTATGCCTATAAAAATGAATTACCTTCCTTTAAAATTAAGCTTCATACCCAAATCAGCTCTCCTGAGTTTCTGCAACTACCACACTTCTAATGCTAAATCCAACTTCCCCCAAATAGGGACTTCTTCTGAGTCTTTGATTAAGATTTCACTGGGAGTTTTAAATTTTAAGCAACAGGTAGGAAAGACTGGGAACGTTTTCCTGATCTCAAATGATATAATCTCATCTTTGTGTTCCTAATTCCATCCAGTTTAGGAATACAAAGAGAAAGAAAAATGAAACATAAAAAGAAGAATTTCTTTCTTTGTAGGAGTTAATTGAAATGAATTCTATTTATCATGCACTAAATATCGATGAAAATGTGGTTTGAATGTTACTGTACATGTTGGAACATTCTAGGGATTTTGGAGAAACAGGATCTTTTTTTTTCCCTTGTGAATGATAGAAAATGCTCCGTTCTTAAACAAAACAGAAGCCATTCTCTAATGAATTCAAAGATAATTTGGGAGAAATTCTTCTAAAGAATTCTCCAGAGGAAAAAGAAGAAAAACATGATTAATTGAATTTTAAAATCCTCACTGTCATATTTATTTACTGATCAGGAATCTTTCCCACCTTGTTGATTCTGAATTATGATTCTGATTATAATACTCCATGAATAAGATGGAACTCTGTTGCATAACCGACTCTTTTAAAAATATCTATGACTTTTATCTGAAACTAAACCATTAAGGAAGGTTTCTCCTGGTGTATCTACTACTATAAATCAGTCTGTAACTTTAGTGTTAGACCCCTTCCATCTCCTCTTCCTCTCACTTAAAAAGCAAACAATACATATCAATTATATATGTGAAGTCATCCAAAACATGTTAGCAATATTTCCCCAAAAAGCAAGAAAAATGAAGTGAGAACATTATACTTCAGTCTGCACTCAGAGTTCATGATTTTTTTTTCTCTGGAAGTAGCTAACTTTTTCCTCATGAGTGCTTTGGAGCTGTTTTGGATGATTGTATTGATCAGAGTAGTCAAGCTTTTCAATATTGATCAATATTCTGACATTGCTGCTATCATGCACAGTGATTAGAATTTTTAAATTCATAATACAAAATACATAGGGTTATAGAAGAAATTAAAGGTTAATTAAAATAAAGATGCAATTTGTTTTCTTTCAAGTTTATGGATCCCCTAAAGTCAATTCAGCAACTCTTGGGAGGGGTTGTGGCCCCTAGATTAACAATTCATGTAATAGATGGAGAGGGGAGAAGAGGAAAAGAGGAGGAGAAAAACAACAGGTGGGGGAAAGTAGGAAGGTGGGAAAAGAAGTTAGGAGAAAGAAAGAAAAGAAGCAAAAGGAAGAAGGAAGAATAGGAGCAAGAGCAGAAGAAGAAGGGAATGGAATAGGAGAAATGCAAGGAGCTTTAGGATAATCTTGGATGACTAAAAGAGCTAATCTGTGGGATGTGATGGAGACTAAGCCTTAGTTTAAGGGATAAGGGCTACAATGGTTACCAAAAAAGTTTAAGACAAAAACCGGTTAGGAACCTCTGGAGAAAGGGAATATTGGATTTAGAATCAGAAGACCTGGAATAGAATCTTGACTCAGTTATTTGTGTAGCTGTGTGACTTGGGACAAAATACTTGCTGTCTTTGGGTCCCTTTTTTTTTCACTTGTAAAGTCCTTGGTTGCCTAACAGGCATTCTAACTCCCAACATCTGACTTTCCGATGCTCCTACTCTGTTTCCATTCCATACTCTTCCTTTTAGTTCTCTTGAAGAGTTTGTATTTCCCCAAAACTACAAAACACTTTCCACACAAATAAAGTCAGATCTAAACAATTGGAAAAAAATCAAGTGCTCTTGGATACATTGAGTGAATATAATAAAGATGACAATACTACCTAAACTAATATATTTATTTAGTGCTATACCAATCAAACTCCCAAGAAATTATTATACTGGCCTAGAAAAAATGACAACAAAATTCATCTGGAAAAACAAAAGGTCAAGAATTTCAAGGGAATTAATGAAAAATAAAGCAAATGAGGGTGGCCTAGCTGTACCAGATCTAAAACTATATTATAAAGCAGCAGTCATCAAAACCATTTGGTACTGGCTAAGAAACAGAGTAGTTGATCAGTGGAATAGGTTAGGTTCACAGGACAAAATAGTCAATGACAATAGTAATCTAGTGCTTGACAAACCCAAATACCCCAGCTTTTGGGTTAAGAACTCACTATTTGACAAAAACTGCTGGGAAAATTGGAAACTACTATGGAAGAAACTAGGCATTGACCCACACCTAACATCGTATACCAAGATAAGGTCGAACGAAATGAATTCATGATCTAGACATAAAGAATGATATTATAAACAAATTAGAAGAACATAGAATGGTTTACCTCTCAGATCTGTGGAGAAGGAAGGAATTTGTGACCAAAGAAGAACTAGAGACCATCATTAATCACAAAATAGATAATTTTGATTATATCAAGTTGAAAAGTTTTTGTACAAACAGAACTAATGCAGACAAGATTAGAAGGGAAACAATAAACTGGGAAAATATTTTTTACATTCAAAGGTTCTGATAAAGGCCTCATTTCTAAAATATATAGAGAATTGACTCAAATATATAAGAATTCAAGCCATTCTCCAATTGATAAATGGTCAAAATATATGAAAAAGACAATTTTCAGATGAAGAAATTGAAACTATTTCTAGTGCTCCAAATCATTATTGATCAGAGAAATGCAAATTAAGACAACTCTGAGATACCACTACACACCTGTCAGATTGGCTAAAATCACAAGAAAAGATAATGACTAATGTTGGAGGGGATGTGGGAAAACTGGGACACTGATACATTGTTGGTGGAACTGTGAATGGATCCAGCCATTCCGGAGAGCAATTTGGAACTATGCTCAAAAAGTTATCAAACTGTGCATACCCTTTGACCCAGCAGTGTTTCTATTGGGCCTCTATCCCAAAGAGATCTTAAAGGAGGGAAAGGGTCCCACATAGGCAAAAATGTTTGTGGCAGACCTTTTTGTAGTGGCTAGAAACTGGAAGCTGAAAGGATGCTCATCATTTGGAGAATGGCTGAATAAATTATGATATATGAATGTTATGGAATATTATTGTTCTGTAAGAAACGACCAGCAGGATGATTTCAGAGAGGCCTGGAGAGACTTGCAAGAACTGATGCTGAGTGAAATCAGCAGAACCAGGAGACCATTGTACACAGCAACAAGACTATATGATGATCAATTCTGATGGACATGGTTCTCTTCAACAATGAGGTGATTCAAACCAGTTCCTATTGTTCACTGATAAAGATAGTCATATACATCCAGAGAGAGGCCTGTGGGAACTGAGTGTGGACCACAACA
>JAJPUD010003247.1:0-39880 GCA_023553655.1 Myrmecobius fasciatus | reverse complement strand
GGTATTTGAATTGTTTCTTTCTAGCTGCTAGCAGAATCTTTTCCCTGGTGCTATAGTCCTGAAATTTAGCCACGATATTCCTTGGGGTTTTAATTTTGGGGTCTCTTTCAGGAGGTGATCGGTGAATTCTTTCAATGGTGATTTTGCCTTCTGATTTTACAATCTCAGGGCAGTTTTCTTTCAGGATTTCCTGGAAGATAGTGTTTAGATTCTTTTTTTTCATCATGGCTTTCAGGAAGTCCAATAATCCTTAGATTGTCTCTCCTAGATCTATTTGCCAAGTCAGTTGTTTTTCCTAGGAGATATTTCATATTTTCTTCTAATTTTTCATTTTTTTATTTTTGTTTGACTGATTCTTGAAGTCTTATTGAGTCATTCACTTGCATTTGTTCAATTCTTATTTTTAAAGTGTTGTTTTCTTCAGTTCCCTTTTTAAGCTCCTTTTGTAACTGGCCAATTGAATTTTTTTGTTCATTGCACTCTTTTTCCACTTCACTAATTTTATTTTTCAATAAATTGGTGTCTTTTTCATATCTCTTTTGCAGGGCATCATATCCTTCTTGCAAGATATTGTATCCTTCTTGCACTCATTTCAATTTATTTTCCCACTTATTCTCCAGCTTTCTTATGAGGTTCTTTATGCAATCTTCCAGAAAGGCCTTTTGAAAAGGGGACCAGTGATGGTCCTTAAAAACTTCCTTTGGAGTTTTGTCTAAAGGAACCTCAGGATCTGGGGTCATCACTTCTTTCTCTTGATAAAAGCTGTCTGTGGTGAGAGCCTTCTTTTGTTTCTTCATTTTTTTTTAGACAGTATGGATGTCTCTTTAAGGCTCGGAAAAAAATCTTTGCCCTGGGGCAATTTGTCGAATTAATTTAAGGTGCTGGGCTGGTGGGGGCTAGGACTAAATCGGGATTACTCCTTAAACAAGGCAAGTCTGCCAGAACACCTGCCCCCAATCAGGGCAGAGTGTCCCGAGTGCCTCAGATAAACTCCAGGTGTTTGGAGTTTGGAGTTTCTGCCAGGATGAGCTGAGCTGAGTCCCACCCTCACTTCCGGCCTATATCCGAGTCCGCTTCTTTATCCCTCTGTCCGAGTTAGACAAACCTGATATGAAGTTCTTCAGAGAGCAGTGTCCAAATATTTCTGAATTCGTTGACTTGAATATCAGTTCAGAGGCTTATTTTATTGTTGGTTTGAGAGAAGATCGGAGGAGGATGCAGAGAGTCACATTTTCACTCTGCCATCTTGGCTCCGCCCCCCAGAAGTCCCTATTCTTTTTCTTAAGTCTATAAAAATTCTTTCAGGAGTTTACATAGTATAATACTGAATAAGTAAATTAATTTAGACAATATTTTAATTTTTATTCTACTGGTTTGACTTATTCAGGAGCAATTAATGTTTCTTTAGTTATTTAGATTTCTCTATTTCTGTAAAAAGTTTTTTGTAGTTATATTTATACATACAAGATTCATAAAGAATTTTAGCATATACACTACTCAAAATTTGATTTTTTCTGTAATTATTTTGTTTTTTGCTGAGGCAATTGGGGTTAAGTGACTTGCTCAGGGTCACACAGCTAGGAACTGTTAAGTGTCTGAGGCCAGATTTGAATTCAGGTTCATCCTAACTTCAGGGCTGGTGCTCTATCCACTGCGCCACATAGCTGCCCCTCTGTAGTTATTTTGAATGGAGTTTCTCTTTTTAGCTTGTTTTCTGGGGTTAATGTGATTTGTGTGAATTTATCTTATATCTTACAACTTTAATGAAGTAATTAATTTTAAGTGATTCTCTAAGATTCTTTAAATAGACCATCTTATCATCTGCAAAAGTGGTAATTTTGTTTATTCTTTGCCTTTTTCTTCAATGCCTTTTTCTTATCTTATTGCTATAGTTAGTGCATATAATATACCATGTTAAATAGTATTGGTAATAACTGACATACTCCTTTAATTCTAATATTATTGTAAGGGTTTCTAATTTTTCCCTATTATACAAAATGTTTCCTCTTAGATTTAGAAAAATAATATATTAATGCAATATACATTATTCCTATAATTTCTAGAGCTTTTTTTTTATTAGAAACAAATATTGGATTTTGTCTTTTCAAAATCTATTGCTTGAATAAAATCATTTTTATTATTTACATTATTTCAATGTCTTATTATATTGTTAATCTTCCTTATTTAGAAGTAGCTAGGTAGGGGCAGCTAGGTGGTGCAGTGGATAGAGTACCAGCCCTGAAGTCAGGAGGACCTGAGTTCAAATCTGGTCTCAGACACTTAACATTGCCTAGCTGTGTGACCCTGGGCAAGTCACTTAACCCCAACTGCCAAAGCAAAAAAAAAAAAAAAAAAAAAAGAAGAAGAAGAAGAAGAAGAAGTAGCTAGGTAGTAAACTGTATGGCACACTGGACTTAGAATCAGAAAGACTAGTCTTCATGAATTCATATCTGGCCTCAGACAGGTTGTTGTAAGTTGTAGGTTGTTGTAGAGTCATAGTTGTAGACAGTTCCTTATCTGTAAAATAAGCTGAAGAAGGAAATGGCAAACCACTCCAGTGTCTTTGCCCAGAAAACCTCAAAATGGGGTCAGAAAAAGTCAGTCACAACTGAATACTTCTTTATTTTATTATATAATTATATATACATTTATATATTTATATATACATTTATATATTTATATATATACATTTAGTTATATATTATATAATAATTATATATAATAATAATATAATTATATAATATATATACTTAAAATATACTTATTATTTATTTGTATCAAGCTTAATTGGTTTCTAAGATGTTCTAATATAACTTTTCCAATATTTAGGCAACTTGCTAATGTGTGTGTGTGTATGTGCAAGTGTGTATAATTTCACATCAATGTTAATTGCAGATATTGATCTGTGGTTTTCTTTTTCTGCTTTTTCTCTCCCTAGTTTAGGAAAAAAGACCATATTTATATTTCAGAAAGAGATTGAAAGAGTATCTTATAATTGCAAACAACTTACAAAGTATTAAAACAAACTATTCTTTGAATGTTAGATAGCATTAGATTTAAATCTATCTGGTTCTAGAATATTCATTTGTGGATGGTTCAATTTTTTTTCAGATTTTAAAAGTATTTAAATGATTTGTTTCTTCTTTTATTAATGTGGATATTTTATATTTTTGTAAATATTCAGCTATTTCTTCTACATTATGTGTTTTGTGGCATATAGCTGAACACAATAATTTCTGACAATTTCCTTCATTTAATTTTCAGCTATTGCAAATTCTGCTTTTATATTTTTGATGTGGACAATTTGGTTTCCCTCTCTTTTTAAAATATCAGGTTAGGGGGCAGCTAGGTGGTGCAGTGGATAAAGCACCAGCTCTGAAGTCAGGAGGACCTGAGTTCAAATCTGATCTCAGACACTTAACATTCCCTAGCTGTGTGACCCTGGGCAAGTCACTTAGCCCCAATTGCCTCAGCAAAAAGCAAAAACACAAAAAATAACCAGGTTAGCTAACTTTTTAAAATTAGTAATTAAAAAATAGCTCATAGGATTATTTGTCAGATTGATGGGTTTTTTCTTTTCAATTTTATTAATCACATATTTAAGGATTTCTGCTTTGTTATTTAGTTGCTCCTAACTTTTGACTTGCCTGGCTTATTTATTTTAAGATCTCTGCAGGACTCAGGGCTATTTCTCTGTGGATTTGTGAGGAAATCTAGAGGTAATCTTTTCTATACCTTATTATTCCCATTTTACAGATGAGGTAACTAAGACTCAGAGATTACTTAGCTCTGAGGTTAAAGAATCTCAGAGGGCTTAAGTGAATGTATAGTCATACAGGTAGAGTTAGGGGTATGATCAGAATCAAGGGCTTTCCCAGCTTCAAGTTTTTCCCTCTTCATTTTTCAGTTATATTGATGTTTTTGGTTCATTTTCATATGTACTCCATGAATTTCATATACATACTTTCTGTTGAACCTTTTCTAATGTCCAAGATTTTTTAAAAATGGCGTCAGAAAAAAACCAGAGGACAGAATGACTTTTCTTGACTGCATGTAACATTCCATACCCAAAATTCCTGCTTCCTCATTAAAAGGATAAAGGTTCATTTTCTCAACTCTTCCCTGGAATCATGTTTGGCCATTATAACATAGCATTCAATTTTGTTTTATTGTTCATTTTATTTATATCATCATAGTCATTTTGTACATTGTTTTCCTGGTTCCGCTTACTTCACTCTTGCATCCATTTATATGTCTTTCCTTGCTTCTATGAATTATTTATATTTATTGCTTTCTTTTTGCACAAGAATATTCCATTATACTCACATGCTACAAATTCTAGGTCATTTTAATTGAGATCATGCATTTTTTCCCCCAAGGGAATTGGGATTAAGTGACTTGCCCAGGGTCACACAGTTAATAAGTGTCAAGTGTTTGAAAAAGGATTTGAACTCAGGTTCTCCTGACTTCAGGGTCAGTGATCCACTTCATTATCTAATTGGCCTGAGATCATACAATTTTAAGAAGATTGTCTTTAATGATCAATATTGACCCAATTTTTTCCTGTTCTTTGGTATTACCAAAATTCCAGCATTCTTTCCACTACAATTCTCAAACTCACACACTTCAGTAAATATGTAGAGACACATGGAGAGCTCAATCCAAGGCATTAAAAAGAGAAAGAACAGATGCTCTAATTTCCCCCTTCCTCCACCCGTTCTCAGAGGAAGCATTTACAGGTTTCAGGCAAAAAGAGAAGTGGGTTCTAGAATTCACAGAAATAGTGAATGTTTCTGGAAGAGACCAATTAGCCACTACAACTGAAATGCTGACTTCCTCTTTCCTTCTGAAAAACTCAAAGAGTTAAGCCTCAGCCCTGGGAGGAGAAGCAAAACCATCTTCAAGGCTAAGGTCAGTATGGTTCCATCTCTCTCTCCCTCTCTTTCTGCTCTCTCTCTCTCTCTCTCTCTCTCTCTTTCTCTCTCTCTCTCTCTCTCTCTCTCTCTCTCTCTCTCTTTCTCTCTCTCTTTCTGCCTCTGTCTCTGTCTTTCTGTCTCTCTTTCTGTCTTTCTGTCTTTCTGTCTCTCTCTGTCTTTCTGTCTCTCTCTCTGTGTCTCTGTCCGTCTATCTGTCTCTCTCAAACTGAAGCTTCTCTGACTAAGCATCAGCTACTGCTCTCTTTCTGAATTGGCAGGGGCTTGGTAATACTCCAGGGTTGGGAAGACAGGGGGTTTCTTGATGCTCTGTCCAAGGTGGCCCTAATACTTAAACATCAAAGTTCTTCATCATCTCTCCTCCATCTTGATTGGTATCTGGGACTCTGGTGCATCCCAACTGATCCTGGGTGTTCATCTAAACCTTATTGAGAGTGATAGGCTCTCATCTGCTATGGTGAGAAGTGACAGACTTAGTCATTTGAATTCAAATGCTACTTACAACTTCTGCATCTGAAAAATGAGTGGGTTGAATCTGAGTATCCCTGAGATATGGTCTAGTGAGTCATTTGGGGCTTTGGGATCCTTTCTAATGCAAACATCCTAATGTCTTTTCTACTCCAAAATGCAGTGACTCTATAAGTTAACCAAAGCCTATTCAAACTTCAGGGTCAAGACCTTGTTTGAATCTTATCTCTTCTAGAGAGTTTTACCTACTCACTCTAGTCAACTGTGACCTACAGTTTACTCATTTTGCTGAATCTTGTTTCTTAATTTCCCTAATGGACTGTATTTTTTCCTTCTGTAACCCCTCTTCTGACCATCCTTGCCCCAACCTCAGTTGCTGGTATAGACGTGTCAAATGACCCAAACCAGTCATAGAGAATGCTCCCTTGTATCTCTGTGACTGGCTTAGGTTTTTCCCTTCTGACTATTTTGTGTGACTTTTCTCTCTCTCTATTTCAAATGTGGTAAAGTAGTCTCATTTCCACTATTTCCCATGCCTGTGAGAAGAATGGGATTGGATTATTTATCCTTATTGTAAAGATGAAGAAATCAAAGCCCAGATCCATGATCTCCCAAGGAATTAGTGGCAAAGTAGAAACCAAATACCTTAATTCAATCTTGCTTCCTATTCTATCAAATAAGGGGTTAAAATAAATAGTTTCTGAAATCCCTTTTAGGTCTGTCACTCTGTGCTCTAACATTCTACATTTTAAGATCACTCACCCAGTTCCTTCAACTATAAAATGTGGAAGTTGGACTCGACAGTCTCTGAAATCTCTTTCAACTGACCAATGCCCACACAATGTACATCTTGGGATGATTAATGTTTTTCCTCTGAGCTCAGGGAGAAATAACAACGAATCAAATTGACAACACAACAATGTGTGTGGGCCTTCATTACAACTCTAATTTATTTAACTGTTCTGGACCTCGGTTGTCCTCATCTGTAAAAGGAGAAAAATATTCTTCACTTAGCTGTCTCTTAAGGGATGTGATAAGACACGTAAATTAAGGGTTACATATTAAAGTGAGAATGTGCTGAGATGTTGATGAGGGGAGGCCCCCAGAGTGAAGGCCGGGGCCTCGTAGAGGTTAGGTTGCCCAAAATTGATTCCAAACCAGATGAGAAATACCAAGAGAAGGTAAAGGTTAGATCCTAATCAAAAGGTAGGAATCACAGATTTTATTTAGAAGGGTCATTTAATGAGTCACTTTCTCCAATTGCAGAGTATGGGGTGATATTCCCTTTCCCTTCTGCTCCTTCCTAGGATATTATATGATTATATGATATTACGTGATAAGTGTATTAGACAAGTACAAAACAGAATCTGCAGGACTAAGGGAGAAAGGTCTTATTTAAGAGGGCAACAGAGAAGGCTTCTTGGAAGAGATGGCACTTCATTTACACTTTAGAGCATATATAACAGGCAAAGAGGAGGGAGCTTCCTGCTCTCAGACCACATGTGTGCAAGTGGCTTGAACCTTGCATCTTGTTCTAGGAACAAAGGGTCCCCTGAAGAAAGGCTGCTGGGGGTGGGAGTGGGGGTCTTTCATGTGCCCCAAAGAAACTGCTTCCATCTGTACCAGCACAAAGCATTTTACTTTGCCCACCCAGTGTCCCAATCAAGATGTGGAGAATCTCCAGTGCACAGAAGAGCCAGCCACCCTTACTTCAAATTCAGATCTTTTATCTACTGCTGCACCTGTTCTTTGAGGGAGAGAAGTGATATTCTCCACTCAGAGAGGAAATTTCTTATGCCTGATAATAGATTTCCCATCCTGGAGACTCTGAATTAATCACCTTCTAAACCCCATCACTGCAAACTCTCTACTACCTGATTCCTCATTTTCATCTCCCTCAACCCTCCCACACCCAAGTTTCATTTTAATTCAACCTTTCCACTGTGCCCTCTGAAATGCTTGTTCCATTGGCAACAAACATCCCTTCATCTTACGGATTTTCCTTTCCCCCATCTTCCATCTATTAGCTTTTAATGAAAACAGGTTCCCTCTAGATGACACAGCCTCTCTGGCTACCCTTTCTTTGACTGGCTATGCCTTTGCTCATTCCTCTTGGCTCACTGTTTGAAGCTGATGAGTAGAAATATTTCTTCCTCCCCATTGATACTTTCAGTTTCTCCTCCTTCCTTCATTTCTCAGTAAATTTCTTCCTTTGAGGTTTATGTTATTTCATATCTGCCACCCAAACAAGATTCTGATTCTATTTTGAGTTCCTAAGATTTCCATTTAGAGGTAGATAGTATTTTTTTATCATGAGTTTTTTGAAATAATCATAGATCGTTGTATTTATCAGAATTACTAAGTCCTTCACAGTTGATTAGTGCCATGGATTGATGCTGCTTCTTAAATCTATCTCACCTCACATTCTCTGCTAACATCTCCAATTGTCTTTCAAACATCTCAGAATGGATGTCCAGTAGACATATTAAACAAAACTTATTCTCTTTCCTCCCAAGCCTTTTCCCCTACTTTTCTTGTCTTGTATAGGGCAGCACCAATCTCCTAATCCCTCAGGCTCACAAACTAGAATTCAATCTGGACTCCTCACTCTCTCTCACTCCCCATATGCAAGCTATTGCCAACACCTGTAGATTTCATCTTTGCAATATCTCTTGAAAAAAAAAACACATTTTTTCATCTGCCACTGCCATCCTTCTATGGCAGGTCTTCATCGCTTCACACCTAGACCACTGTAATAGCCTGTTTTGGGGTCTGCTTGTTGTCTCTCCTCACTCCAATCCATCCTCCATTTAGCCACTAAAATGAAAGCTCAGGTTCAGCCATATCACCCAAGCCCTCCTCACCACCACTGAATAAACTCTAAAGGCTTCCTTTTGCCTTCAGGACAGGCAGAAAATGTTCTGTTTGACATTCAAAGCTTCTTATAATGCAACCCTCTCCTAACTTTCCAGTTTTCTTAGACTTTGTTCCCTAAAATGTACTCTTCTGAGTAACACTGACTTCCAGGACACTACATCTCAATTCTGGGCTTTATCTCTAGCTACTTCCCTTTGCTGGAAAACTTTTCCTTCTCTGATCCAACTGCTGAACTCCCTGGATTCCTTTAAGTTCCACCTAAAATTCCACCTTCTACAGGAAGCCTTCTCCAACCTCTTTTAATTCTAATGTCTCCCCTCTCTTAATTATTTCCTACTCATTTTATATATAGCTTATTTTGCATATATTTGTTTATTTTGTAAACTCTGTGAGGACAGGGACTATTTTGGGCTTATTTTTGTATCCCTGGAGCTTAGCATGGTATCTAGCATATAATAGGTGTTTAATAAATGTTTACTGATTGATTGATTGAGAGCTCATTCTAGGAATAAGAAACTCAAACAAAGGTGAGAAAGCTTAGTGTGTATATGTATATGAGGCAGAGGACAATTTCCTTAGAGAATAAAGTACATGGAAGGGAGTTTGATGTGGTAAAATAGCGGCACCTGATTGTGGAAGGCTTTGAATGCCAGGCAAAGGAGTTAAAACTGTATGCTTAGCGCAGTACCTGGAATATTACAGGTACCTAATAAATAGGCAATTGATTGATCTTGAACAATAGAGAAGCTTCAACCAATTCTATTAATCTGGACGAAGGGTTTTTAGCCTTGTTGGGGCCATGGACTTCTTTGGTAATCTGGTGAAACATCGATCACTTTCCATAATGTTTTTAAGCCAATCAAGAAGTCAATAAGTATTTAGGGGTGATACAAAGAAAGGGGAAAAATAAAATCAATCCTTCCTTTCTATAAACTCATCCAATGGATGAGACAACATACAAACAACTATGAACAAATAAGATGTATACAGGATAAATTAGAGATTATTAATAAAGGGAAAGTACTAAGCATTAAAGCATTAAAGGGATGGGAAAGGCTTCTTGAGGAAGGTGGATTTCAGCTAGAACTTGAAGGAAGTCCAAGAATCCTTCTTGAAGCAGGAGAATTCTAGGTATAGTGGACAGCCAGTTGAAATATGTGCTTCCACTTTCTCTTCTTTTCAGTGCATCTTCCTCACAATTGCCAACATAATCTTCCTAAGGCACAGGTATGATCATATCTATACTCTCTTCAAAAGCATTTGATGACTCCCTATTCCTTCTAGAATAACATGGAAATTATTTAGACTGGCAAGAGAGGCTCTCCATCCATTGGATCCAATCTATGCTTCTTATTTCTTATTACTTTCCCTTCATGTACTTTCCATTACCACTGGTTCCTGAGTCTTATATTCTATGTCCCACCTCCATTCATGAGCATAAGTCATCCCCAAAGACTGGCATGCACTCCCTTCCCACTTTTGTCTTTCAGAATCATCTTCCTTCAATGCTCATCTTTGGTACAACCTTCTTTGGTGAAGCTTTCCCTAATTCCTTCACTTGTATTGTTTTCTCCCTCCTCAAATGACCTTTTATTTGCTTAGAATTTAAGTCATAAGAACTTTCACTTAGTGTTTACTTAACTTTGTGCACAGATATATTCTCTGTGTACATAGTGAGATTTTGTAGTACTTTCTCACTTTATAGGGCACAGTGAGTTGTGCTGCTTGAGAGTCAAAATCCAATAGTTCTAATCTCTGGCGAAGCTACTAGATCAATAAATAGTAGCAAAACTATTTCATTCTCCACTTCTTTGTGTGTTTTTTTCTTCGGGATCCTGCCATAAATGATCTGGTTTACTTGGGTCTTACATCAAGATTTCTTCAAGCTGATTTTTACCCTTTCTAAGTTTTTGTTTTGCAATTTAAGGGAATATTGTTAGGAATCTTTTGCCTTCCTATATCATAATGTTTTGCAATGAGTTTATATAAATCAATGATTCTTTTGTCTGTCTGTTTAGCAAGGAGATCATATGTTTGCTTGCTGAGGCAGTTTCCAGGTTTCTTTGGCCACCTCATTATGGTGATGGTTTGACATCAATTATATTGAATGCCTTTGGCAAAGGTGATGGGAAGTAGGCTTGCATTGACCTCCTTGCTGCCCCTACAACTTCAGA
This sequence comes from Myrmecobius fasciatus, assembly GCA_023553655.1. Taxonomy (NCBI): domain Eukaryota; kingdom Metazoa; phylum Chordata; class Mammalia; order Dasyuromorphia; family Myrmecobiidae; genus Myrmecobius; species Myrmecobius fasciatus. Next base: position 29,427 of record JAJPUD010003247.1, on the reverse strand, counting down.
GAGCCTCTAGTCAGTTTAACTCCTAGATTTTTACAGAGGGACCCCAAAAAGGGCATGTGATTTGCCCATGTCATTTATTCAACTGTTCCTGAAAATAAGAATGAGCTAAGTGGAGTTAAATGGAGTCTACTTATAGGCTTATGGGCAATTTAAGTTGGAGAGCACCTGAAGTCTATCTTATTCACCTCCTTCAGTTTATTTTATTTTATTGCTGAGGCAATTGGGGTTAAGTGACTTGCCCAGGGTCACATGGCTAAGAAGTATTAAGTATTTGAGGTCAGATTTTAACTCAGGTCCTCCTGACTTCAGGGCTTGTGCTCTATCCATTGTGCCACCTAGCTGCCCCACCTCCCTCATTTTAGCATGAGGAAACAGAGCTCCAGACTTAGTGTCAGGATATGGACCTAGTTCTAATCCACTTCTATCTCCCACTTGACCATTTGTAACTGAATTGCTGACATCTAACTTCTCTCACAGGGAACAAAGGTACCAGTCCTTCTAGAGTATTAATTGCTAATCAATAATCTCAGCATTCAAGATAAGCAAGGTAAGCAGAGAAGGGGACCCTTCATTTCTTCTAGGTGCACCCTAGTCCCAAACTCACTAGTCCATTCACTTTGCTTCTCCTGAGGAAAGTTTAAGCATTTGGGAATGGCAAAGCTTTCAGAAAAAGAAAATTTTGGTTGGATGTGAGACTTGGGGACAAACTTCTTCCCCTTTTCTATCCTTCCTGAAATTGTCCCCATGAGCTGTTAAACCCTTCCCAGAGAAATCAGACATGAGTACTCCTATGCCTAGGGAAACATTATATCTTCCTAGGATGGCTTGGTCCCTGTTCCAGAAGCCCTAGGATCCCTGTAGTTTTCTCCCTTTTTCTCTCCTAACAGAGTAGCTCCCCACACTTTCAACTTGGTCCTTAGTTTCACCCTCTCTGGTCTCACCTTCTCTCCTCCTCTAGGAACTCTCAGCCTTGAGGAAATTTGAAAAGGTGAGAATTTTTTTTGGGGGGGGGGACAAAGTCATGGGATCAGGGAGGCATGTGTCCCCTGGGAAGGCAGAGAAGAAGGATACTACAGGAAGGGTAGAAGTATTATATCCCTTCCCAGCCATCCTCACCTCTCCCTCATCCCACCAAACACTGCTTTTACTTTTTCTGAAGTCTAGTAGAGGGCAGAGAAATGGGCACCTTCCTAACCTGTGGCTGGTCACTGGAAAATTACCTGAAGCCTTTCTATAATGGTAGAATCTTCCAAAACTTAAACTCACCATAATTTTCAGAAATAGTCACCTCATGTCATAGTGAAGTATCAGAAGACAAAAATGAAAGAGGTATGATTAAACAGTTGTTCTGGAAAAGATCTGGGAAGAGTATAATAGGCTTCAAGTTCAAATATAGTCAACTAGTAAAAAAATGGCGGCCAAAAAAATCTAATGCAATCTCAGACTGCATTAGGAGAGGTTTAACTTCTAGGAACTGAGAGATCATATTTACCCAATAATCTACTCTGGACTCAACACATATATGTGGTATTATGTTCAGTTCTGGTTACAATGGTTTAGAAAGACATTGATAAGATGGAGTTCATCTGGAGGAGGGCAACCTATATGCTGGAAAGCCTTGAGTTCATGCCAGGAAAAGATTGAGGGAAAGAAATGGGATTGCTTAGCTTGGAAAAGAGAAGACTTGGGGGGGGATATAATAGCTGTCTTTGAATATTTGAAAGATTGTCATATGGATGGGGGATTTGACTGGTTCTGTTTGTCCTAGGGGAAAAGAACCAAAAGCAATAGGTGAACTTTTAAAAGAATTTTGGGTTTGATATCACAAAAGTCTTCCTAGTGACTAGAGCACCCCAAAACTGGGTGGTCTACTATTGGAAGTAGTGGGTTCCCTCTCATTCAGCATCTTCAAGAAAAGAGTAGATGACCGCTTATCAGATATATATTTAGAAGGGATTCTTTTTTAATGATAAATGACTCTGAAATACTGTGGCTCTTTGAGCAATAAATTGGAGGAAGACTTGATAACAAAGATAAATAATTATCACATATGCCCTTAATCAGGAGTAACACTTTGGCTCAACCACTTGCCATCTGGGCTAGTTTTCTTCTCTGTGAAATGAGAGATTTGATCTAGATGATGTCTAACATCCCTTTCAGCTTTAAAGCATGAGAAGTCTATGAGTACAGTGGTGACACAGAGACTGTGGGGCAATGATGTTCTCCAAGTGGCCCTTCTTGTTCCTGTGCCTTCTGACTGGTTGGGGCTGGACTAATGATGGTAAGCCAGCTTACATCCCACCTACTGAGCTGGGGACATGGATCAAAGTCAGACCCTGTGAATCTATACAAGTTTGTGCATGGGCAGTTATGTTTTTGTGAGACCCCCAAAGCCTGGGAGCCTGCAAGGTTGATAGGAGGCACACCTGGGCACCCCAGGGACCTGGTCAGGGGGCAAGGCCCTGGATGCATTCAGGGAGAGGCCACTTAGATGAGAGAATAAAGACAAGGAAGACAAAAGGATGAGTTTTTCCATCTCTGTCCAATCTACCCTGAGCCTTGGGGAAATGGGGGAGCACAAGGGGTAAGTCCAAGCTGGGATCTTAGGCCCTCAGAAACTTTCATGAATATGACTTCAGCTCCCCACAGGAATAGTGAAATTATTGAGTACATGAAGAAACTAGAAACTTCACGCCTCTCTCGGAAGCCTCCAAGTAACCAAAGGTGAGAGGGGATGGGCAGTAACCTTTTCCTTGTTCCTCTGTAGCTACCTCTCTGCTACTTCTTTCTTTTTCTTGGGGGGCACTCCTATGATAAGGGAACCAGGAAGTCTGATACCAACATTTCAATGGAGGGATAAGTCTTCCCCAATGTTTCCTTACAATTGCCACATCAGAAAAGGAGAATGAATTGCAATGTTTTTGTAAGGAATAAAGAAAAGATGCTGGCTCTTAATCCATAGTTGCCCAGCTGGCAAAAGGGTCAGATCTAGAATTGTTGTCTTTAGACTTCACAACCATTTCTCTTGCCATCACACCAGAAAGATTGAGGCACTGGGATGTAGCATGAAGGACACAGGCTCAAGATAATCTATGTTGGAATCCTGGCCTCTGAGAGTTACTAGTTGTGTGACCCTAGGCTAGCTGTCTAATTTTTCTGGGACTCAGTTTCCCCATGTAGACAAAGAATTTGGTTAGAGTCAGGAAGACTTAAGTTAAAATCTAGCTGCAGATTCTTACTAGCCTGCCTTTATCTCTGTTAGTTTTCCTATCTGTAAAATGGGGGTAATAATAACACCTCACAGAGTGGTTGTGATGCTCAAATGAGATAATATTTGTAAAATGATTAGCACAGTGCCTGACACATAGCAGAAGCTTAATAAATGCTGGTTTCTTTCCTCCTGACCCCATAGTTTTGCTATGATAGAGAAGTTAGTTATTATTTTTATAGTAATTCCATCACTTCCCTGAGCCTCAAGAATAGAAATGAGAATATTTGAGAAATGAACAGGGTGGAAGGGAAAGAATTGAATAGGTTGAATTTTATAATGGGCAAACCACTAAAAACTCTGTTCTAGGGACATGACATTGGTGTTAATCCAGGGGGTCACCTAATTAGCTTTCCCCCCACCCTCCTTCCCATTTTTTATTTTATTCTTATGTTCAGTGGTTTCCAGTTCAGAATAGACAGTATTATTCTTTTTGTTTTTCTGTTATTTATTTATTTATTTATTTTTTGCTGAGGCAATTGGGGTTAAGTTTTGCCCAAGGTCACACAACTAGGAAGTGTTAAGTGTCTGAGCCAGATTTGAACTCTGATCCTCCTGACTTCAGGTCTAGTGCTCTATCCACTGTGCCATCCAGCTGCCCTGACAGTATTATTCTTTTTTTATTAAAGCTTTTTATTTGCAAAACATATGTATGGGTAATTCTTCAACATTGACCCTTACAAAGCTTTCCGTTACAAATTTTTCCCCCCAATCCTCACCCCTCCCCTAGATGGCAGGAAATCCACTACATGTTAATTATGTTAAAATACTTGATAAATAGAATAGATGTATGCATATTTCCACACATCATTGTTGTGCAAGAAAAATCGTATCTACAAGAAAGAAAAATCAGATAAAGGAAACACAATGCAAGCAAACATCAATCGAGAGCATGAAAATGTTATGTTGTGGTCCACATTTCACATCCCTCTCTCTGAGTGTATATGGCTTTCTTCACTGAACAATTGAAGCTGGTTTGAAATATTTCATTGTTGAAGAGAGCTATGTCCATCTGAATTGATCATCATATAGTATTGTTGTTGCCATGGATAATGATCTCCTGGTTCAACAGTATTATTAAAGATACAGGAGGAAGGGACTCTTTTCTTCCTTTCCCAGTCTTCCCTTTCCCTTAGTGGAGGAAGCCTCCATGACCTGGACCTTAGATACTGCACACACAATGGCTTTATCAGTCCAGAGTGCAGACAGTGATTCTGACTTCTGTCTCATAATTTGGCCAATATAATTCCTGCAATCTTCTAAACTGAGCACTGCATGGCCAATCCAGGAGCTAGAAGTGGGTTGCTGGTCTCCTAGATGGTTTATGGGGAAGGGTCAGGATTCCATAAACATTTTAGCTTTGCTTATGACTCAGTGCAATCCTGGTACCAAACCATCACAGACTTGACTTCCCCTCTGCATGAATCACATCAACCAGTTGATACAATGAATAAAGAAGATGACTTGGTATCAAGAAAACCTGATCTCCTCAGCCTTTTCATGCATGGTTCTTATCTCCTTCCCTCTATTCCTCTCCATCACTTAATAATCCTTCCCTTCCTTTCCCAGATCAATCCACATACTGGAGGATAAACTGAAGAATGTCATCCTCTCTACTGTGAATGTCAGTTTTCAGACCAATAGCATCCAGTCTCTGGTCTACAAGCTCACCTGTGACTTCTCTGGACTCACAATCAACAATTCATATGTACAGAAGGTCAGCGACATCTCCTTCATTGATTCCTTTTACATTCTGTACAGATGCTCTGGGAGCTGTCCAGTATAAATTAGCTTCAGTTTAAATTCTTGATTCCCCTCCCCCAAACAGTTGGTGAGTAGGGGTCAAGATCAATAGACTGTTATCCTGGCCTTGCTTCTGACTCAGTAAGATCCTGACACCAAACATTCATAGACAGGATCTCCTTTCTATGTAAAATCATGTTAGATAAGTGGGGGACTTCAAGCTGGAAAACTTTGAGTCCTACTTCAGACACTCACTGTGTGATCCTATGATAGCAACTTCTCTGTACCTCAGTCTCCTCATCTATAAAATGGGCATAACAATAGCACTTTCCTTTCTGAGTTGTTGTAAAGATAAAATGCATTAACATATATAAAGTATTTTGCAAACCTTAAAGTACTATGTTAGTTATTACTATTGTTTTACTATAAGTAAAGCACTTTTGAGTTCCTAATGGGAAATGTTATAAAATGGCTAATGAGGAAAAGGGATTTGTATAGGGGGAAGAACACTAGATTTGGAGTGAAAAAACTTTAGTTGTTTGTAGATACTCACCTGTCTGAGCTCCAGTTTTCTCATCAATGAAGGAAGGGACTTGGACAACCAGAAAATCTCTAAGGTTTTTTGCAGTTGTGGCCCTAGGACCCTATCCTTCAGACTGAAGCTTTACTAAGGGTAGAGAATTTGTTTCCCCAGTGGAAGTTTCCCCCTGGCTGGTCTAATGGAACTGTCGTTTTGTTTAACTTGAGCTCTTTCCACAGAAGCTAGTTAATTTACAATATCGACCCCTTGACTAGTCAATGATGGAGCATCATTATCCATAGGTCCCAATAGTATATGAAGCAGGGCTGGTACAAAGAAATACAGAAAGAGCTTCCTACCACATGTCTTGCCCCTCCTGGGCTTCCGAGCCTAGTTTAATGGGTAGCACACTGAATCTTGGAACATCAGCCTGAACATTTCATCCAATGGTACTCCGTCCCTTCTAATTGGTATCCAACGTCTTCGTGTTTCCCTCCAAAAATGGGAAGCAAATCCTTGTTACAGTGGCTTGGCCAATGCTCATACCTCTTCTGGACCCCCTCAGGCCATCACCAGGCACACCATGCAGTTCCCTGCTGAGCTGACTCAGCAAGCCTGCACAAAAAGAAGGGTGTCCCAGGAGCTGCGGTTAATCTGCATCTACTTTGACATGAAACATTATTTCCAGGTCAGAGCCTTTGAGGGAATCAAGGTGGGGAGGAGGGAAATCACCCCAGCTTCCCTCCCAGGAGTGTCCCATTATCTGGGTCCTACCCTTCTAGCTTTGATCCCAGTCCCCCTGATTCCATGTGGAAGAATGGTAGTAGGATAAAAGGATCATGACCCAATCTTTCCTATTCCCTTTTGCATTAAATCTCATCCTTCTTTTCTCTTCTGTGCCAGCTTCCTCTCTCTGTGCCCTGTCCTGTGCCAATCCTTGTGAGCCATTCTTTACTAGCTCCACTCTTTCCTGTATTAATCGCAGCCTCCTTTATCTTTCCTGTGCCAACTTTTGCCCTCTCTGCCCCTTCTAGTACCAACCCTTGTGAGCCATTCTTTACTAGCCCCACTCTCTCCTATATTAATCCCAGCTTTCTTTATTTTTCCTGTGCCAACTTTTGTCCTCTCTGCCCCTTCTAGTTCCAACTATCATGGGCCACTCTTTACTAGCCCCATTCTCTCCTGTACTAATATCAGCCTTCTTTCTTTCTTGTGCCAACTTTTGCCCTCTCTGCCCCTTCTAGTACCAATCCTCTTTTCCTCTGACTTCCTCTGACACCATCAAGGATAAAAAAGTCATTATCATCTTCAAACAGCTGACCTGAAGACAGGCAGCTGGGTGATCTCATGGCTCCTGGGTTTGAGTGGCAGGAGCTGGGATGTTCTTCCCACCTATTTCATCCCTCTTCCTCTTTCTTCACTCCAGGATGACAATAATAGTCTACTGCTCAATGACAACATCCTAGGAGCCAGCTTGGTGAACCATAGCGTGTTCAACCTGAAGCAGAGTATAAACATCAGCTTCTGGCACAATGAAAGCCTGGTGAGTAGAGAGGAATCACTCCAACACACACACACACACACATGCACACACACACACACATACCACACACACACACACACACACCACACACACACACACCACACACACACCACACACACACACACACACACACACACACACACACACACACCCCTTTGAAAGCTGCTGGTACAAAACCAAAACATTGAAGCCATTGCCAAATCTTTGCATTTTGATGTGGTAGTTTTCCCTAAATAATTTAGCTGGTCAGGACTCCATCAATATTTGTTCAGTGTCTGGGACTAGCCATAGGATTGAGGTTTGAGAACTGTCTTTGGCTGGAATGAACCCCCAAATGGAACTTTTAGAAAGTAAAGTGTCTTGAAATTGGACTATTCTTGAGTAGCTTGAACTCTCCCATGGTACAATGGGGCATTTGTCCAGTTGGGATTGAAAGAGCCCTCTGTGGGAGTCAGGCAACACAGCTCTTCCACTAATTTGCAAGATGATCTTAAGTAAGTAATATCCCTCCTATCGGCCTGTTTTCTCATGTGTCTAATAAGGGAGTCAACATATTTGATCCCTGAGATCTACTCTAGCTCTAACATTCTATGGCTTAGAGAACTGAAATCACAGTCAGATAATCCAGGTTTGAGTCTTGTTTCTATTATTAGTTGTGTATCTTCTTGATTTCTGTTGCCCCATTTGCAAAATGAAATTAAATGTGATCATTTTAAGAAATACCTGGAGGGAGACTAGCTTCCACATTTCCCCCCTTCTCTAGGTACCTGTGACATCACACAGAATATGTTTTCTCTGCTTGCATTAATCCCAGAACATTTTATCCAGTGATTTGACAATGTGGGAAATTGCTCAGCTCTATAGGTAAAGGTAGTTCTCATTTCAGATCAAGTTCAGTTAGGGAAGAAGTGAGGACGGAAGCCCTTCCATCCTTGACACTGACTTCGACAGCTGACCAGGACCTTCTCTCACTTGACCTTCTCTTTCCTCCGTCACAGGCTACATATGATTTGATGTGCGTCTTCTGGAAGGAAGGAGCAGGTGAATTCCAAGAGAGGGTTTGGCAGAGGCTGAAAATGTCAGCAAAGAATGAACAGCTGGTTGTCCAAGGCTATAAAGTATTGGGGGGAAGCCATAGTTACCTAGAATTGCTAGAAGTAGCCAGTCCTTCATTTCCAAGACCTATTTCGAGGGGTTTGGCAATCAGCTTAGCACTGGTATTGGCTGGGATGAAGGGAAGCTCATAGGTACTTTTTATCCTTCCAAAGCCTCTCCCATCTCTGATCTGATTTTTTGGTTTTGTTTTTCAAGGTAAATGTTATTGATATATTTTGAAGGTTTTTTCATCATTTAGATTTCCCCTCATGTCCCTTCCTCTTCCCCTTCCAGAGAACCATTTCTTATAACAAAGATTTTTTTGTAAGAAAGAAAAGAGGAAGAAGATGGAAAAAAGAAGTAAAACCAAACAACATATGGAAAAAATATGATGTTTTACCTAGCACCCATAGATATCATTCCCCTCTCTCCACTAGACACTACTATAAAAAGTATACTATAAAAAAGTGGGGACCAGCATCACCTCATACATCTTTTTGGGGGGCTAAGCTAGTTTTTTTTAAATTTAGGAACATTAATTTTCAATTTTTTTGGTGCTCAGTGTCCTTTCCACTTACATAAAGACATTTAGATTATTTGTGGTTCTGCTTCAACTTCATATCAGTTCATATAAGTCTTTCCATGCTTCTCTGTATTTTTCTGTTTTTTTTCCTGTGTCCAATAATATATCATTTAGTCATTATCCATCTGATTTCATTTTATCCCTACTATCACACGAGGAGTAGTGGTAGAGTATGCTCACTTCTCAGAAGAGAAAACCAAGTCCTAATCATGGCTTTATTTATATTTGTCTTTGGGGTCTTTTCTTGTCTCATTCACTTTCTTTCCCTACCCCTCCACAAAAGTATTTCTTAATTATGCTATGCTCAGGCCAGTATTAAACTTAGCTGACTTCTTCAAGTTGACTTGAGATGAGAATTGGTGATAGTGGGGAAGGCCAGCTTGGGTAGAGTGGGAAAATATTGGAATGGGAATCAGAATGAGATTTGGAATGGGAATGGTAACATCTCTGAGCATTGGTGTTCTACTGTAGAAAGAAGGGGACTGGACCAGATTATATCCAAGTTCCTTTCTAACTCAAATGAAAAAATCTATGATGCCATATTTGCTATGGGTAGACCACCTTACTCTCCACCTCACCTCACAACCTGGATAATAAAGAGCCAATATTCCTTACTGCCTACTATGTTTATTGAATTGAATTGAGATTTGAATGGCTTCTCATTTCTTGGCTCCTTCTATACCTTTTCTTGTCCCAGGAAAAATCACTTGGGGGGCCTGGAGCACTGAGGGATGCAAGACCATGGAGGTAACACCACATAAGGTCCTGTGTCAATGTGACCACCTCACTTACTTTGCTGTCCTCATGGTAAGTGGCCAACCCAAGGTTGAACTCACCCATCCAGTCTGGTCCCAGAAAAGAAATACTTCTCCAAAGTAGTTAGCTCATCTGTTTACATTTAATTATGCTCTGGCCTCTTATTTCACCTCTTTCAGAAACTCTCATCAAGCAATATTAGCATGGAGCTACTGGATCCGCTCACCTACATCTCCATTGTGGGCTGTAGTTTATCTATTGTGGCTTCATTGCTCACCATCCTGCTCCATTTCTATTCCAGGTACTCCCTAGCATCAATGGCAGGTTCCCCTAGGGATCAAATTTTCATGTCGTTCCATTCAATTTCCATGTCATCAGATTTCCATCCATCAAATTCCTATTCCCTCTCCACCAAGAAAAAAAAACCATCTCTGTTCCTCATGTCTTCTCCCAGGGAAAACAAGGAAGATGGACAGTTCTATGGAATAATAGAGCATATGCTAGTTAGGATGGGCTGGGAAGAGCATCTGCCCTATTTGTCCTTCTCCAGATTGGGAAAGGCTCAGCTATAGCTTGAGTTTGGGTACACTTTGTCCTGGGATCCTGGGGATTTGAGCTAGGTTGTCCCACTCTAATCTATTGACTTCTTCATCTCAGAAGAATCCTTGTATGCTTCCCTAAGACCTTCAATCTGGGGATCATAGAACACTGCAGGTAAATGGCTCCCCAGTTTTTCAACTCCTTTTCCTGAACAGATGGAAACAATGAGGCAAAGAACTGGGAATTCCTTCTCTGCCTACCTAAGACAGAAGTCTCTTCTGTCCCCTGGCTTTCTCATTTGAGAAAGATCCTTTGCCCATGAAGTTTGGAAGCAGCAGATACAGTAGTACCTATTTATGTGGGGTGGAGGGTCTCCAGGAACAACCAAGTCCCAAGTGTTGTTCACAATAAGAGTTAGGTTTCTTGTACCAGCTCTGTTGGAAAATGATGGAGAGATGGAACAGAGAGTAGGCTAATCTATACTGAAGATAGACAAATTCTAGCAAATGACAAATAAGTGTTTAGTTTTTAGAGGTAAGATTTCTGGGCCTGGAACTCCTGATGATTAGCTGGGTCCTGTTGATGTTGCTGGTATGGGGGAGAGTGGCAAACTTTTTAGATCCATTCCCACCCCAACTTTCATTCAAGATCCTTCTGTCTTTTGGGGGGAATGAATTGTTTAGCCTATTCTAATAGCAAGGGGGCCACCCACATCTCATTTCAGGAAGAAGATAGATTCCACAACCTATATCCACATGAATCTACATGTGTCTGTCATACTCTTGAATGTCACCTTCCTGCTCAGCCCTTCCCTGGTCTTGCAGCCAATGGGCTGTGTGGCCATGGCTGCCTCGCTGCACTATTCCCTGCTCAGCTGCCTCACCTGGATGGCCATTGAAGGCTTCAACCTCTACCTGCTCTTTGTCCGAGTCTATAACATCTATATCCGGAGATATATCCTCAAACTCTGTGCCTTCGGTTGGGGTGAGTACCAATCCCTCTCTCCTTCTGCCATTCTTTGACCTCTGTTTTCCTCTACCCAGATCCTCTATCCCCCTTTTCCTCTTCTTTTACCATAATCATTTCCACCCACTTCTTCAATAGTACAATCAATGTTAGGAGATCAGAGACAGACAGACAGACACACACACAGAGAAAGACAGAGAGAGAGACAGAGACAGAGAGACAGAGAGAGACAGAAGCAGACAGAGAGAAAAAAGAGAGGGGGAAAGAGAAAACAGAAGAAGAAGAAGATAGATGAACAGATAGGAGAATGTATAGATGGATGGATAAATAAAAGAGATAGATGGTAGATAGATGGATAGATATGAGAATGGATATTCGGATGGATCAATGATACATACATAGATGATGGAAAGATGAATTACGTATGAATAAATAGGAATGTAAGCAGATGGACAAATATGAGAGTAGATGTATGGATGAATAGATGAATGGAGGGATAGATGAAAGAAAGAAAGAAAGAAAAAAGAAGGAAGGAAAGAAGGAAGGAAAAGAAAGAAAGGAAAGAAGGAATGGAGAGAAGGAAGGAGGAAGAAAAAAGGAAGGAAGAAAGGAAGAAAAAAGAAAGGAAGAAGGAAAGAAGAAAGGAAAAAAGGAAGGAAAGAAAAAGAAGAGACAAAATTTCTGTTAGTAAGATGGACTAGGGAGACAGGGAAGGATAGAGAGATAGAAAGCATTTATTAAATGCTTACCATGTAAGAGAGTATGTGCTAAGCACTAAAGTTGCAAATGTAAGCAAATAAGAGAGTCCTTCCTTTTAAGTACCTTACATTTTAATGTAGGAAGTCCTAAAGTCCTAAATCCTAATGTAGGAGGTGAAAGAGGGGAAGGATATTCATTCAAGGGCATGAGGGCTGGTAAGCATGACTGGGACCCCTCCTGGGACCCTTGATCCAGTCAGCCAATCAACAATTAGGAAAATGAAAAAAAAAACAATTAGGAAAATGGACTTTCCTTGGAACCTCGGAGCATGTTGGGGGTGGAGGTTCCAAGGAGGTTCCACAGAAGAGGATGGTTGATTACACTTCTAGGAGAAGATATCATTAGAGACCTCAAGAAACAGACAAACAACCGATTGTGTGTGTGTGACAAGAAGTGGGTGCAATCCAGTAGGAAGAGAATAAGCATTTATTAAGTACCTACTATGTGCTAGGTACTGTCTTAAGCACTTTACACTTTATTTCATTTGATCCTTACAAAATCCTGGGAGATTTTATTATCCCCACTTTACAGGTGAAGAAACTGAGACACACAAAGTTTGAGTGACTTACCTATAATCACACAGTTATTAAGTGTCTGAGGTCTGATTTGGGTTTACATTTTCCTGACTCCAGGAACCCCATTCTGTCCCCTCTTGTGTTGCCTAGTGAATATCAGGGCTTAGAATTCATTCATATCTATTATCCTTCCCAGGAACAATTGGGAATCTGTTTCAGGTTATCCAATAGACTCCATTAGTCTCCATGGCCAGTCTCCCCTGTTTGAGGCTCTCTTCTCTCAACAGGGTTTCCTGCCTTCATAGTGCTTCTCCTCCTCCTTTTGAAGAGGTCTGCATATGGACATTATGCTATTCCAATAAAAACCAGCCCGGAGAATGATACCAACTCTCAAAATGCTTCCATGTGAGTGCCCTGGAGTCTCAGGACCTGGGGAGTCCCGAGTTCCAGGAGTTGTGGCTCCAGGGTGTGATTGGGAGCAAGGGCTTTCAGTTTCCTTCCCCAGCTCCAACTGGTTTCTGGAAATCTTTCCTTCCTTCCCAGGTGCTGGATCAAATCAGTGGAAATCCATCAGGTCTTTGTCATGGGCTATGCAGGTGTTGCATCCCTTTTCAATCTGGTCATCCTCATATGGGCAGTGAAGATGCTCTGTGGTCTGCGCTCTCGGGAGAAAAAGTGGGAATCACGAATCTGCAAGGACTTCGCCACTGTCCTGGGTCTGAGCTTGCTGCTGGGGATCACCTGGAACCTGGCTTTCTTCTCCTTCCAGGAATTCCTGGTGCCTCAGCTCTTCCTCTTCACCATCTTCAACTCCCTATATGGTCAGTCGTCCCCTCTCTAGACTTGGACTGAGGGAGGGACAGGAAAGCCAAGTGTGGCTATAGGGCTACTTGTCTCTATAGACAAGGAGAGAGAGGGACCTCAGGACCATCTGATCTCTTTCTCAGTTCCTCTTGGGTGATCAGAGCGAGGGTTGGAAGGATTGCTCAAGATCTGTGGGCTTTTGCCAACTGGAGGAGAAGTGGAGTAGAGTTAGGGATTACTCCTAAGACTTTGGTGTAGTGCTTATTATTTCCTCCTGTTTGTTTGTCCCTCATCTTGACTACACCAATCTCCAGGAAGTTGACTCTTGTTCCATGTGTCTTGGGCATCTTCTAGGACAACTAATTAGCCCTAGAGCCTTGAAATTTGTCCAGTTTTCCTGGCCAAAGTTTGTCTAAACTAGCCAAAATCTCATTTGCTTCTCTATTGGGAATAGTGGATTAATTCCCTTCTGTCTTTTCTAAATATTCCACCATGTTCTATTCCCTTTCCTGAAATGGGGATTGTGCATGGCTTGGGATCTTAGGGAATGGTTAAATACTCCCAGGAGGGCCAAGATTACTCATCTGATTCTTCCAGTGATATGCCATCATTCTGTTTACAGGTTTTTTCCTCTTCCTGTGGTTCTGTGTCCAAAAGCGGCACTCTGATTTGAAGACTGAGGTCTCCAGCTCTTCACAGATTCGGACTGGTCTCCAGAGCCATGATTCTCCTTTCAGAGCTGATCAATTGTCTTCTGTCACTTGCTTGTCCAGTCCTCATGGCATAAGTCACCAAGAGGGTGAAGTGAAGGAGAATATGGGACATAAGGAGACACAACCTACCATGCCCAGTACTATTGGCTTTCCCAGGAGCCAAGATACGGCCAAAATCCTGAGCCCACATTCAGAATCTTCCCCTTGATTTTTCTCTCAGAAAAAAAAAAGAAATAAGGACCACTGCCAGAGGCATGTAATTTTCCCCATTGGACATCTTCCTTCAGAGCAGGATCAGAAAACTCAGTTGGAGGGTATCTAAGCATTGGCTCAGTGGTCTTTGGAGACAATCATGGTAATTAAGAGGAAACACACCTGGATTAGGAGCCAGATCTGAAGCCTCGATCCTGCCACCTGTTTCCTGGTATCACTTTGGGCAAACCATAAGTAGCTCCCTGAGCTTCTGTTTCTTTATCTGTCAAATGGAGAAAATCCTATATCTCATGAATGTTAGGAAGAAGAAGCATATTGTAGTAAAAAAAGTAATAGACTAGAAGTCAAAGATATTGACTTTCAATCTTAGCTTTATGTAACCTTGGGCCCTCTCTGGCCCTCAGTTTACCCATCTGTAAAAAAAGATGACATTGAACTAAATAATTTATGGGGTCCCTTACAGCTCTGGAATTCTGTGATTTTTTGACCCATTGTACTGATTTCTATATAAGTACTTTGAAGACCATAAATTCTGTGGAGACTTTTTTTTTAAATTGTGATTTTCTATTTGGGGAATTCCCCATGTGGAAGTTTCGTCCATCTGTGCAGATCAGCAACTCTTCTGTAAATTAAGATATTAGATTTTTGCCTGGGCACAGGCCAGGAAGTGAAGTGATCCAGAATTACACAGTCAGTATATGTTAAAGGAAGGTCTTGAACCCAGAAGCTGTTATCTCTTTAGGTATTTCCTTAAATCACTCTCCCATGCTTCTTCTCTAATGGACGTAAGAGGCTATTATTTTTTAATTTTTTCTTTCTTTTTATCTATTTAATATTTTCCCCCAGTTACATTCAAAACAATTTTTTTCATTTGTTTTTAAGATTTTTGAGTTCTAGGTTCTCTTTCTTATCCCCCCACAATTAAGAAACCACATGTGAAGTTATGTAAAACATTTCCATAAGTCAAATTGTGAAAGAAAACATAGATCTCCCACCCTAAGGAAAATAAAAACCCTCAAGAAAAATTAAGTTAAAAATAAAGAGAGAGATAGAGTGATAATGTTTTGATCTGTGTTCAGACTCAATCAGTTCCTTTTCTGGGTATGGATAGGATTTTTCATCATAACTTCTTCAGAGTAGTCATGGATCATTGTACCACTCAGAATAGCAAAGTCATTTGTAGCTGGTCGTCCCAGAACATTGCATAATAGCAAAGTATGCTATTACTTTGTATACAATATATTTCACTTTGTTCATGGATGGCTTTCTGGGTTTTTTTTTCCTAAGAGCATCTTGCTCATAATTTCCCAGAGAACAATAATATTCCATCAAAGAAACTTGCTTCAAATTTTTTTTACAATTACTATTGCTAGTTGTATTTTCCCCCATTTATTTTCTCTCTCTCTTTTCACCCTGTCCCTCCTCAAAAGTGTTTTGCTACTTTCCACTTCCTCCTCCAATATGCCCTTTCTTTTATCACCTTCACCCCTTTACATATCCAATTCCCCTCCTATTTTCCTACAGAGTAAGATAGATTTCTATATCCTTCTTAGTTTGTATGTTATTTCCTATTTGAGCCAATTCTGATGAGAGTCTCGTGTAAAAGGCTATTATTAACAAGAGGGAGGGAATAATTGAGTTTTGTTTATTTCTGCCTTCCTCCCTTCCCTTGCCACTATCCATTCCAACATGAACATGAGCATTTTCCTGGTTTGTGGTGAATGTTGTCCAATTCTTTCCCTGCCCTACCTCCTTCACTTCCAATGCAATGGGCAAGACTTCCTCATGGGAACATCACTATCTTTTGTTTCCCTAGCACTCAGCACAGAACCTGGAACATGGTAGATACTTAAGATATACTAGATAATTGATAGGGATTGAGGAGGAAGAGCTAGTTAAAGGGGGATTTGATGCATTCATTTGGTTGAACATCAGCCTCCAGTGGGAATTGGTGTTCTGGTAAATAGACTTCCGAAATGTGGATCAGGACTAGGACCTGTTGTCCATTGGGATGTCACTGCTGATTGATTGAGCTATAGAGCCTCTTTGGGGTAGATGAACCTAGTTATCTAGCTCTGAGGGAGATACCATTTCCCCATTTTCTTTGGATTCTGTTCCCCACTAATTTCTGACAGGAGCCAAACCTTTGGGCATCTGGGGTGAGATAGCGGGTGTATCAACGTTTATATAGTAA
The DNA here is from genome assembly GCA_023553655.1 of Myrmecobius fasciatus. Taxonomy (NCBI): domain Eukaryota; kingdom Metazoa; phylum Chordata; class Mammalia; order Dasyuromorphia; family Myrmecobiidae; genus Myrmecobius; species Myrmecobius fasciatus. The sequence goes on along the minus strand of JAJPUD010003247.1, from coordinate 13,215 downwards.
CTTGGACAAAACGTATCACTTCTCCAAATCTCCACTTCCTCAACTGAAAAAGGGAATATTAATCACATACTCACTTCATGGAGCTATTGTGGGAGGAAGGGCGATAAATGGTTCTGTGAAATCGAAAGGAAGGAGATCAAGTATGATAAAAATCTTGTAAATTTTAAAGGGCCGTAAGGTCTGCAGTCATCATTACTGTAGTGAAACACAGACATTTCCTGTGGGCAGAGTCTTGTGCGAGGTGCTTTAAGAGGAGGCAGGGGACTTGGGAGACAAACCAATTACAATATAATCAAGGGGGAAGGCAATATATGGGAAACCTCAACTTTCTGAAGGAGGCACATCCTCATGTTACTGATGCCTTAGGAAGGGGAAAAGAACATATTCTTCTGGCTCTTTAATCCAGATCAGGCTTACCCTGCTTTATTCAGCTAACTCAGCCCAATCTAAAACTGCTTTTCCCTTATACAGGTGCAATCCTGGGCTTCCTGATAAGAAAGCTATAGTGAGAGAGGGGGCCAGTAAGATTGAACTGTTGGCCATGTTCGCTGGCAGGAAGCCGGAGCCCCAAATTTCATTCACAGCTGTTAGGATAATCATGAAAGAAGCAGCCTTGGAGGGGGAGTTGAGAAATAGATGGGTGATCTTGGCCAAATCATTCAGTTTCATCAACTGAGCAGGCTGGATTGATCGATCAATTTATAAACATTAAGCACCTACTATGCCCCAGATATTGTGCTAAATACTACCAATACAAAGGGAAGCTAAAGACAGTCTCTGCCCTCAGTGAGCTTATTATAATCTAGTGAACTGATCAACCATCTTTAATATTCTCTGGTTTTATGAATTCTGTTCAATCTAGTTTCCCCTTCAGAGTCAACAGTGGGGCCAGGAGACAGGGTACACCATTAGAGATGTACCTAGGTGATCGTGTGGATATGGTGTTGGGTCTGGAAGCAGGAAGACTTCCATTCCCACCTCAAACACTACCTCCCATTGCCTCTTTCTGAACTATGGGAAAATAACTTGATTTCCAGTTGACTCTGGCTTCCTGCAAACAACTCTAACCCGGGGCCAGTTCAGTGACTGGTACGTCCCCACTTGGAACTTCCACACTGCCCTCACTCCTTCTGGCTCACCCTCTGAGCTATTTGTGGTTTTTTAAAAAATGTGTCTTGCTCTGATCCCCTGAAGAACCCCATCCCCTACCTTCTACTCAGTATAGGAAGTTCATAAATAGAAAGTAGAAAGGGCAATAGCAGGAAGTAAGATTGCAAAGAGAAACCTAGAAGTCACACATATACCTTCCCCAAGATCAAAGGAGCACAATTTACAAAGTGTTATTATATATGAATCATAAGTCACAGTCTGGTAGCATGTGCCAAATCGGGGGAGTCAATTAAGCTGTGCCCTCTGTGCCCTTTGATCCTAAGATAGGTAAATCTCAGGTAAGTTCCGGACATCCACAATAAAGACCAGTAGAACACCAAATGGTTTTTGCTAACTTTGGGTCATGTGAATATGGTGACTTTAAAGTTTTATTGAGACCTTTGAGATGATTGGGATATGTTAATGAACTTACCCCAAGATGGCATGGGTGAGAGTAGGTTCCCCTGAAAAAAACCTACAAAAATGAGACTTCAAAGTCTTTTCTCTCCCTCTTACCCTCAGTTCTCTTTTTATTTCTATTAGTTCCATGCTATCCAACTCTAGTCCATGATTACACGAGTGATACTCCCTGCCTCTCGCTCTCCTAGCCCTCACATTTCTTGCCTTCCTCCACCACCTCATCCCTTGTCCCCACTACATCTGCCTCCGTACACCTTTTACCACTTGTCTTGTATATTTTCTGTACTTGTTCCTCTTTGCACCTTCTGTCCCTTATAAAAGTGTGATTGTAATCTTACTCCCCACTCCCATAATGGTCTTTCCTGGTGAATACCCAAAGAACCAGACATTCCTGTCCCCATTTCATAATTTCATAAATTAATTAGCAATTCACTGCTCCATCTTTACACTGGCTGCATTGACCCTATGAGAGTGACCTTCTCTCTTCCCTTTCCATTTCTTCTTTATCTTTTGTCTTCTCCTAATAGAATGTAAGCTCCTTAAGACTGTGAATTGCTTTTTTCCCCTTGTTTTTGTATTCTCAGGGCTTAGCATTTTAAAATGTCTTAAGGTGCCCAAATGTCTTAAATATAGTAAGCAGTTAAATTATCCAATCCTCTGTCTATTTATCCCTCTCTTTCTGTCTGCCTCTCTATCATTCTCTGTCACTTCCTCTCTCTCACGTATAAATGTTAGTTATCATCTTCATTTATTTTCATTGGAGATTGGGTAGGAAGGGAGTTAGAATTGGGCTTTACGTTCATTATTCTCAGTTATGACCACTAGGGGGCAGTGCCGCCCTGCTTTCTGCTCATTACCATTGTTTTTGTCTGGAGTTACCTTTCCATCTCAGTCTCTGAGCATCCTCCTCATGCTCCAGTTCGAGGAGCCCTGACTTCCCTGGCGCTTCCATGGCAGCCTGGATGGCTCCAGCATCCCATCTACAAATCCAGCTCCAAGCTGTCATGACTAGGTTTTTCCAGGTTCCATAGATAATCATCTCTGGCCTCTGAAATTCAAAAGATAAATGACACAGAACAGAAAGGAAGATTTCTCAGAACTGGGACAAAAGAAACAAAAGAGAAGTCAATCTTTCCTCTCCTACCAAATTTGGTCCATGTTACCCAAATTGTATATGAACTGGGATCTTCATTCTCTGGATGCAGCCAAAAATAGAATAGCAAAGAGCAGTGGTAGGAAGGGAAGAAGTAACTCCTCCAACTTATAATGTAATAAGAACTCTTAGATAATTATAAATAATAGAGCTTTATGGTTTACAAAGCATTTTCTTCACAATCAGGTGAAATGTCAGTATCTTCATTTTATAGATGAAGAAACTGAGGTTCACGAACATTTATATGACATCCTAAGTTTTGAAAAGTTCTTTACACATATCTTATCTGATCATCCAACAAAAAAATGCTATTATTATATCAATTTTCTAGCTGAGGTAACAAGTCTAATGTCTTGCCCAGGACCATACAACTAGTAAGTAGTTTCCTTCTGAATCATCAAATTAAAAAGTCAAATGTTTGTTGGTGCAAATGAGTGGGACAACATTTCTGCAGATTTCAATTCTGTCTCATTTCATGCTATCTTCTGAGGATGACTGAATACCTTCCTTTAAAAATTAGACAATACGGAATAGATTGAAGCATATTCTCTCTCTCTCTCTTTTTCTCCCTATCTCCTTCCCCTCCTCTGTCTCTCTCTGTCTTTCTGTCTCTGTCTCTCTCTGTCTTTCTCTCTCTCTCTCTCTCTCTCTCTCTCTCTCTTCATATATACATATATTTATTTATTTATCACACATATATATCTTTAAACCTAATTTTTCTTGAGGGTTTTTATTTTCATTAGTGTGGGAGACCTATTTTTCCCGCAACTTGACTTTTATGGAAATATTTTACTTAACTTCACAAGTGGTTGCTTAATTGTGGGTGAGAATAAAGAAGAGAATTTAGAAATCATTTTTAAATCGATATAATTTTTTATTTTGAATTCAACTGGAGGAAAATATTGAATAAATAAATTTATAATAATAACAAAAACTGGGTAATAAAGTGATTGATTAATTATAAAGAAAGTGAAGGTGGCAGAAAAGGGAGTTAGTAGAATCACTCATTCAAAAAATGGGAGAATTCTCCAATAACCAGGGAATCAATGTGCACGATGTCTCAAAAGTCTCAGTGCACTTTAACACACTAAGTTAAAACTTAAACTTAGGCATCCTACTGCACTAAGATTTTTGGGACTCCTTGCTTTTATTAAAGAAGATGAGCAATGTACACATTTGACATTATTGCTACAAATGATACCAGAGATCAAGAAATTGTAGCTAAGTAGAAGGATGTCTTAGTTTTTCCTTGTTGAAGCAAACAAAGAATTATTTCACCACATACTCTTAGGCAAGAGGAAACATTATCTTATGGGATACCCAGTCAGTGTTTATTATGTGTGTGAACAAATAGATCATCATGAAGATAATTATAACTCCTATGGAAATGAAGAAATAGAGACATTCTATGATGAAAGAAAGTGGCTCAAGATTTTCAGGATATTCAGTCTCATACCTACATATCAGGAAGACTTTGAAAAAAAGAATTGGGAGCCACTCAGTGTGATGAACACTTGACAACATATTCATTCACATATACACAAATGAAACAAGGTCTTGATAGATAGGAATGAATTGGTTATAGATAAAACAGTGGTTTCCAAATCTCCCATAGGTATAAAACCAGTTGGTCTGTTGGTTAAAGCAAAGGCTAAAGCCAATATCAACTCTGAAGAAAGATAAAAATGAAAAGACACTGAATCTCAGCTCCTATCCAATCTGTTGCAGCAAGATGACTGGTATCTAGGGATCAGATACATGTTAAAATGTCAATTCTATCACACTTTCTGAGTTATGTTTAACCTAGACAGTTGCCACAATGAAAAGGTTAAGAGAGTCTAAGTTAATTGGCATTTAGTCTCCTTATCAAATGGCGAAACGTGTCATCTACTTTCAAAGATAAGCTCATTTGTAGAAATCTGCAGAAGATGACAGAAGTTTGTGACTAAGTGGCATGGAACTAAAAAACACAAAACAATTGAGGTGAAAACAAAGTGGCAGGGATTTTGGCAATTTTGTTTAAAAGGTTTTCAGGAATTGATTTTCAAGCTATCTCCAAAAGGGGATAATTCCAAAGGAATGAGAAAACCCCTCACAAATATGAATTTTACAAAATAAAAATGAAATAAGGGGAAAGACATCACCTACTACTGAACCATGTGCTGATATTCATATACATATTATATATGTTTCATGTGCCAGTATTCATATACATATATATATACACACATGTTTATATATATGTATGTGTGTATATATTATACATATAATTTTTAATGTAAATAGTCTATGCAAGCATTGACGGCACTTTTTAAAATTAAAGCTTTTTATTTAAGGAACACATGAGTAATTTTTCTACATTGACCTTTGCAAAATTTTTTTTGTTCCAAATTTTCCCCTCTTTCCCCCCACCCCCACTCCTAGATAATAGGTAGTCTAATACATGTTAAATATGTTAAAATATATGACAAATCCAATATATGTATACATATCTATACAGTTATCTTGCTGTACAAGAAAAATCACAACTAGAAAGAGGAAAAAAAAACTTAAGAAGGAAAACAAAATGCAAGCAAACATTCACAGAAAGCATGAAAATGTTATGTTGAGGTCCACATTTCACATCCCTCTCTCTGGGTGTATATGACTTTCTTCACTGAACAATTGGAAGCGGTTTGAAACATTTCATTGTTGAAGAGAATCATGTCCATCAGAATTGATCATTATATAGTATTGTGTATAATGATCTCCTGGTTCTGCTCATTTTGCTCAGTATCAGTTCATGCAAGTCTCTCCAGGCCTCTCTGAAATCATCCTGCTGGTCGTTTCTTACAAAACACTAATATTCCATGACATTCATATACCATAATTTATTCAGCCATTCTCCAACTGATGGGCATCTATTCAGTTTCTAGTTTCTAGCCACTACAAAAAGGGCTGCCACAAACAATTGAAGGCACTCTTGATGAAAACATAAGGGAACAGGTGAGCTTTCACTGATGGTTTTTCTATAGTAAACCATAACTTCTCACTCATGCAATTGACTGAAAGGGATTGGGAATATCATATGCCATTGGGTGCATTATTTGTTGATATAGTAAAAAGTTTAGTCTGCTCTTGATGAAGTAATAATGTTGGCTCTCTGTAATCACAATTTCCTTTTCTAGGTGTTTACTGGAAATTTCTTTAATGATCTCTTCTAGCATATTCCTGGGAATCTAAGAAGAGCACTGGCAAGATGCAAGTTGTAGATGGGGTAGAGTGGAAAAAGAATAATACTTGGAAAAAGACAACTTGAACTTGAGCTCTAGTTGTGAGTCCTATTCTTTGTTGAATTTGATCTGTTGGTTTCCTTAGAGATGTGGAAGCTGTGGCTGAGGCTCTCTCTTTAAACCTAGTTTCAAACCCTCAACCCCCAGTCCTATATCTACTCCTAGAGCAAGCACACAACCCCAAAACCTCAATAGCACAGACGCTGACTAATGGAAACTGTTGATATTTCCCCAAAACATAAAAAATACTCCTTACTTCTAAAAATAGCTTTTCATCTTAGTAACAGAGGGACTATGTATGCTTTACATTATACTTGAAAATGTTTGATGTGCAGTATTTTACAATTAACTTGCTGAGTGATCTTGGGCAAGGTATTTCTCAACCAGGGTCTCTGTTTCCTTATCTATCAGAGTCACAGATTTAGAGCTGAAAAAGATCTTAGAGACCATTGGTTCCAAATCCTTTATTTTACAGATGTGGGAACTGAGGCACAAAAAGGTCAAATGACTTTACGGGAGGTTACATAGATAATAAGTTTCTGGGAAAGGATTTGAATTCGGGTTTTTCTGATTCCCAGTCCAGCTTTCTATTTATCATACTTTCTAATTGCCTTTAATATGTAGTCTGCCTCCATCTTACCATTAGAGTAAATACTAGGGAATCTCATCTGGTTAATCCCATGCCTAATTGTGCACTGGCTATTGCTGCTGGTCATCTTTTTCTGAGTCTCTTGGCTTTGGTACATAATGAAGACAGCTAAAAGAGAAAAGGGTGCAGTTGAATACAAAATAATACAAAAAACCCAATAAGTACCTCTTTCCTGATGAGGTATCAGAGAAATTTCAGACAGATTTCCGGGGTTTGGCTGTGCTGATCTGGGGAAACCAGAACTCAGGCAAGATGACCAGGGCTCAGGATGATTGCTTTCTAACTTGGGGACAAAGTATTTACAGGAAAGGATGCCCTGCTTCCAATAATCCTTCTTTGCCCTCTTGGGGAAGAGAGGATGGTCAAGGGTCTCAATTTCTCAACCACAAACTGCATCTTGGGCCAGATTCTGCTCTTTTTTCTTTTGTGCCCTCATCCTCACTTAGAGCTGAAGGAAACCAGAAGTTTCCCATACTTGGACTATCTTCTTAGTCTGGCTGTGTTTCCAGTAAGATGCTGACATGAAACCTTGACCAGGCATCCAGGAAGCTGCTAATGTCATTTGGTGGAATCCTCCCTGCTCTTCCACAAACGTGGACAGAGAAGGATCCCCTGGTCTTGTCCCTTTCTGAGGGATTAAGGGAGTTAGGAGCTAAGGATTCTGGGCCCCTGCCAGAAGGGAACATCGGAGTTGATAGAGAGACTTAGGACATAGTAAGCACTTAACAAATGCTCATTGATTAATCAAGCCTGGACAAAGGAGGAAACCCTATTCTTGTCCCTTTCTGAGAAGTTAGGGGAGATAGGAGCTAAGGATTGGGTCCCTGCCAGAAGGAAACATGGGAGCTGAGAGAGTCTTAGGACATAGTAAGCACTTAATAAATGTTTGTTGATTAATCAAGCAAAGCAAGAGCTAATTAAGCAATTTTCACTAGCCTCTGGAGTCCTCATATTTTCTTCCTGTTCTCCTTCCTCCTATTATTTGAATGTTTCCAATTTATCCTACCTATAATTTATTCATCTTAAGTTGTTGTCTCCCCATTAGACTGTGAGATTCTTGAAAGTAGGGATTATCTTTTGCCTTTCTTTGTATACCCAGCACTTGACACAGTACCTGGCACCTAGTATGAACTTAATAAATGCTTATCAACTAACTCACTAACATATACATACATTTTTCTTCCTTGTGGTCTAGATCTGGAATATTCCAGTTGTCCTTCTCTGACCTTTCTGGGGTTCCTGTAAGGCTCCTCTGAAATTCAGGGATCACAGACTTATGGGCAAGGACATGAACAATAAATTTTTCACTGGACTAGGATGTCGGTGCCATACTTGCCCAACAAGACTTTGTCTTGGGAATTCCATAAGGCCCTTGTCAGAGACTCTCCATGGGTCCAACAGATGTTACATTTATAGAGAAAGCTCTTTTTGACTAACCCTGAGCAGATCACATAACTTTTCCAGACCTCAATTTCCTTATTTGTAAATCAAGAGGTTGGCCTTTGATGACATTTAAGGTTCCTTCCCAGTTCTAAAGCTACAATCTTCTCTTTTTTCTAATTTGAGCAAGCAATGTCTGCAAAGTGCCTTTGTTTGTTGAAACTCAAGCATCCAGGTTGTTTACCCCTCATCAGCTCTGATCTGAAAGGGTACCACAAAAAGCAATGGGGAGCAAGAAGAATCAGAGTCAGAGAATGGGAGTGCTCCTCCTTCGTCTGCTTAGGGGGGATGCTGCCCAACTTCCTCATGCATTGGTATTGAGATGGGAAGATGGAATGTGTTTATTTTTCTCAATCTCACAGGATTGTTGTGAGGATCAACAAAGATGGGGCATGTTGAAGCCCTTTGCCCACTTTAACGTGCTCTATTAATATCTCCTATTATTATTTATTTTTGGTTTCAGAGGGTGAGAGTGGGTGTTTCTGTACAGGGCTCCTGCATAGACAGCCCCACTTCCTGGTACCATGAATGTAGGTCCTTGGAAAAAGTTTAACTTGTTTCTGATATGATCAATTCTCTTGCCTGACTATAAGTGAGGCTTGTGGCTAGGGTAGGGAGTGGGACTAATTTTGTTTAGTTTCTGTCCTTATGTGGTAATTTTCCCCACTGTTAAATGGAGTCATGACTTCCTCCCTATCAGGGGGCTCTGGGAGTGTCACTTGACGCAATTCAATTGGACAAATCTTTATTAAATCTTAACCATGTATCAAGCATTATACCAGGCAGGAGGATTCAAAAATAAAAGTGAGACAGCTATTGCCTTCAAAAAACATAAGTTCTGCTGGAGGAAAAGAAGGGAGGCAACGTATTGCCGATGAGTAAACATAGAGTTTATACAAATACCATAGTGAGTAATATAGAGTCATTTCAAGAGAGCCGGCACTAATGATGGGGGCAAGGGAGGTGTGGAGATCAGGGCAGGCTTCACATGGGAGTTGTCAGTTGAGCTATACTTTAAATTGTGAATTGGAGGTAGGGAAGGTGAGCAGCACAGATCTAGGAGAACTTTTATACAAATCATTCAAATAGTCAATCAAGTATTTACAAAGGGCTAACTTTGCATCAAGCACTGGGCTAATTATTGGTTATAAAGAGAAAAACCAAAAACAATTCCTGCCTATCTTTAATGCTGATGTTTAATGGGGGCAGCAACATGGACACAAGTGGGTAGCTTATAAGAGCAGATGTTAAGCAAATTAAATGAGGAAGTCTCCAGGAGCTGAAGGGCCTAGAAAAACTCTCCTGTGGAAGAAGGACCTGAGTCTTGAAGAAAGCTTATGATTCTAAGACTCAGAAGAAAGGAGGGAGAGCACACAGACAGAGGAGTTATCCACTTAGGCAGATGGAGATGAGAGAATCAAGTGTGAGGAAGAGCAAATAGTCCAGAATGCCTGGACTACACAGAACATGGAGCAGGGTATTGGATAGTAGTAAAGGATCAGGTTAGGAAGAACGTTTTTATGGAAGTTTTTTATTTTCAAAACATATGCAAGGATAATTTTTCAACATTGACCCTCGTATAACTTTGTGTTCCAGTTTCCCCCCTCCTTCCCCTCACCCCCTCCCTTAGATGGCAAGTAATCCAATATATATTAAACATGGTAAAAAAAATAATATATGTAAATTGAACATTGGCAAACATATTTGTATAATTATCTTGCTGCAAAAGAAAAATCTGATCAAAAAGGAAGAAAAATGAGAAAGAAAACAAAATGCAAGCAAAGAACAACAAAACAAGTGAAAATTTTATGTTGTGGTCCACACTCAGTTCCCATAGTCCTCTGTCTGGGTGTAGATGGCTCTTATCTTCACAAGATCATTGAAACTGGCCTGAATTATCTCATTGTTGAGAAGAGTCACGTCCATCAGAATCTATCATCACATAGTCTTCTTTTTGCCGTGTATAATGATCTCCTGGTTATGCTCATTTCACTAAACAACAGTTGATGTAAGTCTCTCCAGGCCTCTCTGAAATCATCCTGCTGGTTGTTTCTTATAGAATATAGAATATTATATATAGAGAGAATATATAGATTCTCTCTATATTACATAGAGAGAATCTATAAATAGAATATGTAATATTCTATAATATAGAATATAATATAGGATAATATTCCATGACATTCACATGCCATAATTTATTCAGCCATCCTCCAATTGATGGGCATCCATTCAGTTTCCAGTTCCTTGCCACTACAAAAAGGGCTGCCACAAACATTTTTGTACATGTGGTCCCTTTCCCTCTCTTTGGGATATAGGCCCAATAGGAATACTGCTGGATCAAGGGGTAAGGACAGTTTGATAACCCTTTGAGCATGGTTAGGATGAACTTTTGATGTCAGATGGGGAGTGTCTTGGATAGGTTATGAGATGATCAGATTTGAGCTTTAGGAAATTCTCTTTGGTAGGGTGGGAGAGGATGGATTGAAGTAGGGAGAGACTTGAGACATCTCAAAGTCTACTGCCTCCCTGGACTGGAGTGACTTAGTAGTTGGAGAGGAGGGACCTCAATTGAAAAATGTGAAGAAAGAAACCAGGTTTGACAAGTGACTTTTTTTGAGGTAAGAGAAAGAACGGGACTGAGGATGATGTTAAGAACAATGGTACTCTTTACAGCAATGTAGTAATAGGAAGGTTTGGAATAGTGGGGAGTTTGTGGGGAGGGAGAAGAGGATGAACTTGGGGCTTTTGTGGGGGTGGTACTTATAGAGATTCTGATAGGGAATCCAGTTCAAAATGGTGCACCTTCTCTGTGATGGCTCTCCTGATCCCCAGCATTAATGTTCTTTCCTTCAGATTATTTTGAATTTAATAATTAGATTTGGGGGGATCGGAATCAGAAGGACCTGATACTTGTTAGTGTATATACTTGTTAGCTAGGTGGCCCTGAGAGTTTCATTTCAACTCTCCCATTCCCCTGTCATCTCCTTGCCACCTGGTGCCATTAAAGTAGTAAGTACCCCTGAAACCTTGGGCTCTGATTATTATTTCTCAGACTCACTAATCCCTTTTAAGGAACTTCTACATGGCTCAGTGGATAGAGGATTGAGCAAGGAGTCAGGAAGACCTGACTTCCGCCTCAGTTACTTACCAGCTGTATGACCTTGGATAAGTCACTTAACATGTCTGGACAAATCACTTAACATGATTGACTGGGGAAGGAAATGACAAACAATTCCATTATCTTTGCCAAGAAAATCCTAAATAGAGTCACAAAGAGTGGGACACAATTGAACCACAACAACCTAGATATGTCCTATTAATTTGCTAGGATGAATTCAAAGCTAGAAGGAATCTTAGAAGCCACTTTATCCACTCTGATCTTACAGATGAAGAAACTGAAGACAGACAAGTTAAATGACCCAGGGTCACAGAGGCAGAAAGCAAGAGGCGAGATGTGAAGCCAAGTCTTCAATGACTTTTCTATCACTCAATTTCCTTTTCTGTAAAATGGGTATATTAATATTTGTGATCTACCTCCCAAAGTATAAGGGTAATTCCTGTAAATCATAGTAGAAACTTTGAATAACTAGGAATGGGATTGGGAAACAGGGAAAGAGAGAGACTTGTTTTGAGACTAGCAGTCCTTTCTCCTGAAAGATTTCCAAGAGAATCTGGGCTTTGAAAGTTCTCTCCAAAGAGAGAACTATGGAGACTGAATAGGAATCAAATCATATAATTTTTACCTTTGTTTTTGTATGTTGGATTTTTCTTTCTCACAGTATTTTTCCCTTTTGGCCTGATTTTTCTTGCACAATATGACAAATATGGAAATATGCTTAAAAGAATTATACATGCTTACCTCTATCAGATTGCTTGTTGACTTGGAGAGGGAGGAGGAAAGGGAGAGTAGGAGGAAATCAAAAATCATTGTTATTATAGAAACTACATCCTTCCCAGTCTATAAGAAAGAAGGGATGTTGTCCTAATTTTGTAGAAGACAACAAGGAGCCCCAAATCCCAGGAGAGTCTAGGATTATCTAGGTTATTTGAGACTAGTTGGGTCTGGCTACATCACTGAACTTCTCTGACTCTCAGCTTTCCCAGCTATAAAATGAGGATGAGAACATTTGTATTTTCTAACTCCCTGGAAGGTTAGAAGGGAAAGGAAGATTTAAGCTTTAAGGGTCCATTTAAGTATGAGTTCTGTGGGTTTCTTGTATAAATGAATGCCAGTAGGGTTTAGACTGGAAGTGAGCTCTTAAAAGAATAATCAAATCTTCCTTTTTTTCCCTTTTTCTCCAAGGTGCTAGATAGGAGAATTGTAGGAAGATAGGACTTCGAGACGTATATATTTGAGGAGCTTCAAAGATATTAGACCCCAGTGGAGGGTCTTTGATTTATTTCCACCAATGACCAAGAAAAGCAAAGGGAAGAATAATTAGATTCCCTTACCAACCAGACTGGCAGGAAATTGTTTCAGGGAAAGGCTGTCCAATCCTAATGTATAGAAAATAGGAAGGAGCATCATGGTTAGAGTAAATATTAGTTTGGTGCCATTCTACATTGGCCAAGCTCCTGCCATCCACCCTGTTGCAGCAGGACCATTGTTTTTGAGGACTTTATCCATCTTGTCCTTTAGGAATCATAAAAAAATCAATACTTCCACTGCCATCAGTAATGAAGAAAATGTATTTTTCAATTCCTCTAGGGCCCTACTTGTTATCTCAATTGTTTCCAAAACAAAACCCCCTTTCTCTGGACCCCACTTTCCTATATACATGGTTTGTCCTCACTACATAGGTAGGCAACAAGCATTTATTAAGTGCCTACTATGTGCTAGACACTATCTAGATATAGATAGATCTATAGATCTATATTTATCTAATATATAATCTATCTATCTACTATCTATCTATCTATCTATCTATCTATCTATCTATCTATCTATCTATCTATCTATCTAAAGCCTAAAGAATTAGAAGAACAAACAAGGGAGTAGGGAGGGACAAGCATTTATTAAGAACCTATTACTGTGCCAAATGCTTTAAAAATATTATCCCATTTGATCCTCACAATCATCCTAGGCGGTGGGTGCTATTATTATTCCCATTTTCCAAGAAAACTAAGGC
>JAJPUD010003246.1:238504-255301 GCA_023553655.1 Myrmecobius fasciatus | reverse complement strand
CTGGCGCCCCTAGTGCCGCCCCTGGTGCTGTCCCTGGCGCCTATCCTGGCGCCCTTGGTGCTGTCCCCGGTGCCGCCCCTGGTGCCGTCCCTGGCGCCTACCCTGGCGCCCCTGGTGCCGCCCCTGACGCCTACCCTGGCTCCCCTCGTGCCGCCCCTGGTGCTGTCCCTGGTGCCTACTCTGGCGCCCCTGGTGCTGTCCCCGGTGCCGCCCCTGTTGCTGTCCCTGGCGCCTACCCTGGCGCCCCTGATGCTGTCCCTGGTGCTGTTCCAGGCGCCTACCCTGGCGCCCCTGGTGCTGTCCCTGGTGCTGTTCCTGGTGCTGTCTCTGGCTCCTACCCTGGCGCTGCCCCTGGTGCTGTCCCTGGCGCCTACCCTGGAGCCCCTGGTCCTGTCCCTGGCACTGCCCCTGGTGCTGTCCCTGGCGCCTACCCTGGAGCCCCTGGTGCTGTCCCTGGTGCCTACCCTGGCGCCCCTAGTGCTACACGTGGTGCCACCCGTGGTGCTTTCCCTGGCGCCCGTGGTGCGGCCCCTAGTACCACCGCTGGCACCCGTGGTGCTGCCCCTGGTGCCACCCATGGTGCTGCCCGTGGTACTGCCCGTGGTGCCCCTGGTGCTGTTCCTGGAGCCTACCCTGGCGCCCCTGGTGCTGTCCCTGGCGCCTATCCTGGCGCCCCTAGTACTGTCCCTGGCCCCGTCCCTTGTGCTGTCCCTGGCGCCTACCTTGGCGCCCCTGGTGCTGTCCCTGGTGTGGCTCCTGGTGCTGTCCCTGGTGCGGCTCCTGGTGCCGTCCCTGGCGCCTACCCTGGCGCCCCTGGTGCCATCCCTGGTGCTGTCCCTGGCGCCTACCTTGGCGCCCCTGGTGCTGTCCCTGGTGCGGCTCCTGGTGCTGTCCCTGGCGCCTACCCTGGCGCCCCTGGTGCCATCCCTGGTGCTGTCCCTGGTGCCTACTCTGGCGCCCCTGGTGCTGTCCCTGATGCGGCTCCTGGTGCTGTCCCTGGCGCCTACCCTGGTGCCATCCCTGGTGCTGTCCCTGGTGCCTACCCTGGCTCCCCTGGTGCTGTCCCTGGCACCTATCCCCGAACCTACCCTGGTGCCTACCCTGGTGGTGTCCCTCGTGTTGCCCCTGGTGCCTATCCCGGAACCTACCCTGGTGCCTACCCTGGTGCTGTCCTTGGCACCTACCCTGGTGCCCCTGATGCTGCCCCTGGTGCCCGTGGTGCCCCCCCGTGGTGTGCCTGGCATTCATGGTCTCCCCCATGGGATCCCTCCTGGCTCCCGTGGCGCCTACCCAGGAGCCCGTGGTGTTCCCTCTGGGGCCCGTGGCGTCTACCCTGGGGTCCCACAAGCTTATCCAGGTGCCCCAGTCACTCAGCCAGGATATAGGGCCCCACCTACTCATCTGCCAGGTCCAGGAGCCCCAGGTGTAGATCAGCCAATTCCTATTGATCCAGTTACTGGTCAGCCAATATTTGTAGCCCCATCCACCTATCTAGGACCTGGCGCCCCACTTGGGTATCAGCCATATCCCGGAGCCCCAGAAACAAGTCCTCCAGCTCCCATAGGCCCAGCAGCTGCTCCTGGCCAGGACCAAAGATCCACATCATTGCAAACTGGAGAAGTACCCTCGGCCACCGGGCAAAGGGCTTCTACAGTTTCAGCCGCTAATCAGCCTGCCTTTGTTGCCCCAGGTACCACCGCGAGTGGTGAACAACTTATAGGTCAAGCTGGCATTCAGACTGAGTTTCGTCAGGATAGCCAGCCTGATTTCATGCCAGCCTATCCTTCCTACTTGCCTCCTTCCATGCCAGGTCAACCTCCATACCCATCACCGCAACCTTCCATGGGGCCACAAACACCATGGGCAACTCCACTGCCTGGGTCCTATGCCTACCCTGCACTTCCATATCGATTCCCAAGAGAAAAAGGTTCATTAGAAAGAGAGAGTTTCAGCTTTCCCTTTGCCTTAGAAACCCTGCGTTTGATGGGGGAGCTTACCAACTACTACATGATTCTGAAGGAGCAAATGGGGACACTGGATGAAGATGCTGGCCTTTCTGAGCTGGAGAAGTTGCAATTCCTGATAGGGAAATTAAGTAGGTATTGTCTGCTCTTGCCCTGCTCCAAACCAAAGTGAATGTCTTATCTCTTGGCCTTCAATTTCCAATTTTAACTTCTAGAACTTGAAACTCTGCTCCCCTTAGTGTCTCTTACATACTCCTGACCAAACCATTTCCCTCACTCCTTGAAACTGGATTTTCCCTGTTCTCCCCTCCCTCTTGTTTTTTGAGAGTACCTTCCTTCAGAGCTTTCAGATTCTAATTTGTAAGCCTGGTGCCCCAAGATAGGTGCCATGAAAAGCTGGGGAAGTAGTAGCCTCTAGGCAGAGGAAGCTGTTGTTCTGTGCCTGGTCCATTCTAATATATTTTAAAATTTGTAGTTTCCTGTTTTTACAAGTCTTGTTAACTAGGTCCTAAGCTCACTTTTTATCTGGTAAAAAAAAAAAATGGAAGAGCTTTTAAGTGCCCTATAAATTTTAACATCCTGGTATATAGTTCCAATCACCCTATTCCAATTTTAACTCTCTAGGACCCTTATGAGTGATAAAGACTATGAGAATCAGCAAGATTTTTGAGTGATTTCAAGGCTGGGACCAATGATGTGTGAAGGTAGTGAGAAGTTTATATACCATTGTCAAGCCTTAAGGAGCTTGATAAGGAAATTGAAGAAAAAGAGATAGCCTGAAGTTGGGATGAGGGAAAGCAAAAAAGTGTTCATCCATGGCTTTAGGGTCTCAGGCTCTAAGATTTGAGGTGGGTAGGGTGGCCACTTTCCCATAAAAAGCCAGGAAATTTTTCTGGAGAGCTGTTTAGAAAGAGTTTTGGAGAACAGTGGTGTTCTTTCACCTCCAGAGAAAGTGGAGTTTTTCACATTAAGGAAAGGCATTGAAGGAGCCATATGGCAAGAAGACTTATTAAGCTCTTGCCAATCTTTGCGCTAAGTACCAGGGATACTGGATATAAACAGACAGTCCCTGCCTTCAAGGAACTGGGGAAGATAACAAAAGGGAGATGAAAAAGTCAAAGAGAAGTTTGGAGAATCAGAAGCAAAGCCAGGGTGTCTAACCTAGCTCCCTCCCCAACATGGAGGACGGGGGGGAACTCACCAATAGGAGAAGGGAGAGATGTTTAGAACTTGACAATTCTGCCTTTCTTTGTTTCATAGCTAAAAAGGCCTTCCCGGATGAAATGCTGGAACAGCTTCGTGGTCTTAAAACCTTAACCAAAGAAATTAAAGAAGAAAGGGGAAAAGTGAGTAAAGAGGCACCCAACTTGTCTGAAATCCATAAAGAACCACCTATTCCAAAGGCAGAGTCAGAAGCATTTCAGAATAAAGTCCTTGGATTAGGTGGCTTTTGAATAGTGAGATCCTACACAGGACTGGGGATATAGGACTCTAGTAGCTTTGTTTTTTAATTCACTATATCCCTTGTCCCCCACTAATTAAAATAGCCAAAAACTCTGCCTTGTCTTTTCAGACAGGAGGTGGACAGCTAGGGAATACAATGGACAGAGCCATCCTGCCTTAAACACTTAGTAGCTGTATGACCCCAGTCACACTCAATTTTTCCACCTATAAAACTGACCCCTTTCCTCACATTTATTATTGAGAAGTCTGGGCCAGGCTTCTGGGAGGGGGAGACTTGGGCCTGAAACTGCTGAACTATTGGGATTGCAGATGAAATTAATGCAACGAATCCTGGAAGGAGAGGAGGAAGATGAAGAAGAAAAAGAAAGGCCTGGACACTTGGGTCTACAGCTAAATATTCTCAGGTAAAAGCTAAATCCTCTGGGAGCTCAAGATCATTTGTTGTTTAGATATATGGGAAGCAGGCAAGATTAAGGGTCAGGTGAGGGAGAAGACTGATGATCTGGGATTTTATACTGTGAGCCAAGGAATTAATAATAATGAATGGGGCCATTCCTGGACTGGCCTTTGTCTTCCCCATCTTGATCTGGGCTGTGAGGTCTCTCTCATGCTGAGGGAGGTTGCATAGCTAACCCAGAAAAGGTTGGGTGATTTCAGAATAGCCATGCCCACATTCACTAGAGTCCCCTAGAAGACAGTGCCCAGGAGAAATGAGAGCAAAGCCTGTCAGATCCTAGCCTAAACAAAGAAGCCAGGAGAGGTCCATGACTTCACATTCTCTGTCTTGGCTTCCAATCCTAGTAGGATGGAGGTTTCACAAGCCAGCTGACTGGGCATCTGTCTCCAGTCATTACAATGATAGATTGAGGAAAGAGCTTGATTTTCCCTACAAGTATACCAGAAATGGAACTGAACTTTTCTAGAGAGGAGAGAAAAAGAAAAACCTACCTCATCCAAATCTGAGTTTCCCTTAACACCTTGAGTAAACTTAAGTACTAATACCTAGAGCTCAAGTTGCTTAGGGACTGCCAGTAAGTAACTAGCTTCTTGGTTCTGTCGCCCAGACTGAATGTGAATGACATACAGAAGGAGCTGACCCTCTTGAGGGAACGGCAGGAGCAGGGCAAGGCCCTTGTGGAACAATCAGTGAATGAAGCCACACTTTATCTACAGGAACAAGTAAGGGGTTTGGGTCCTGATTCTAAGAACTGACTAGATTGAGGAGAGCAGGCCCCTCTCCTGATAAGTACCAGACACCAAATTTCTACTCTTTCAGCTATCTTTCCTGAGGAAGTTCCATCTAAGTTTTGAGATATGCCAGAAATATTGGAGTGCACCAAAAATGTTGAGGTACAGGGTAGGGGTCACAGTGTCATCCCTGAACGAATATAGGCTCAAACCATTTCCAAGCAAGCACATTTATATGAGCATCTACTTGATATAAGGGGTGATGCACCCTGTGGCAGCAGGCAACCCAATAGAATGAAGTGAGGGCTTATATTGAGAAGGGAGTGAAGAAAGAACAGGAGAGTTGGGCAATTTCAGATAAGATGAGCATAGGAAAAATCCCTGTAATTAAATATATCTCAGGATATGAATAGGAAAAGTCCTTTTATTCTAGAGAGAGAGTCAGGATATAGTAGCTAAAGAAAAAACTAGGTTAAAAGGTCTTTTTGTAGAAAGTCAGGATATTAGAGCTGGGGCAAGCAAAGTTTCCATCATAAGAATCCTCTGGCTTCCAGATATAAGGCTACAGCACTGAAGCAAACCCATTTCTGGTCATGCCTCTATGTTGTCTTACTGACCACTTAGTGGCCATTCAGGTCATTCCTAAGTTGCTCTTGTACTGATCCAGCCTAAGATACAGAATCTGCCCAGTGCCAATTGTCTTTCTTATGTAGAAGCTGTCATAAGTATAAACTTGCTTTCTTCTTTTTTTAGGGGTATGTTATTTTTCCAAATATATGTAAAGAGTTTTCAATATTCACCATCACAAAACTTCTACATTTTTCTTTCTCTCTTCCCTCTTCCCCCTTCCTCAAGAAGCAAGCAAGTAAATATAGGTTAGCCATGTACAATTCTTCTAAAGATGTTTCTATATTCATCATGCTGAACAAAAAAAAATCAGATCAAAGGGGGAAAAAAAGCAAACAACAACAAAAGGTGAAAATGTTATGCTTTGATCCATATTCAGTCTCCACAATTCTCTCTCTGGATGTGGAAGGCACTTTCCATCACAAGTATATTGGAATTGCATAAGCATAAGAAAAGAGTGATTATACAAAGCTTCCAATATGAGCCATATAGGATATAGAGGTTAGGGTGATAAGGAACTGGCTGCTATGTGAATGGATCTTAAAGGCCTGTTTTATTTTTTATTTTTCTAATAGTATTTTGTTTTTCCAAATACATGTAAAGATAATTTTTGACACTCAACATAATTTCATATTTGTCCTGTTGTACAAGAAAAATCAGACCAAAATGCTATGTTTTGTTCCTCATTCAGTCTCTACAGTTTTTTCTCTGGGTGTAGATGGCATATTCTATTCCAAGTCTATTGTAATTATAGGGTCTGTTTTAAAATGGAGGGTGAATTCTTTTCCAATACCTTGGATGATGACCAAAAACCTCACAGAAACATTTGTCCAGGAGGGAGAGACTCTATGGAACAAGTAGCCTCTCTTTCTCTGGAACTGTTGGGGGAAGTTGCAGGGTGAAATGAGGAAATCCCATTTTTCTACCTCTCCAATATCTCCCACCTTCACTGAGGCTAGTAGCCCAGACCCTCAGGTCTATTCCCAAATTCCCTAAGACAATGTGACTCTGGAGCTCTATTTATAATTAGCACTTACTCACCAATAGGATCATGTGACACCTCTATGCCTTATAGAATCTGGTGTAATCTCATGGTTTAATTCAGAATTTAGAAAGCTTTTAAAGTCAAAAGATTAGATTCAAAACAGTCCTATGGCAGGAGAGCCAGAATCTGAATATCGATACCTTAAAAGCTAACTGAACCCACAGTCATCAGAGAAGGCTTAGAAGCCACCCCTATGCAAAGAATTCTACTGATATGTTTGTTTCATGCTACTCTGAATCTGAACCCATCCTAAAAACTCTCCTCCATCTAACTTTCTTTGATATATAGTTAGATAAGCTCAGAATGATCATAGAAGGCATGCTGACTTCGTCATCCACACTGCTGTCTATGAGCATGGTGCCACCTAAGACTCCAGCCCCCTTGGAACCAGGTAAAGTTGACTCACACACCACCTGTCCAGCTTGCAGCCTAGACCTGAGTCAACAAGTCAGCAGGCTAGTACAGCGTTATGAACAACTCCAGGATATGGTCAACAACCTGATGATGACTCGACCTTCTAGAAAGTATCACCTCCAAAACCAAGTAAGTCTGGCTGGGCTCTCTCCCATACAAGGGTAGGCCAGGGAGTGAGGTTTCAATGTCACAGATTTCAGTTCCTTAGTCTAAACTCCACAAACCTCTACCCCTAGTGGGGATCCTAGAAGCAGGTATCACCTAAAAATTTTGGGTACCAATGATTCTCCTTCCCCCTTACTCCAAAGAGGAATGCTATTTTGTTGGATAGAGTGAAATGTTAACAGGGGTTTGGGAGGGAGTCCTAAGATTCATTCATACATCACCAACTGCCTATTGGACAACACCAATGAGAGTAGGCATCTCAAACTCAATATAAAGGCTGCACAGTATAATGGATACAGTACCGACCCTGGAATCAGGAAAACCTGAGTTCAAATCTGGTCACAAGACACCAGCTGTGTGACCTTGGACAAATCACTTAATCCTAATTATCTCCCCTTCCTCCCCCCAAAAGAGTCAAACTCAACATAAATGAAACAATTCATTATTCTTCTCTCCTCAAACACTCTTCCTAAATTTCCTATGACTGTCTAGAACATCACCATCCTTTTAATCAAAACCTGGAATATAGTCTCAGCAATTCACTCATAATTCTGCCTCCATATTTCTTGCATCTATGCCTTTCTTTCCATCCATATGGTCACCTTTCTAATTCGGACTCTTATTGTGTTTATCCCTGGACTTCTAGACTTCTAGACTATTTCCAGGCTTATTACACATTACTCCCTTTTATACACCCTATAATCCAGTTAAACAGATTTTCTTGCTATCTTCACATGTCATCTCCCATTTCCATGCCTTTGAGCTGTCCCTCATGCCTGAAATTCAGTTCTTCACTTATGTCTCTTAAAATCACTGCTTCCAAAAACATAGGATGATAGACTTAAAGCTGACCATCTAAAGAGGTCATCTAGGAAAATACTCTCTACATGCCGAGAGAGAATTTCAGAGACTGAATATGGAGCAAAGAATACTATTTTCACCTTTTAAAAATTATTTGTTTGCTTTTTTCTTTCTTGTGGTTTCTTCCTATTTGGTCTGATTTTTATTGCATAATATGACAAATATGGAAATATGTTTAAAAGTATTGTACGTGTTTAACCTACGTCAGATTACTTGCTGGGAGTAAATTTTGGGAGAAAAATTTGGAACATAAAGTCTTACAAAAATGAATTGTTGAAAACTATATGTGTATTTGGAAAAATAAAATACTATGGAAAGCAAATAAATAAAGAAGTCATCTAGCCCTACTGTCTCATTTTATAGATTTGGAAACAGATCCATTTGAGTTTTATGACTTAAGGTCACCCAGGTAATATACATTAGAGAGGGATTTGAACTTAGACCTTCTCCCTCAAAAGCTAGTGTTCCTTCCACTATATATCCACATTGTTTCATTTCAAGGATCCTAGAAGAGGTCTATCCTGATTTTCTAAGTTATTAGGTATTACTTGATATTTACTTTGCAAATATGTTGGGTTTTATTTGTATTTTTGTGAGGCAATTGTGGTAAAGTGACTTGCCCAAAGTCACACAACTAATAAATGCCAAGTAACTAAGGACACATGATTCCAGGACCAGTGCTCTATCCACTGTGCCCCTTAGCTGCCCAGCAAATATGTTATATATACTTCTCTAACTTATTGTTTCCATTTACAGGAAGATGTAAACATTCTGAGGGCAGGAACAATTTAATGAATCCTTGTTAAATGAATGAATGAGCTGAATGAATGAATGTAGAAGCACTTCCCACACCTCCCCATCACATTATCTGCACTAATTATTCAGAAACCTGAGATTCCATGTAATAAAGAAACAGAGCTGGAGGGGACCTACCCTCCCATTTATAGAACATACATTTCCATAGCGCTAGGTCATTAGGTGAAGATCCTGCCTACTCTCTAGATGCTGGGGGGGGGGGGGGGTTAATTGAAAAAGAGCAAGATTTATCCCCTAAACTACACTAGGAAAGTACAATGCCCAGTGTTTCTTCAGTATATCCCTTGGGGTCGATCAGTTCTTCAGTAGGCTGCTGTCCATTTCATATAACTTGACTTGGGACATTGACATATCCTGAAAGGTCTACAAGACTGTGGGGAGGGCAAGAATCAAGCCACTAGCCTCAAAATGGCTTCTTTTTGTGCTTCCTTTCCTCCCTCATCCCCTCCCCTTACTTCAGGATGAAGAGCTACTAGGTCATATCCAGGCCACAATACTTCAGGTGCAGGGTGACTGTGAAAAACTTAACGTCACCACAGGCAATCTCATTGAGGATCACAGGCAAAAGCAGAAAGACATTGATGTGAGGTTTGGGCCTGGCTGGGTTGTACTGGGAGAAAAGGGCAAGAATGAGAAGGGGAAAAGGCTAGAAATACATGAGTTCTCCAAATCCCAAGTCTAGCCTTAGTGATTCCTGGTGAGTTAACCAACTTCAAAATAGCATCCTTAGGTCCTCTACTTCCACCCATCACCCTGTTTCAGAATCACACAGAGAGATATATTAACCAGTAGGACTGGAGATTTTTCTTGGGTCAAACTTAGCTCTACTCTTGACATAGGCTTCCTCACCCCCAACTCATCCCACTACATCCAATGCTTTTATTTCTGTTTCTGTCCCTCTTAACCGTCTACCCAGGTGCTGTATCAATCCCTAGAAATGCTAAAGAAGGAGAAAGCTAACAGAGAACATTTGGAGTTGGAGATTGATGTGGTGAGAGGTCATGCACACATAACAGGCCTGTTGTACCAACTAATTCTATAAAATGCATTTGAGGTTGGGATGGTGGGGACATGTGGGAGTAAAAAAAATCAAAAAGAGATTGGTTGCTGCCAGGGGTAGATATCAGGTGGGTAGTTGAGATGGAATATATCCCCAGAGAGACAAATTCATTGAGGGGGTGCCTCCATTGCCCTTACCCAATGTGGGTATCTCCTTCAACTCTCCTGAGACAGAAAGCAGATAAGACTGCCCTCGCTGCCAAAGTGAGTCGGATCCAGTTTGATGCCACCACAGAGCAGCTGAACCAAATGATGCAAGATCTACTGAAAAAGATGACTGGGCAAGAGAAGGACTGGAAGAAAGTACTGGACAAGCTCCTGGTAGAAATGGATACCAAGGTGAGAGACCCTACTTTGGGGTTGGAATTTTGGGGTACTACTCCCTGAGGGTACCTGGGCATTCAAAGAGCTGCAGATGGTAAGACCTCAGGAGTTCGTACATCTTTAGATGGCATGAGGAGAGAACAAACTGGAAAAAAAATTGTGTCCAGATAGATATATTAGATAATCTTGCCCTCTATGCCAAAGATTTTCTATTTTCAAGAGGTGGAATGTGGCTTGGAATTATTGCTATTGTTCTCCCTCCCCTGCACCTTTCCTTGTTTTCTTGCTCCCTTGGTCATCCATACCTTCCTAAACATTAATCCTTGTTTTTCATGAGGCAGCTGGATCGTCTGGAGTTAGACCCGGTGAAGAAGTTGCTAGAGGATAGGTGGAAATCCTTACGCAAGCAGCTGAAGGAGCAGTCCCCACTCTATCAGTCTGACGAAGCTGCTGCCATGCGCAGGTGAACTGAGTGGGCAGACACTGTGAGATCACACTGGGATTGGGGTGGGGTAGGGAGGGGAACTGGAATGGTCCAGTACAAATGAAGGTAAAGGGGCCCCAGGAGAATGCCCAGCCAGTAGCAAGACCACAGGATGGAACAAGCAATTCCGATATGTCAGTGGACTCCCTTGTTCTGGGAAAGGGGACAAAGGCAGACTTCTTACACTGTGCTCCCCCTGTAAGGGCCCAGGAGAGACTTGGATATGTGTGTGGGTTTCACTCCCCAGGCTCCCTCTGCATTTAACTGTACCATAAGAGTACAGAACCACCAAAGACTTGATAATATTGGAGCACAGCTCTATCTCCCTGCATAAGTGGGGTTGAACTGGAGTATCCCAGCCTGAGATACTATCATCCTGCAAAACTATGAATATGAAACTGGGAAACCTGGAAGGTAGCAGAGCTCAGGTCCCAGCTTTTCTGGGTTGGGCCTCTAGAGGGCACTAGCAAATTATCATAATGAATTTGTAAATATCCTAAGTAACCACAGTTCCCAAGTAGTCAGAGAACACATTAGGCCCCACCTGGAATGAGCTAGGTAGATCTGTCCTTTGTCAGTGTGCTTTTCCTCCTGGGAGAGAAGATGTGACAAGGAGAAATAATTTAAGAATTATCAGATTACCGGAAAGCCATGATCATAGAAAGAGCTTAGCAACATATTTCAAGAAATTATAAAGGAAAACTACTCCAATATCTCAGAACCAAAAGGGAAAATGGGAATTGAAAGAATCCACCCATCACAGCCTGAAAGAGATCCCCAAATGTGAAAGAAGATGTGGTTCTTACAGAGAAAAATCTGACTGACCTGTACATATGTGAATGTGAATTACTGGAATGCGTAATTTATGGATGTGAGATAAATTATTATTTCTCTCTCGTATTCATAACTGATTATTGAATCAGGACCAAGGTTTTCCTCCTTTTCTACTTCCTTATCCAGAAATCAACCGGTGTAGGAAATCTTTCTCAAATTTGGGCTAATGAGAGGATTCCTGTCATATTTACACAGACATGTCTAGGAAAATGTGGCTTCTCCCTTTTGTAAGACAGGTGATATGGAAATTGATGAGTCTCTTTGACCAAGACTTGATTCAAATCACGTACCTCAAGACCCTCATTGTTATATAGCCCTCCTTCCATTACAATACTCATTTTCTCATCAACTGTTAGCCAATTAGAATTGATTACCACTCACTCTTCCAAAGGCATATAAACTATGAGCCCATCACCATAAGGGTCTTTGGTATTCAAGAGTGCCACTGACTTTACTAATAAACATTCTAACCTTAATAAAAGTTAAATTACCCAGAAACTCTCTCAAACTTTTAAAATGTTACAGTAGTGGGTATAGATACAGTAGTGGGTGACCACATGCCACTTTCCCTGATCCTTGGCAAGTCTTCAGGGCTGGAATCAGGGTTTTTTTTTTTTAATTTTTCTAATAGTATTTTATTTTTCCAAATACATACAATGATAGTTTTCAACATTAACCTTTGCAAAACCTTGCATTCCAGATTTTTCTCCCTCTCTCCCACCCTCCTCTTCCCCCAAGACAGCAAGCAATCTGATATAGGTTAAACATGTACAATTCTTCCAAACATATTTCTATATTTGTCATGCTGTGCAAGAAAAATCAGATGGGGGGGGAATCATGAGAAAGAAAAAACAAATAACAAAAAGGTGAAAATACTATGCTTTGATCCACCTTCAGTCTCCATAGTTCACTCTGTGGATGCAAATGATACTTTCCACCATAAGTCTATTAGAATTGCCGTAAATTACCTCATTGTTGAAAAGAGTCAAGTCCATTACAGTTGATCATCATATAATCTTGTTACTTTGTTCTCTTGGGTCTGCTCTCTTCATTTAGCATCAGTTCATATAAGTCTTTCCAGACTTTTCTGAGATCAGTTTGCTCATCATTTCTCATAGAACAGTAATATTCCATTACATTCATATTCCATAACTTATTCAGCCATTCTCCAATTGATGGGCATCCATTCAGTTTCCAGTTCCTTGCCATATAAAAAGGGCTGCCACAAACATTTTTGCACATGTGGGTCCTTTTCCCTCTTTTATGATGACTTTGGGATAAAGACCCAATAGAGACACTGCTGGATCAAAGGGTATGCACAGTTTTATAGCCCTTTGAGCATAGTTCCAAATTGCTCTCCAGAATGGTTGCACAACCATTTCACAACTCCACCAATAATGCATTTAATTTCAGGATTATTTTTAGTAAGGTTTTATTTCCAAATTGTAAGTTCCCTGCTTTTCTGTCCCAGGGTTCAGCACTATTCTCACATAACATGATAAGCAGGAGAATTTATCCTCTGCTCTTCTATCCCAACAGGCAGCTTTTGGCCCATTTCCATTGCCTCTCATGCGACCGACCCTTGGAAACAGCCGTACCTGGACCGTGAGTGCTCATATACCACCATCCCTTTAGAGAGACTTCATTTTTCTTTCTAATTCCTTCCTAGAGCAGTATCTTCCTAATTTCTTAACTCTCCCTTACCTTTCTTCCTTTCCTTCTCTCTCTAACTCTTGTGTTGAGATAAATATTTGTAAAGTGCCTTGTAGATCTTAAAACATTGTATAAATTATTACCCTTATTTTTACTTACTTATTTATACCTAATATAGAGACCATCTCCTTCACTGGGCCTGGGAAGATGCATTTAGCAGATTGGTGTCAGGGTAAAAAGAAGTAATGATCTTCTAGGGGATGTTAGGGGCTCTTTTTTTTTTCAATGAAATAGAAGTCTTATTAAGATATTTGTTCAAGTTCTTAGGCAAGGTCCAAGGTCCAAGTTATAACTAATATCTCTGGGGTCAATTATTTATCCACTCTCACTACCATAAAATGGATAGGATAAAGAGGATCAGAATGGTAAAGGCCAACTGTGGCGTAATTCAAAATGGTTCTCAAGGTCAAGATTGTACGCCATTGCAGATTTCAGTTCCCCTGATATGTAAAGATATGGCCTTTATCCATCACTCTAGGATACACATTTTCTTGAAGAACTGATGAATATGATAGAGGGGAGAACTCTTGTCATTACCTGCCCCCTCCTCCAACTGAATTTATGTAGGAATCATGAGTGGATTTAAATTAATCTGAATTTCTCATGTTGTTCCTGTTCCCCATGTACAGAATCATCCCCTCAGTGCCTAGCAGCCCAGGACTACCAGCACATCGTTCTAACCGTCCCTATACCATCTATGAATTGGAGCAAGTTCGGCAACAAAGCCGCAAGTATGAGATGGCTCTGGCTGAAGAAGCTCTGTCTGGACAGGGATATCAGAGATAGTCAATTTCTAGAGAGCTGGAGAAGAGACTTAAAGAAGTATATTGGAGTTGGGTCAAAGGATTTGTTGCTTTGTGGGGATAAGGCCTGGAGCACCAGAAATGATTGAATCATTAAGGTAGATGAAAGCTTTTTCAATCCAGCCCCTCCCCAGAGTTCTAGCTACAGGTCCAAGTAATGACCTCTTTTTATGGTCCATTCTCTACTAAAACTGATTTCTATCCAGGACTCTCCTGAGTACTCATCCATATCCTTCAGACAACTCACGCAGAGCTACAGAGCAAGGAATAAAACCCATCATTTGGGGTGACAGAGTCATGGGGGGCACAGAGGAGAAAGTGAAGATGGAGAGCAGATCAACAAGCATTCATATAGAGGGATCAATTAACAAGCACTTATTAATCACTTACTATGTGCCAGGCACTGTGCCAAGCAGTGGATTTGCAAGGAAAGACAAAATATGATTCCTGTCCTTAAGGAACTCATATTCTAATAATGAGATAACATGTAAGTGACTATGTGCATTTAAAACACATGAATTTTAAAAGCAAAGTAATCTCAGAGGGGAGCTATTGAGAGTCCTATTGGCCAGGAGAGGCTTCTGGGAGCAGGCATATCTTGAAGATTGAATTTGAGCTGAATCTTGAAGGAAGCCAGGTAAACCAGGTGAGAAAGAAAGCATTTTAGGACTAGAAAAAGGCATGGAGCCCAGTGGGAGATGAAATGCCCCCAATATTACTGGATCACTATTTGTTGTTTTTAATCATTTTTTGGTCATGCCCCACTTTGGGTGTTTCTTGACAAAGATACTGTAGTGATTTGTCATTCCTTCAGCTCGTTTTATAGATTTAAAAAAAAAAACTGAAGGGAAGACAAGGTTAAGTGACTTGTTCAAGGTCACACAGCTAATAAGTCAGGAAGATGAGTTGGGCACTCTATCCACTACACCACTTAGCTGACTCTGTTGGATCACAGAGACCCTTAAAGTGGAAAAAACCTGGAAAGATAGGAAGGGTCCAGTTTATGAAAAGCTTTAAAAGACAAACTGAGGATTTTGTGTTGGATCTTGGAGGTAATGGGGAGACATCATCCCTTGTGTGGGATCTCTGGGGCTCTGTTGAAAGTCCCAGGGCTCATAACTTGGCTCCCCCAAACTCCATAAGTATAACTTGTTTGGAAATCAGTAGGGTGAGTGAGTTTAGTTCACAGTTTAAATTTAAAATCCTGTTTCAGGGATGATGAGGAGACAATTCTAGCTTTAGCACAAAGTTGCCATTGGAAAATCCCCGTAGAACTGGCCAACACCAATCTCTCCCTCTCTAGATTCCCCATAGTATTAATTATTTAATTACTATACTTATTTAATCTGTTAAATAGGAGAGGGGAATGGGTGGCCTTTCAGATCCGACAGTCAATGATAATACATTAGGTCATCTGATTCCTCACAAAAATCTTATGTGAAGAAGGTAGAACAGGTATTATCATGCCCATTTTACAGATGAGGAAACTGAGGTCCACAAAGGTAAAGTGATTTAGTTAAGTGGCTCAATGAGGACTTGAACCCAGGTCTCCATGACCACTTAGTAGAAATATACAGTGTGTTGTTTTTGCCAAAATTTTATTATACATTCTGTCAATTTGTTCATTCACAAACTTTTATAAAAATACTCTCTGCTGTGATACTCCATGACATTGAATTTATTTTTAAGTGAAATTAAATGGTTTCTGATGAACGACAACAATAAAACAACAGCCCTATTTTCTCTCTCTATTGGAAAAAAGGGAAGAAAAAAAAGAAAAGAAAAATGTTACCAAAAATATAGCCAAGCAAAACAAATGCTTGTGTTAACCAAATCTTGTTTCTTTGTATCTTTATATCTCTGTTAAGAGGTAGATAGTGTGCTTCATCATTGGTCTTCCAGACCAATTATATTAAATGTAGCATCCTATGGTAACTCTTCTTGTACTATGTAATCTCTTCTTTCTTTTGATGACAACCAAAGTGAAAAATTGATATTCCCTTCCCCCTAACAAAGGAGAACACAAGAAAGACTCTAAGACAATGGGTGGATCTTCTACCAAGGGCTGATGGAAAAATGAAGACAAGAAATTCCTGGGAAAAGAAGTCACTGGCTAGCTGAAGAGGAGGAGCATTGCCACTGCAGCAATGATAGATCTTTGCATATCTGAATATATATCAGTATCTGTGCCTAGCCTTTTCCCACTGGGAATATTTGAATATTCCCTTGCATTTTAGAAAACAAAGCTCTGTCCTGCCTTACCTCCCATCCTGGAAGATAGGCCTTACAGTAGGAAAACTGTAAGAATTATCTCCTGCTCTGGTTGTTGAAGGGAGGATGCTTATTAAGAAAACCTAAAAGCAGTAGAGAAATGGGAGCTATTGTCCTCCCTTTTCAGATTAAAAAAAAGTAGGTCTAAAAGAAGTTAGTTAAAAAGCTTTGCCCACCTTATATCCCAAAGAAATCATAAAGGAAGGAAAGGGCCCCACATGTGCAAGAATGTTTGTGGCAGCTCTTTTTGTGGTGGCTAGAAACTGGAAACTGAGTA
Source organism: Myrmecobius fasciatus (assembly GCA_023553655.1). Taxonomy (NCBI): domain Eukaryota; kingdom Metazoa; phylum Chordata; class Mammalia; order Dasyuromorphia; family Myrmecobiidae; genus Myrmecobius; species Myrmecobius fasciatus. The sequence goes on along the minus strand of JAJPUD010003246.1, from coordinate 238,992 downwards.
GATGCCCATCAATTGGAGAGTGGCTGAATAAATTATGGTATATGGTTATGGAATATTATTGCTCTGTAAGAAACGACCAGCAGGACGATTTCAGAGAGGCCTGGAGAGACTTGCATGAACTGATGCTGAGTGAAATGAGCAGAACCAGGAGATCATTATACACGGCAACAACAGTACTATATGAGGATCAGTTCTAATGGACATGGCTCTCTGCAACATTGAAATGTTTCAAACCAATTCCAATTGTTCAGTGAAGAAAGCCATATACACCCAGAGAGAGGGATGTGCAATGTGGACCACAACATAACATTTTCATGTTCTCTATTGATGTTTGCTTGCATTGTATTTCCTTTATCGGATTATTCTCTCTTATAGATATGATTTCTCCTGAACAAAAAAATGATGTGTGGCAATAACTATACATATATTCGACTTAAGTATTCTAACATAATTATCATGCAGTGGATATTCTGCTATCTAGGGGAGGG
>JAJPUD010003246.1:164356-236856 GCA_023553655.1 Myrmecobius fasciatus | reverse complement strand
GACCCTTTTTATGCTATACTTTTTGTACCTCCTGCCATTCTATGAGTCACTCCCTTCTCCCCTCTACTGGACGGGAGCATTGAGTAGCCTTCAACCTCTGATTCCCCAAAGAGAGTTGTTCAATTCATCGCCTACTGTCCTGCAGACTGAGCAGTGCATACTGTTCCATCACTCTCATTATGATTGCCTTGTGAATTTATAGCTATTGTCTTTCACAGGATTCAAGATATGCCAGATTACTCCTACATGTCAGTACCACGTCGTTGTGGTGGCAGCCATACACTTACCTTCCCTTATCGTCGCTATGCCCGCCTACAACACCTAGCTCAGTGTGTCTATCCTACAGAAAATGGACAGGCCTTGAAGGTATGGAGACATTAGCTGGGAAGGAGAGCACAGGGAAGTGGCAAGGGAAGCCAAGATTTACCTGCCTTAGAACTATAGACCTTAAATTATGGAAGTTCTGTCTACCTCTGTCATTTTAGCACATATCTTTTTGAGGCCATAGGGATGACTTTATTCATGGAGTGGATGGGAAGGGAGCTGTAGGGAGGTCCCTATGGTCCCCCTACCATTCTTCTAGTTAAGGAGTTCCTAACCTAGGGCCCATGAACTTACTGTTTTTTAAAAAATTATATAACTATATGTTGCTGTAATTAATTTCATTTGTGTATTTTGTGCACTTGAAAACATTATTCTGAACAGAGGTCCCTAGAGTGTTTTGTCCCTGACACAAAAAAGGTTAAGAACTCCTGACATAGATATGGATGACTGATGCATGTTGGTAATTTGAGGATGGGAGGTCTTGGGCACCACCATGGTGATGGAGATATATCCTTGCAGCATGAAGTGGACATCTTGGGCCTGGATGGACATATCTACAAGGGAAGGTTGGAGACAAGGCTTCCTGGAATCCCAAATAAAGAAAGTGAGTATCCAGGTGCACAGAATCACCTGTATCTCTACCCTATAAGTGGGTGATCAATCACTAGGTCTGGATTAAGCTGACTTACCAGGCAGCTTGGCAACAACACAGAATACTAGATCTCAGAAACCAATAAACCATTTATCAAGAATCTCCTGCGTGCCAGGATACAAAAAGAAGCAAAAGATAGCTCTTGCCCTTTAGGAAATTATAATCTAAAGGGGGAGAAAACATTCAAATATACATAAATATACACATATACATACATGTACCGACATATATACATACATAAATATACACACAAACTCTATACAGGATAAATGGGAAGTAACAGAGAAAAGACAGTGGAATTGAGAGGTTAGAGAAGGCTTCCTGTAGAAGATGAGAGTTTATTGGGATTTAAAGAAAGCCAGGGATGTCAGTAGTTGGATCAGAGGAAGGAGAATGTTTCAGGCATGGGGGACAGGCAGAGAAAAATGCCTGGAGTTGAGAGATGGAGTGTCTTATTCATGGAACAGCCAGGAGGCCAGTGTCACTAAATCAAAGACTGCATGTAAAGAGTAAAGTGTAAAAATCCTGGAAAGTAGGAAGGTTTATGAAGGGCTTTGAATGCCAAACATAGCACTTTGTATTTGATCCTGGGGGTAATAGAGAACCACTGGAATTCATTGAATGTGAGCAGTTGTACATTTAAGAAAATCACTTTTGTGGCTGAATGGCAGATGGATTGGAGTGAAGAGGTAGATTTGAGACAGGCTTACCCACCAGCAGGCTTTTGCAATTATCCAGGCCTGTCCTAGAATGGTGGTGCTATCAGAGGAGAGAAGGGGCACATGGGGAGATGTTGCAGAAGTGAAATGGGACAGGATCTGGCTTTGTTTCCTACTCCCAGCATCATCCTCTCTCAACCTCAAACCATTTCCTTAACATGCAAAAAGTGCAGGTGGTGCCACAGTGACTGAGTCCACGGTCTGGAGTCAGGAAGACTCAACTTCAAATCCAGCCTCAGAGCCTTCCTGGCTGGATGACCCTGGCCAAGCCACTTCACCCTGTTGGCCTCAGTCTCCTCACCTGTAAAATGAGCTTGAGAAGGACACAGTAAGCCATTCCTGGGTCTTTGCGAAGAAAACCCCAAATGGTTTCAAAAAAAAGTCAAACACAAGTAAAAAAAGATTATGAAAAGGAAGCAAGACAGCAGCCCACAATGATCACCTTCCCAGTTGCCCCCTCTGCCCATGGATCCCTGAAGGTGACCATGTCTGCCTTTCTGCTTGCACTGACCCCTTTTCCCTACTGCTCATCTTCCTCTTACCCTTCCTGATACATCCAGGTCCTGTGAAGAACAAACCAAAGAATCTCTGTCCTGTTGGGCAAAATAGGCAATCCCCTTCAAGACCACAGAGTGCTCAGATGTTGGTGGCTTCTATGTCAGGTAACAATTTGGCCCCCATTCCTGGATTCCTTTTTCTTCCCATCCCAACCCTGGGCCCTTTGGGTCTGGCACCTTTCCATGGACTCTGACATCAAAGGGAAGGAGGTTGGGAGGGAGGTTGGGAAGGAGAGCTTTGGACATTAGAGAAAGAGAGTGTTCAAGACTTGGAAAAGATGAGGTGGAGGGTCAAAATTGAGCTTAATATAGGCATTTCTTGGTCCTGGATTATACCCATGATTTGCTGGATTTTGCCTCAGGACAGGCTTTTCTGAGAGATTGATACAAGCTTTAAATAGTAGCTGAGGGAGGCAGCTAGGTGGTGCAGTGGATAGAGTACCAGCCTTGAATTCAGGAGGACCTGAGTTCAAATCTGACCTCAGACACTTAAAATTTCCTAGCTGTGTGAGCCTGGGCCAAAATCCCCCTGACTGAAAGTGTTTACTGTAGTATGTTATGAGGGGAAATTTTGCTCAGCTATGGACTGGCTGAGATGGTTTCTGAGGTCCCTTTGAGCTCTAAGGTTCTGAGATTCTGTGAGTGACACCTACCTCCTGGGGCCTCATGGCTGGAGGAGGGAAGTTGGTCCTTAAAAAGAGGCTCTTCCAGAAACATGGAGATTAGTGAAAAGAACACTAGACTGGGGAACTAGGTCCCTGTACCTGCTCTGATACTAGTAAGCTGTATGTTTTTGGACAGTTCATTCCCTTCTAAGTAAATGTTGAGAATGTTGAGCTGGATAAGGATATGCCCTATGGTTAGAAATTAGAGACTCAGCAGGCCCATTTGGGCTCACTGAGACCTGCTCCAGGGTATCTTCTGGGACTCCTTGAGAAAGGGAATAGTAATTGACAGATGGTCAGTCATACTCCTATTTCTCAGGCCTCTAACAAAGTTTTAGACTGTTCTGCTCTCCCCTAAGGCTCTAGGGAACGTATATTTAAGGAGGAATCTTAGTCTTAGCCCTGTCATCTTCACTCCCACTGGAGTTTTAAACAACATTTAGTGGGATGGGTAAATATACAAGGAAAAAAGAGTTTAGAAGAAATTACTATACCAACAAGCATGAGTTTTGCCCCAAAAAGGGAACCCTAAAAGGATTGTTAGGGCCTGTTTATTTTGTCATTCACAAGGGACAAAAGGGCCCATTTGACTTTTTGTTTGTTTAAGTTAGGTATAAGGATTCAGAACTTAAAACTTGTATCCCCATAAACACTGGCTTTATCCTAACCTTGAGATTTTTAGTACAACCCTACATTCAATTCAGTGGTCAGTATGGCCCTGGTGAAGCTAGGCAAACAAAAGGCCTTGCCCTGTTGGGCCTACTAAGTAGGGAGAATTCCTTAGCACGTGTTTCTTGTAGGATTCTGCCGGACTATGCCCCCTTTTAGAGATTAACCAGGTTGCATGGAAAAGGCGCCAGTAGTCTTAACCCCTGTTGTTTCTTTTGTCTCTAGCCCAGCAAGCAAAGGGCAGACCTGTCTCCTCTCAGGGGCGCCTCACACAACTTAATGCCACCCACCCACCAAGCCCCAACTCTGTTAACCCCAATAATCTACCCTAACATATTAGAGGATGCTTATTGAAGTGTACATGAATCTCTTCCACTCTGCCCTGGTTGAAGATCAAGCAGGAATACCCTGAGGCCTCAGAAAAAACATAACTTCAAGCATAGTACTTGCCAATAAATGTTTGCAAAGAAGATAGCTGAATGTTTATATTCAGCCACAGAGGATGGAAGGGGGGACAGGGGGATGAATGTATGGTAATGGTCAAGATGATACTTCCTTAATTCAAAAAAAAAAAGACAAAACTATTCTGCAACCATCAGAAACCACAGAACAGAATGGAATAATGTATTCTGAAGAGCAAAGTAGTTTAAGATGAAACATAGAGATGTAGTCTGCAAACCTGAATTTAATCAGCAATAAATGGATGCACATTCATTAAAAGATATATTTGAAGCATTCCTACAAAAAAAAGAACAGAAATGAGCAGATTAGTTGCTTTGCAAACACATGAAAAATACCCCCCCAAAAGCAAACAAATGTAGCATTCAAAGGAAACACAAATACCAAAATGTTACCCCTGAAAAAAAAAAGGGAAAAATAGAAAAAGACATTTGTGGGGTTAAAAAATAAACCAAAAAAACCTCACAATAATAAAAGGGCCATTAAGAGGGGTTTTTTTGTTTTTGTTTTTTTTATTTTGAGGCAATCAGAATTAAGTGACTTGCCCAGGATCACACAGCTAGGAAGTGTTAAGTGTTTGAGACCAAATTTGAACTCAGGTCCTCCTGTCCCCCTATTTCTTTTCTAAAAATGCAAAGGAGATAAGGATGGAAATGGATCTTAAGAAGTGATGATGGTGGGGCAGCTAGGTGGCGCAGTGGATAGAGCACCAGCCCTGAAGTCAGGAGGACCTGAGTTCAAATTTGATCTCAGACACTTAACATTCCCTAGCTGTGTGACCCTGGGCAAGTCACTTAACCCCAATTGCCTCAGCAAAAAAAAAAGAAGTGATGATGGAAAAAAAGGATTGAAATGGCACAGATTAACTCTCATATCGCCTTGCCTTTAAAAAAAAAAAAAAAAAAAAAAAAAAAATATGTTATTTCTTAAAAAAAATTTAATTAAAAGCATTAAATAAAAATAACAAATTCCTTTAAAAAAAAAAAAAAAAAAAAAAAAAAAAAAAAAGATGGCACTTCCTTGGTGCGACCCTAGTCTTATAGTTCTAAACTGATAGTCTCTCTCTGAGATAGATTATCCAACCTAGCCAAATGAGGGGTGAGGTTCCTCTGAATGGTGGTGAGGCATGTGCCCAACTTTACACATTTCCACATTACAGGGTGGCCTAAATCGTCTGCCTCATGACTTGACATTTAAATCTGCTCCGCCTGTGGTGTGGAAGTTCTTTCAATATGCTCAGGGTTCCTTATCTAGGAATCTATAGGTCATATTCATAGTTCCAGAGCTGGAAAGGACCTCGGAAACTCTCCCTGGGCTATTTGCTCCAGTTCTAATTCTCCATTTCTAGTGTGAATACTGGCTTCCTCAGGTTGAATGGGGTGGACCAAGGCAGGCTGATGTGTCATCTGGGAGCCACAGGATGTAGTGCTGAGTGAAAGGGGAAGGAGAATAGCCACTTGGTGTTTAGTTGATCATTGGCTAAGAGTCTCTCAAGCTGTGTGTGCATTTTCAAATTCCAAAATCAGTAGTTGCTTATCACTTGGAAGGCGTCTCTCACTCTTTGCCCTTAAGTCTTCTGCTCATTGGTATAGCCACTCTGGAAGCATATCTAGAAGGCTATTGGGTCTCTCCCCAACAGCACTAACAGAGGGGCCTTAGGCTTAGGTTTTTAGCCTGCCTTTACTGTGTTCATTCTCTCTCTCTCTCTCTCTCTCTCTCTCTCTCTCTTCTCTCTTTGCTTTTTGCTGAGGCACTTGGGGTTAAGTGACTTGCCCAGGGTCACACAGCTAGGAAGTCTTAAGTGTATGAGACCAAATTTGAACTCAGGTCCTCCTGACTTCAGGGCTGGTGCTCTATCCACTGCACCACCTAGCTGCCCCTGTGTTCATTTTCTCTTTCTCCTCTCCATGAGCCATGAAGCTAGTTAGCTTTCTTCCTGAGCAGCCCAGAGCTATATTCAGGACGAGGAAATTCGGGGATCTGGAAGGACTAGCATGGCACAAATTAGAAGGCTCTTGCCTTTCTCACTGTTTGCTCGCTCTCTTGACCCGGAGAGTTCAGTGCTGCGTCAGAAAGGAACATGGGGATGTTAATATTCCTGTCCTGACACTCCTTCCCTTGCCCCTTCCCTCTTTTCCAAAGCACTTCCTCTATGATGGCAGCAGAGAGGGATCCGTAGAACTTGTCTGACATTCACATTCCCAGGCAACTTTGGGCCATCTACAGCTTGCAGAGATCTTTCCTACCACAGTTGAGGAACTGCCTGTATTAGGAAGCTATAATGGCCAATATGAGTTCTATTAGACTGAATGGAGAAAGGATTCCCTGAAGTGTTGTTCTCATGTTAAGGGACTGAGTGCCTGGGCTGACAAAGAACTATAAGGTACCCTGCTAGGTGCTGAGATATACAAGAGTAAAACAAAATACCCTCAAAGAATTTACTGTGGGGAGAAAACACATCTGTGTATGATACAAGGTAATTTGAGGAAGGAAAGGGCATTAATGACTGGAAACATCAGGGAAGGTTTTGTAGACTCTTTCTTACCCCCAATTATCTTCTGCCCGGCTGTGACTAGAGTGTAGCTCACTCTATTCAGCTCTTGCTCGGAATTATAGTCAAATCAATACTATAACCTTTGTCTCTGCAAAGCCCTGAGACCCCCAGACCAAAACACCCTTCTTCAGCCACATTTCTTTATATATTGTCTCCCACATTAGAAAGTAAGCTCTCCAATTTGGAACTATGCTCCAAAAGTTATCAAACTGTGCATACCCTTTGACCCAGCACTGTTTCTATTGGGCTTATATCCCAAAGAGATCTTAAAGGAGGGAAAGGGCCCCACATGTGCAAGAATGTTTGTGGCAGCCCTTTTTGTAGTGGCTAGAAACTGGAAACTGAAGGGATGCCCATCAATTGGAGAGTGGCTGAACAAATTATGGTATATGGATGTTATGGAATATTATTGTTCTGTGAGAAACGACCAGCAGGACAATTTCAGAGAGGCCTGGAGAGACTTGCATGAACTGATGCTGAGTGAAATGAGCAGAACCAGGAGATCATTATACACAGCAACAACAAGACTATATGATGATCAATTCTGATGGACATGGCTCTCTTCAACAATGAAATGTTTCAAACCAGTTCCAATTGTTCAGTGAAGAAAGCCATATACACCCAGAGAGAGGGATGTGAAATGTGGACCACAACATAACATTTTCATGCTCTCTATTGATGTTTGCTTGCATTGTGTTTCCTTTATCTGATTTTTTTTCTTGAAGAAAGGATTTTTCTTGCACAGCAAGATAAGTGTGGAAATATATATACATATATTCGATCTGTCAAGTATTTTAACATAATTAACATGTGGATATCCTGCCATCTAGGGGAGGGGTGGGAACTAGGGGGGAAAAATTTGTAACAGAAAGCTTTGTAAGGGTCAGTGTTGAAGAATTACCCATACATATGTTATGCAAATAAAAAGTTTTAATAAAATAAAAATAAAAAAAAAAGAAAGTAAGTTCTCTGGGGGCAGACAAAATCACTCTTATATTTGTATCTGCAATGCTTAGACTATAGTAAGTGCTTTCTGGTTATTCAGTCTTTTCAGACATGCCGAACCTTTGTAACCCCATTTACTGGACTGGTTTGCTCTTTCTGGTTTGTTATTTCTTTTTCTAGCTTATTTTTACAGATGAGGAAATTGAGGCAAACTTACTCAGGTCTTCCTGACTTTGTGCCATCCACTTTATCCAGTGTGTCACCTAGCTGAAAGTGCTTACTAAGTGCTTTTTCACCCATTAATTAATTTATTCATATTTAGAGAAAATAGGGATCCAGGAGCAGCTAAGTGGTAGAGTGGATTAGACATGGAGTCAGGAAGACCTGAGTTCAAATGTGGATTCAACTATTATTCAACTATATTCAGCTATTGCTTTTCTTTTCAACTGAAGTGGTCCCTGAATTAAGAATCAAGAGAAGACAAAGTATTGGAGAAGCAGATATGAATTCCAGTCACAGGAGACAGAGTGTAGATTCCAGGAAACTACTGGTAGTTCAGTTTGGTTAATACAGAGTTTGTGAAGGATAATTAAGATTCATGTCATTAAAGGCCTAAAATTCCAAGCTGAGGAGTTAGTTCATAATTGATTCCAGAGACATTGGGAACCACTGAAGGCTTTTGAGCAGAATGACAGCAGTCAGATCTTTTCTTAGGAAGAATATTTTTGGCAGCCATTTGGAGACTGGATTAGAAAGAAACATTGGATATAGAAAGATCCATTAGGATACTCCTGCAATACTTCAGATAGACATGAGCATCTGAGCTAAGGAAATAATTCCATTAAGTGGAGACAAGGGGACAGATGTGAAATATGTGGAAGTATTATCACTAAGACTTGACAAATGATTGGAGGTAGAGGAAGTGGGGGAGAAGGAACAAAAGGATGACAAAGGTTACGAACCTGGGTGAATAGAAGGATGGTGGATACTCAACAGAAATGAAGTTTGGAGGAGGGGGAGCTGATTATTCCTTTTAAAGAAAAAGAAAGAAACGGAAGGAGGGAGGGAGGAAGGAAAGAAAGGGATGAAGAAAGGAAAAGGAAAGGAAGAGGAAAAAAGAAAGAAAGGAAGGAAAGAAAGAAGGAAGGAAGAAGGAAGGGAAGAAGAGAAGGAAGAAAGGAAGGAAGGAGGGAGGGAGAGAAATAACAATCAATTCAACCAGCAGTTAACAATGCAGGACTGGAGTATAAGAGAAAGTTAAGGGTAGGATGGGTGGCACAGGGTATGTTTGGAATCAGAAAGATTCATCTTTCCAAGTTCAAATTCAGCTTCAGACACTTATTAGCTGTATGGTACATAGGCAAGTCACTTAATCCTCTTTGCCTTAGTTTTGTTGGTGGGTTGTTGGGTTTTTTTTTTTTAATATTTTCAACTTAAGAAATAAAAAACATTTTCATAACAAAGTAGAATAAAAAAGGAAGATTGCACATAAAATTGCAAATCTATTATGTATAATTTGCTTTTCTTTTTAAATATTTTTGACCAAGAAAACCCCAGATGGAATCACAATGAATTGGAGATCACTGAACAACAAGGGTAGGATACATAGATGGGAGAGTCATCTACATAGAATTGATAATTGACTCCAAGGGAGTTTAGGAGATTACTGTGGGGAAGGCATATACAGAGAAAAGGAGTTCCCCCAACTCCCCATGCTAAGGAGATTGGGGGGGAGAGAGGGCAGATGGATGATGATTAATAAAAGGAATGATCCAGAACAGAGAGACAGATGGGGTGGAGGACCAGGAAAGAGCAGTGCCATAGAAGCCAAGGAAGGGAGGGTGGTAGAGATCATCCAGGAGAAGGTAAACAACGGCACTGAAAGCTGCAGGGAGGCTGAGGAATATGAGAACTGAGAAAAAGTCATTGGATTTAGCAGGATCATTGGTTACCTTGGAGAGAGCAGTTTCAGTGGAGGGCTGGATCAGAAGCCAGATTGCAATAGATGGAGAAATGAGTGGGTGATGAAGTGGAGTCAGTGAGCCTACAAGATTTTTTCTGTCCCAGAATTCTCTCACATTTTCTTCTCCTACTGAGCCAAGGACCTTCCCTCACACTTTACTGAGATAACTGAGGTCATTGCTTCTTCCCAAAACCTTATGACATCATCCCTCACTCTCTTCTTTTTTTCCCCTCAGCCTCAGACAATGAGGGGGCTCTTCTACTTGCCAGAGCTAACACCTCCCTGCCTGGTCCTGACCTTTCTGGCAGATTGCAACTTTAATCATTCTTTTTCTAATTTTCAATCTCTCCACAAGTTTCTTCCTTGTTGCTTACAAGGGCAGGGAATAAACATTTATTAAGCACCTACTATGGGTCAGCCACTGTGCTAAGTGCTTTAGAAATATTATCTCATTTGATTCTCACAACAACTCTGGGAGGTACTTATTATTATCCCCATTTCACAGTTAAGGAAACAGAAGTTAACTGACTTGTTCAGGATCACACAACTAAGTGTCATGAGTCACATTTTAACTCAGATATTCCTGACTTCAGACTTTATCCCCTGGGCCAGTTAGCTGTCTTGAAGAACAAAATAAGTATTTCCCATATTTAAAAAACTTTCACTAGACCCCTCATAGGAAGCTATTTCCCTGTATCTCTCATCTGTTTTTACTTATCCTTTTCATATCACAACTTCCCCCAGCATGGTTTCTATATATCATGGATCAGCATAAGAAATTAAATGGGAATTTGGGGGGAGTTTTGCAGAAGGTGCAAATGATACACAAAAGCCAGCAGATGATACAGAGCTTGTGACCAAACACTTAATGCTAATTTTATAAGGTACTGTAAATACCCCATAAAAGAAAAACAAATGTTGTTTGCTTGCTTGTTTTTTTTTCCTCATTTTTCGTCCTTTTGATCTGATTTTTCTTGTGCTGCATGATAAATGTGGAAATATTTAGAAGAATTGCATCTGTTTAACCTATATTGGATTACTTGTTGTCTAAGGGGAAGGGGAAGGGAGGGAGAAAAATTTGGAACACAATGTTTTGTAAGGGTGAATTTTGAAAACTATTCTTGCATGTATTTTGAAAGATAAAAGAGCTATTATAGGAGGCAGCTAGGTGGCACAGTGGATAGAGTACCAGCTCTTAAGTCAGGAGGACCTGAGTTCAAATCTGGTCTCAGACATGTAACATTCCCTAGCTGTGTGACCTTGGGCAAGTCACTTAACCCCAATTGCCTCAGCAAAAAGCAAAACAAAAAACAAAACATATTCCTGGGTAATTTTTCAACATTGACCCTTGCAAAGCTTTCTGTTCCAAATTTTTCCCTCCTACCCCCACCCCCTTCCCTAGATGGCAGGAAGTCTAATACATGTTAATTATGTTAAAATATTTGACAGATTAAATATGTACATACATATTTATATAGTTATCTTGCTGTACAAGAAAAATCAGATCTATAGGAAAAAACAAAAAAACCCAAAAAAAAAACCTGAGAAGGAAAACATAATGCAAGCAAATATCAATAGAGAGTGTGAAAATGCTATGTTGTGGTCCACCCTTAGATCCCATAGGTCTCTCCCTGGGTGTATATGGCTTTCTTCATCACTGAACAACTGGAACTGGTTTAAAACATCTCATTGTTGAAGAGAGCCATGTCCTTCAGAATTGATGATTGTATAGTCTTGCTGTTGCCATGTACAATGATCTCCTGGTTCTGCTCATTTCACTCATGATCAGTCCATGCAAGTCTCTCCAGGCCTCTCTGAAATCATCCTGCTGGGCGTTTCTCACAGAACACTAATATTCCATAACATTCATATACCATAATTTATTCAGCCATTCTCCAGTTGATAGGCATCCATTCAGTTTCCAGTTTCTAGCCACTACAAAAAGGGCTGCCACAAACATTCTTGCACATGTGGGACCCTTTCCTTCCTTTAAGATTTCTTTGGGATATAGGTCCAATAAAAACACTGCTGGGTCAAAGGGTATGCACAGTTTGATCACTTTTTGAGCATAGTTCCAAATTGCTCTCCAGAATGGTTGGATCCGTTCACAGTTCCACCAACAATGTATCAGTGTCCCAGTTTTCCCACATCCCCTCCAACATTCATCATTATCTTTTCCTGTCATTTTAGCCAATCTGACAGGTGTGTAGTGGTATCTCAGAGTTGTCTTACTTTGCATTTCTCTGATCAATAGTGATTTGGAGCAACTTTTCATATGACTAGAGATGGTTTTAATTTCATCATCTGAAAATTGTCTGTTCATATCCCTTGACCACTTATCTATTGAAGAGTGGCTTGAATTCTTATATATAGACAATTCTCTATATATTTTAGAAATGAGGCCTTTATCAGAACCATTAAATGTAAAGATGATTTCCCTCCTATTTATTGCTTCCCTCCTAATCTTGTCTGTATTAGTTTTGTTTGTACAGAAACTTTTTAGCTTAATATAATCAAAATTATCTATCTGATGTTCAATTAAGAGTTCCAGTTCTTCTTTGGATACAAATTCCTTCCTTCTCCACATGTCTGAGAGATAAACTATCCTATGTTCCTCTAATTTGCTTACAATATCACTCTTTATATCTAGATCATGAACCCATTTAGATCTTATCTTGGTATGTGGTGTTAGGTGTGGGTCAAGCCCTAATTTCTTCCATACTAGTTTCCAATTTTTCCAGCAGTTTTTGTTAAATAGTGAGTTCTTATCCCAAAAGCTGGGGTCTTTGGGTTTATCAAACACTAGATTGCTATAGTTATTGACTAATTTGTCCTGTGATCCTATCCTATGCTACTGTTGGACTACTCTATTTCTCAGCCAGTACCAAATGGTTTTGATGACCTCTGCTTTATAATGTAGTTTTAGATCTGGCACAGCAAGGCCACCCTCATCAGCCTTTTTTTTTTTTTTTCATTAATTCCTTTGAAATTCTTGACCTTTTCTTCTTCCAAATGAACTTTGCTACTTAAATATTTTTTAAAAGAAAAAACAAAACAAAAAATTCAGACTTCTCTGGTTTAAAGAACTCAAAAATCTTTATAAGGATTTTCCTATTTCTGAGGCACTGTGTTCCTAATCCCTATAACTTCGAAGGGAACTATACTTTTCATTCTTCCTACTTCCTCTCCTCCCTCATTTCTCAGTCCTTTGTATTCTAGCTTCCCACATCTTTGCTCTCCAAAGCGCCAAAGGTATGAACAACAATACCTTAACTGCTAAATCTGATGGTCTTTTCTCAGTGTCATTCTTCCTGACTTCTGTTCACTTTGTAGGCCACTCTCTCTTCCTAGATACTTGTTTTATCTCATTTGATGACCTCATCATCTTACATGGGTTTATTATCTCTACTCAGATAATACCCACATCTATGTATCTAATGCTAGTTTCTCCAGTCTTACATTTATTATTGTTCAGTCATTTCAATTGTGTCTAACTCTTTGTGATCTCATTTGGAGTTTTCTTGGCAAAGATACTGGAGTGGTTAATTCCTTCTCCAAGTCACCATACAAATGAGGAAACTGAGTTAAGTGATCTGTCCAAGGTCACACAGCTAGTAAGTATCTGAAGTCCTGAGTGGAGGCCCAACATTCTATCCACTGCACCACAATTATTGTCTAAACTAGTTAGCTTTCCATTATTTTATCTTACATCCCAGGTCCATTGCTTTACATCGATTGTGAGTCAAGACCTCATATGGGTGTTGCATAACTGAATGTTGAGGTTGTGAAATTATTTATTATCACTAAATGTTTGATTTGCATACCTGTTTAATATACCTACACCTAGGATCATGCTACCAAATGTCATTTAGATTGTCAAAGTAAATATCATAGACATCTCAGTCTCAATATGTCTAAAAAAGAACTCATTATCTTTCCTCTCATACCCATGTTCTATTAAACTTTGCTATTTCTGTCTGGGTATCATCATCCTTTTAATTTCCCAGGTTCATAATCTTAAAGGAATCTTCACCTTCACACCAGCCCATGCCATATGGCCAGTAAGTTGCCAGATCTTATTATTTCTACCTCTAGCACATTTTCGGCATTTATCTCCTCACTACTTATGCTGCTACTACCTTAGTCTAGATCCCCACCACCTCTCATGTGGACTACTTCATTAGCTTCCCAGGTGGCATCTATGCTTCAATTCTTTTCCTACTCCAATCTATCATTCATACAGCTGCTAAAGTGATTTTCCTAAAGCAGCAGTCTGATCATTCTACACCCCCTCCCTCTTCACAACATATTTAATAAATTCCAATTCTATCACCTCTTAAGATTAAATATTTAGGGGCAGCTAAGTGGCACAATTGACAGAGCAGCAGAACACCAGCCCTGAAGTCAGGAGTACCTGAATTCAAATCTGGCCTCAGATACTTAACACTTCCTAGCTGTGTGACCCTGGGCAAGTCACTTAACCCCAGTTGCCTCAGCAAAAAAAAAAAAAAAAATCTATTCCTTTTTCTGGCTCTTAAAGATTTTTTACAACCTAACCCCAATCTATCTTTCCAGACTCTAATACCCTAAGCATGATCCAGACAAAATCACTTTTTCCTACTTCTCAAATATGGCATTTTAACTTCTCTGGTGCCTTTTCACAGCTGTCTCCCATGTACTCCATTTTCACCTTTGATTCATAAAATCCTTTCCTTTAAGATTCAGCTCAAGCACCACCTTTTACAGGAACCCCTCCTTAATCAGCCTTCCAACAACTGGATCCTCCCTAACTACCTTACATTTGTTGTTATTGTTCATTCGTTTCAATCATGTTTAACTCTGTGTGATCCCATTTGGGATTTTCTTGTCAGATACTGGAATGGTTTGTCACTTCCTTCTCCAGCTCATTTAGGAAGTATCTGTGGCCAGATTCAAACTCCTGACTGCAGGCCTAGTGCTCTACCCAGTGTACCACTAACTGCCCCTACTTTACATTTAACTATTTGCTTTTATTTTGCATACATTTATACACTTGCATAGGCTCACTTATGGAAAATAAACTGAACAGTTCTATCGTTTTAGCCTTTGTATTCCCATGGTCTCGCCTAGAGCCTGTAACATAGTAAAAAATAATGCTTGTTGATCAATTGATTTCTAGGTGTGAAAGAGAAAGGTAAAGGACAGTAGTTTGAAGGGTGTCAGGATGGATGATTGTTTTGTTTTTAAGGATGGGGCTGTATCTGAGCATATAATTATTGATTTAGAACTGGATCCTCAGAGGTCAACTCATCCAAACCCCAATATTTTGCAGATAAGGAAACTTGGACCCAGAAAAGATAGTGACTTGTAAGATCTCAGAGGTCACAATTCAAACCCATATCCTCAGATGCTATAATCCAACAATAGTCCTTCCATGATCTCCACTTCTTGCATGTTGTAAACTTCATGGAAGAAGTCAGTAGACATATAGATTGAAGAGGTGAAAAGGACTGAAGAGAGGGGAATAGGGTTGGAAGAACAAATAGAAACGTACCCTTTGCAAGGAAGAAGCACCATCAGAGAAGAAGGGTGAAGTTATAAATGAAGGGGTTTGAGGTAGATAAGAGTCAACTAAGAACATAAGGTCTTGGTTTTCTCAGTGGAGTACTCAGAGGTAATAAGGTGATGCAGGAGAGTGCTAGACTTGAGTCAAGAAGGCCTGAGTTCAAATTCTGTTTCAGACATTACTTGTGTGACTTTGGACAGGTCAATTAACCTGTTTCCCCATCTATAAAGTTTGTGTATAATTCAGCTTCACTTAAATCCAGTTTCTCAGGCAAGTCAAAACATCACCTCATTATGTCATTCATTGGTCCTCTTCAAAAACTGAAGGATGAACAAATAATAAAAATAACAGCACCTACCTTCCAGGATTTTTGTAAAATGAGTGTACTTTGCCAACTTTAACATGTTATATAAGTGCTCACTGCCATTGTTATCATTGCATAGTGAGAAAAGCTTTGTGGATTTAAGGAGGAAAAAGGTTTAAAATAATCAGGTGATGTATCAAATTACTTGCCCTCTCAATGAAAGGAGGGTGGGGAAGGAGGGAGAGAGAGAATTTGGAACTCAAAGTTTTAAAAACAAATGTCCAAAAAATGTTTTTATTCTTTTTCATTCTTTTCTTTCTTCCTTCCTTTCTTTCCTTCTTTCTCTTCCTCCTTAACTTTGGTGTTATGTCTCTGAAATTTTTTCAAATTTATCCTGTATGTATCCTTTTTTGTACATAGTTGTTTGCATCTTGTGTCCCCCATTCAATTAACAGCTGCTTGAGAGCAAGGACTGTATTATTTTGTTTGGGGCATTTATTTTTATCCCAGAATGACCATGGTGCCAAGAATATAATAGACACTGAATAAATGCTTGACTTTTTCCTCAACTCTTAAAATGAAATAAAAAATTGTTTTTATATGTAATTGGAGAAAAATAAAATGCTAAATATTAAAAATAAAATTTAAATTTAAAAATTAAAAACTAGGTGAATCATAATGGGTTGTAGCAAGTGAGAATTGATAACAAAAA
Organism: Myrmecobius fasciatus; assembly: GCA_023553655.1. Lineage (NCBI taxonomy): Eukaryota > Metazoa > Chordata > Mammalia > Dasyuromorphia > Myrmecobiidae > Myrmecobius > Myrmecobius fasciatus. The sequence continues at coordinate 220,788 of JAJPUD010003246.1, read as the reverse complement.
TTCATAACAGATGTAATTAACATGATTGCCTGATTTTCTCCAATAGTGTTTGGCAAATTAGGAATCCCAAAGTAGACAGTGGGGTAACAACCTTGGATTGAGAATTGAACAAGACAGTCAAGAGTACATGCCCTTGCTTGGCTGAACAGGTTAACCACAGAGTCTGGAAAGGAAAGTAAAATCTACTGTGGAGCTTCCAATGACTGAAAAGGAAAAGATGAATGAGGGCCACATGTTCTTATTCCCTCTGGAAGTTGAACATGGACACCACCACCTTGGTGACCTTTATTCAAGGAAGAAACACATTAGTCAGGAAGCAGTGAACGAAATCAAAACGGGGGGGGGGGTTTGAACTAATTCTCACCATTCTCAGCTGAGAGACAGGTGCTTAGAACCCAAGATAGGGAATCCCCCACCCATTCTAAACTCAAGTCTCATGATGGTGGAGTAACCTTAGCCTACACTTGGTGAAGCCAGAGACTTGGGGAAAAGAGTGGAGTTCTTTAAAGAAAAATGTGGCAAGCAATAGTTATTGGAAGTTTTTTCTCTCTTCTACACTCAATGTGGTTGTTAGGAAGGGATATATTATGGGTGGACAGCTAGGATAGACCAATGGACCTGAAATCGTGAAGAACTTTCTCCCCGAGTTCAAACCTGGCCATACTTACTAGCTGTGTGACCCTGTACAAGTCACTTAACCCTGACTGCCTCAGTTCATCTATAAAAGTGAGCTGAAAAAGGAAATGCCAAGACCACTATTTCTGCCAAGAAAAAGAAATAACCGAGTAACAACAAAAACACAATGGGTAGCAATGTGGGGAAGTATCTGGTTATCTTGATGGATTTTCTAGGAAGTGTATGGTTCCGAGTTGTGGAAAGAGTCTTTCCCTTTCCTCTCTGATAAACCTGACAAGGTTTTATGGCCCAGACTCTGAGCTCATCTCAAGGGTCATCCTCTGACTTAACCAGCTATGCTCTGTTCTCAATGACAGGGTCAGGGGTCAAAGCAACCATACCTCCTTCCATTCTCATTTTTCTCATCTTCTGCCCATTATATCAAAGGATCCAACTGAGTCAGCCTCTCCTTTCTCTAAAATCCAATTTGAAGTTCCATAGGGAAAGCAGGGTTCCAACTGGGTGGCACAGTGAACAGTGTTAGATCTGGAGTCTGGATGAAATAGATTTGTTTCATCTATAAAATGAGCTGGAGAAGGAAAGGCAAATCACTCCAGCATCTTTGCCCAAAAAACTCCCAATGGGATCAGCTTCATTAGGACTGAAGGGGATGCAGAAGTTTTTTCCTCATGTACATATATAACCATGTACATTTTTTTTAGTAGCCACTCATAAGGCTGAGGGTATTCCCCAGTCGCTAGAATCTTGAGATTCTGGAAGCTGCTTTTTACCTTTTATCTCCTGGAAAAACACCCAAGCTTCAGGTTACCCCAACAAGTATTGTCACTTTGAAGGAGATTCTGCCATTGATCCTATATCTGACCTGGTTAGTCCTCCATGCAGAGGACTATATAATCTTTCTCACACAAAAGGGACTCTCCCTTCCAGCCAGGGAAAAGAGAAGTAGAGGTGAGTGGGAGGAGCAGGGTTTGACTTCTAAGATCCAGAAGGGCCCAAGCCTTTCATTTCACAGACAAAAGGTCAGAGGAGATTAGTGATTTACCTGGAGTTATACAGGTATACACATTAGAGAGGGGGTTTGAATCCAAGTTTCACTCTATTGTATGTGGGTGCCACCTCATGAACTACCTAGCTATCCAGGGACATCTCAGAAAATAGAACTGAAATAGCTTGTGAAATGTGTGTGGGAAGTCACATTTTCTACTCCAATTTGATAGGGGCTGCCCTTCATGTAAATACCTCTGAGGAAACTCACAGGTGAAAAAAGTTGTGGCAGGGGAAAATACTAGAATGATCTATAAATTTAAATACCAGTAAGATGTCACCTACCTGGCTTAGCTTTTTCACACCAATCTCAACCTAGGTCCCTCTACCATTTTCCAGTAAACTTCCCCCTCCCCCTTTTTTTTTTTTTAAAACTTCAGGGACTGATTACATTTTAGAGGCAGTTTAGGTGATGCAGTGGATAGTGTTAGAACTAAGTTAGAAAGACCTGACTTCAAATTCCACATCCCTAAGCAGCCCTTGACCCAAGGCAAGTCACTTGCCTGCCTCAGTTTCCTTATCTGTAAAATGGAGCTAATAGCACCTACCTCCTCAGGGTTGTGTTTTGAGAATGAGTTTGGCAAAGCATCCTGCATACTTTAAAGCATTATATAAATGCTATTATTGCTCTGCCTTTTCTGTCTATGGACTTTTAAAATCGCCACTAAACTGAAGTTTCTTGAAATCCATGGATTTTTTGCTCATTTCAATTTCCTGTCCATATTTAGTATAGTGCCTTAGCAGAACTAGATTTGAACACAAAACTAAAAAATATACCAATCAGAGCCTCCAAAGGGAGAGGATTATGGAGCAGAAGACATACTAGCCTGTACCAGTCTCTCTCAACTCCAAGACCATTTTTTAAACCTTATAATTTGAAATATGTGTACATGGCAGCTAAGTGGTACAATGAAGAGTACCTGTTCTTGAGTTCAAATCTGGCTTCAGACTCTTACTGGCTGTATGATCTAGGGCAAGTCAATTAGTCCTGTTTGCCTCAGTTTCCTCATCTGTAAAATGAGCTGAAAGAGGAAATGGTCATACAGTACAGTATTTCTACCAAGAAAATCCCAACTAGGGTCATGAAGTCAGGGATGCCTGAAAATGACTAAACGAAACACATGTGTATGTGTATATACCATGTCCCTTCTGGGGCTCTTCACTATCAACTTTATTAACAAAATGTAATTGGCTCAGCATTAAGACTCTGGTCCAGTCAGGCCCAGGTCCTTATTGCAGGTCTTCCCGTGATATTCCATCTTCAGTCCCCCTCACCTCTATGAGCAGTAATGGAGTTTTTCCAAAATTCAGCTCAGACTTGTTTGACTTTTCTCCCCCCACCTCCAAATTACCTAGTATTTACTTTGCATCTAGCACAGTGCCTGGCACAGAGGTGGTGATAATCAATGTTCACTGATTAAGCTCCTCATTTATCTAACCAACTGAGCAGGTCTTCCCTCTCCTCTCTAGGAAATAGAGGTTAGGATGGGTTCAGTTCCCCTAAGACAAGAGGAGTATGTTCAAGAGTATTCAGTGAGAGAGGAATTGAATTCTAAGATTCCTTTGTTAATAAGTAGCAGGTCCTCCTGTGCTCACCGTTATACACTATCTCTTCTTAGGCATTCCAGTGTCCTAATTCAGGTCTCACAATGTGCACATGCTACTCCTGGGTTGCTGGGTTGGGGAGGACTGAAAATAACGCCTCGCTACTTCCTAGGAGAAAGGTGCTACTTCAGAGTTTGAAAGTGAAATGGCAGGGAAGGTCCTGAGGTGGAATCTTGGGCAGGTACAACAAAGAGAATCATCTAAGGAGCTAGACTTTGTATTAAGTTCAGATGACCAAGTCTATTCCTTCACCCCTAAACTCTATTTGACTAGGAGCTTGCTCCCCTCTCTCCCTTGAGCCTAAAGACTGTATTCTGAAGGAACAAAGAACAAGATAGAACCCTGTGGAGAAAGGAAGGATAGACACCTCAGGTCTCAAACTTGATTCCATCCCACCCCCTTCAACTACAAATCCATGATTCACGGTAGATCAACTTTCTCACCCTAAAGCCTCTTCCTCATTCAACTCAGTCCCCTTCCAGACCTACCCAGTGTCCAAGGTCATGGAGAATAGGAAAGATTTGTTTCCAAGTAGGAAAGAGTACCACCACAGACACGGGAGGTTAGAAAATTCATTTTTTTAAAAAATTTTAAATTAAAAAAAAAAAAAACAACTCAACCTGGCATGAGCAAGATTCTGATTTGGGAACTAAACCAAAAGTCCTCGGTTACAAGCTTGTCCTGTCCAGCTCAACCAAGCCAGCCACCCCCACCACCTGTGGCTCCGGTGGGAGAGGCTTAGGTCCTTCCCACCTCCAACCCTCTTGCACAATATAGTGCAGGGCCCCAGCCCTGGAAGGGGGAGGAGAAAAATCTTATCTGGAGGTGGGCCACCCTAGCCCTCTCCACCCCCACCCAGGGTGGAGACCCCAGGGAGAACAGGCAAAAAGAACAGGCTGCCTCCAGGGTCTAAGCAGCAGTGATTGAGGGTGGGGGAGAAGATTCCCTCCAGTCTGAGGTCAGAAGAACAGCGGCAGCTGTGATCAGCACTTGGGAGGCCGAGTCCAGATTGGGAGGGTGCACAACGTCCTCATTTCCCCTCAAATCCATTTTTCTGTTGCCACTGTTCCTGGGGAGTCCCAAGGAGAAAGCCTGGTTCTGGCTGCTGCCATGATCCAGGTTCACAGCCTCAGCATTGCAGAGAATGGGGGTGCGCCCCTTGCCCTCCCCTCCCCCTCCCTGTCACAGCTGCTCTAGACATTGGCACCCCTTCCCACCCCCCACTCAGGTCACCAGAACTCGTTACCCAGAGATCTATCTGTTATTAGCCAAGCACTCCACTCTGGGGTAAGTGAAGCAAGAAGAGAGGTGACAGAAAGACGTTTTCTCCATCTTCCTCTCTCCAAGGCTGGCCCCATTCTCCTATACATTAGATATATCTGTATATTTATATATATTATAGTTATATATTAAAAAGAGAAAAGACCAGTTATTGACTTTCCTGAAGAGAAATCCCCCCCTGAAGGCCTCGGGTGGCTCAGGAAGTTTAAAAAAAAAATTATAAAATTTTCCAGTGCAATCTTCAGGAAACACCCCACCCCACCCCACCCCACCCTTCCCTAACCTGTCCTTCTCTGCACCCACCCCTACCCCAAGCACTTCTAGCCCCTGCACCCCCAGCCCGGGCCCCAGCAACAGTCTTATCTTTGCCCATCCATTGCAGCCACAGCTTTCTGCTGGGAACCCCCCTGTTGTGCCCCAGGGGGCCATGTGGGCTGAGGATGGTGGAGGTGATGTAGGCTGTGAGCTGTCGGGGAGGAGGGTGGGATCCAGCCTGCCTGGTGGCTGGGTGGAGAGGAGGCCCAAAAGGGGCTGAAGTTTGCAGGGGGGGAGCAAGCCATGGCTGTCATGGGACTGTTACTGCTCTGCAGGGTCTCCGAGGCCCGTAGCTTGGAGAACATAGCCAATGCATCCGGGAAATTGGGTGGTGTAGCAGGTGTGTTGCTAGGTGTACACATCTGTAGAGAAAAAAAAAAAAAAAGTGTGGTGTCCAGGCAAGCTCTGACCCAGTCAGAACTCATATTACCTCCTAGAATTATCCCCACATGTTCTACAAACACCTCCCCACTTCTTGATCTGTGGCTTTCTGCTTTCCCAGATCATCTTCCCAACCTTGGATCCCTTCCTCCCTCCAGGTTTCTTGCAGCAGCAGATAGATGTCCAGGTATCATTTGACTCAGCTACACCACACCATCTCTATGTTCCTCAACCCATCTTTTACTGAATGCTTCCCTTTTACTTGGAAATTACCTGGATTAATTCAGGCAAAACCCAGCACAAACCACTGTATACAAAAGGAAAGCAACATGTGGAAACCTGGGAGCCAGTCTCATTCACAGGCCCTGTTATTTGCTAGCTAGCTGTGAATCTTGGGACAGGTTCGGGAGCTCACTGCCCTAGGCCTTAGCCACTACACTCAGAAATTTCAGTGTTGAAAGGACTATCCTCAGATTAGTTCTGAAGGAATTAACAGGCTTTCTTCTCTAGCCCAGATCTTGGCACCAAGCAAAAGGGGAGGAAAAAGGAGGGATGTTTAGACCGGGGTCAAGGACTTTTCCATTTCTATGATGTTTTTATAGTTACAAAGGGTTTTCCACAACCATGATCTTATGAAATCCTAATGACTTGGTGTAGTACAAAAGTTGTAATCCCCATTTTACAGAAAAGGAAAACTTAGTGGGGGGGGAGGGAGGGTTAAGTGACTTCGCCCAGGATCATATGCCTAACTTGGATAAAGAGCAGCTATCGAGATTTTTGGACTCATCTCTTTCCATTACCCTGGATTCAGGGAATTCTAGATTTGGACTCCAAGGACTCCTGAAGCTCACATTCTGATTCAGCCACTTATTACCTGTGCTTGTGGACAAATCACTTAACTCAGGAGCAGGATGAATCCGTCACCCCTTCTAGACTCCTGTGACCCAGGAAACCAGGCAAGTGCAGCTACCCTACAGATGGCTTCCTGTCCCAGGGCTCACTCTATAGAGGTATGACACTAAATGAGCTGTTTCTGCCCCCCATCCCTGGGCTTCAGGCTCCCTGCTCCCTCCTGAGCAACGGGAGCAAAGAGGAAAAACCCAGGCCAATGAAATGAAATTCGGGATCCTGAGCAGCTTCTCTCTTTCCTCTTGAAGCCATCTATCATTCTGTGCAGGTCTCTTAATTTTAGCTGCAGGAGTCTTCCCTCTCTAGAACTCACCACAGGAAGGTGGGGGAAAGGAAGAAGAAATGATTCAAGGAATCTAAGCCTCCTGATTTAGCTCCAATTAACCTCTAGCCAGGGCCTAAGTGGGAGGGAGGCCTGGCCTGAGAACAAACTGTCCCTCCCCTTTCCAGGGACAATCCATTGTGCTATTTAGTACAAAAAAACTGAATTTGGAGGGAAGAGATCTGGGTTCAAATGCCGACTGTTGAAATTACTGCCTAATGGGCAGCAAGTCACTAAGCTTCTGGGGCCTCAAACACTTCAGAAGTCCTTTCCATCTTTAAGTCTGGGATCTGAAGAAGACTCTCGCAGCAGCTTGCCCAGGATTACAAAGCACTCCCACTGGCATACCTTAAGTCAGATTACTGACCTCCTTGATCCAGTACCTGCCTTCCCCCACCCTCACTCATCAACTTCAAAGGACCCACTGCAGGAGGAAATGGGAGCAGCCAGTGAATTCTATCAGCAAGCAACAAATTGAACCCTCCAGTTCAACCAAGTAGTGCCAGCCTAGTTCCTTCAGAGAGAATCTGGTTAAAAGCCAATTCTACAAACCACCTATATGTGGAAGCACAATGGTCCCTGCATTAAATTATTCCATCACCAGACAGCCTATTCTGCCCCTAAAGTGCGAAGAGCACTGGGCCCAGAATCAGGAAGACTTTTCTGAGCCTCCAGACATCTACTAGATAATGCCATTTTACAGTTTCTTCAACTGTAAAATGGATCAGTACCTACCTCCCAGGGCTGTTGTGAGGATCAAATGAGGTATTAATTATAAAGCACTTAGCACAGTGCCTGGCATATAGTAGGTGCTACATAAATGGTTTTTTCCCTTATTCCCCCACTTGGGGCTTCAGTTTCCTCATCTGCAATAAAAGGGAGTTGAACTAGATGAGATGATCTCTTCCAGCTCTGACAGTCTGAGAAATAGGAGAAATAACAGAAGGGCTCTATATTTACAGTTTATATCAATCTACAATTATCTTAATTTGCCTATTCACCATTCCCTCTAACATTAACAGCAGATGACATTTAATGAAGTCCTTTAAGTTTTGCAAAGTACTTTACAGGAATTATTTTCACCAGATGCTCAGAAAAGGAAGCCCTAGGGGTATTATAATATCCATTTCACAGGTGAAAAAGTGGAAGCTCAAGAGTTTCAGGTACTGCCCAGTGTCTTTTGGGCTCCAAGTTTTTTGATTCCTAGTTAGACTACACTACACCATCTCAATGTTCCTCAACCCATCATCATCTCCTTTGCTGAATTCCTCCTCTTTGCTCACATGCTATCTTCACTTTTCTTCTTTCTTTGACTTTCTTGAATCCCAGGTCATAGCTCAAATCATGAAATCTTTTCCCCAACTATTGCAACTCAATGAATTTACTCTCCTCTGAAGTCTTGCAACATTTACCTATACTAATGGTTCTAAAATTTTCTGATCTCAGACACTTAATTACTGAGGTTCCCCCATCCTCCCCAAAAAGTTTTTGTTTATGCAGATTAGATCAATATTTGCCCTATTAAAAATTAAAATGTATTACTATTATGAGAATGTTAAAACAAATTTCAGGAAGGACAGATATTTTTCTGATAGAGTGATCTAGGAAGACTGCCTAGAGGAAGGGGCATTTGAGATGGGTCTTGACTGAAAAAATTCTCCACAGGCAGAAAGGATTTTACACAAAGGAACAGAGGTCAACAGAACACAGCTGGTGATTCATGGGTGTATGAAATAAGTGAAAAGGGCTGAAGGGAAACAAGACTGGAAGGACAGTAGGAAGGCTGAGGAGTTTGCATTTTATCCCACAGGCCAACAATTTCCCAAATAGGTTGGAAGGTGCAAGGGACAATTCGATGAAAATGGGTATTAAGATTTGTACATATGTTCTTTTTTTTCATTTAGAAATAAAAATAAGGGGCAGCTAGGTGGCGCAGTGGTTAGAGCACCAGCCCTGAAGTCAGGAGGACCTGAGTTCAAATCTGGTCTCAGATACTTCTTAGCTGTGTGACCCTGGGCAAGTCACTTAACCCCAATTGCCTTAGCAAAAAATAAATAAATAAATAAAATAAAAATAACCATTGATAATATTGACTACAGATAGACTTCAGTATCCTTACTCAGTATGGGCAGAGGATGAAATATCTTGAGAAGAGAGCTAAAGTTCCCTAAAATGGACCATTTGGCTATCATTTTACATGGATTTTATAGACCATCTCACCTAGCTTGAACTAAACTAACTAGCCCCAAAGAGACAAGAAGTGCAGAGTCCTTCAAAGAAACTTTCAGAATGAAAATAATATTAAGACTGTGAGCATAAGAGAAGATAACTATTCTATTCTGAATAGGAGTTAGTTATTCTCTCTTCCATGCCAACAAGTTTGTAAAAACACAATTCTAATTAGACCTGTGGCATGGAAAATTAAAAGCTTCCAAGACAGTCTGAAATAGATTCATATCTACCATCATTAACAAAGAACCCTATCTTAAGTAGATCTCTTGCCTTGAGATATTAGCTTATGAGAGCTAATGTAGTAGTGATGAGGCCATAGTTGTTAGCCACTTACAAAAAAAAAAAATGGTGTTCATTAAAAAACAAAACTTCTTATATACCTCACCCTGAAAACTTAGAAAAAGAAATTCTTCCAAAATGCTTTAAAAATATTCTCCCAAGAGTATTGGTAGGTTTCAAATGATTGTCATGACTGGTAGAAGGAACCAAAAAACAACTATTGTGATTCAACTGTCTCAGATAATGAAGTATTACTTCCATTTGGGCCTACTTATCATTTCCAGATGTGAAAACATTAAAAATCTTTTAACATCAGAAGACATTCAATCAAGAGCTTTTCAAATTGCTTATATCATAAAGGGTTAGGCCTATATTTAAAAAATAAAGAAATATCTTCTATCACATTAATTTTTAGGACTAAAAAGGTTTTGTGTATTGTTATAAAATTCAGTTATTTTATAAACACTCGAGTTCAAATCTGGCCTCAGACACCTAACAGCTGGGCAACTATGGCCAAGTCACTTAACCCAAAACCGTATTTGCCTCAGTTTCCTCATCTATAAAGTAAGTCGGGAGAAGAAAATCCTAAAAAGGGTCATAGAGTTGGATAGAACTAAAATTACTGAACAAAGCTGTTTCTTTCTTCTTCTTTTTTTTTTAAACCAATTAGTACCTGAGGCCCGATCAAAATAATACTAAATAGCAGCCCTGGACTTTGAACCAAAGTACTTCTCGAATCCAAGTCTAGCATTTTCCCCATTGTCAATACATTGTTCATACATTATCTCATATCTCTTATACTGCTATACTTAAAATGGCTAAGATCTCTTGGGACTCCCAACTTTATTCTCTCATTTAGTTTTTATTTCTTTCAAATTTTAAACTCTTAAGCATGTGGAATATGCTTCATCTGCCTTCTATTAGCTTGTCTGATGCTCCCAGAAAAGTGCTTGTTTGTCTCTGTGAACTTGTATGGGTTGTCCTTTTGTTGGGATTAACCTAAATCTCTTTTCTGCCTTTTTCTCTATTACCTTTCAAGACTAAATTCATGCCTCTCTATGGAAAACTTGAAGACCTCCCTCCCCTCCACATACTTTACAGCTATCGTCAATCTCCTTTCTCAAATTATATTGAATATACTTATTACAGATCTATCCTCCCCTCCCAGTAGAATGTAAATCGACTGAAGGCAGATGTTGGAATGCCATGCATACAGAAGGCACTTAAATGTGGATTAGAGTAGACCCCAGAAGGAGCACAAGATCATGTGTTGCATTAGTCCAGGAGGGGAGGAGACCACTTTTCGTGCACTCTGGTTACACAGTAGAATTTGTTTTAACTAAACTTTGTATTCCCTACTGCTAGCAAAATTAGTTTTTAATGTTCACTAACTTGAAATTAGCTACCGAATACGTGCTCTTATGTATATATTTTTCAATAATTTGTGTCTTAAAGGAAAATTTGGCAAATTTTTATGACGACAAAGGGTACATTCATTTAGCAAGGGTCAAGCTCTCAGTCTGTCCTGTCTTGTCAGACAAGAATTAGGCTGCTAGTAGATGGAAAACAGTCAACTTCAAATAGACCTGCCCTCCTTCCTTCCCTAAATTGGGGCACAATTGGAATAAAAATATAATTGGGGCTGCTATGGTAGTAGGTGGCTTTTCACCAGGGAGAATATGTACGACTTTAATATTTGCAAGATGCTTTGCATATTTATCTTATTTGATCCATGCAACAATCCTGAGAAATATTAATGCTCTTATTAAAGAAACTGAGGCTAAAAGAGGTTAATGTAGGATCTCATAGCCAGTATATGTCAGAGCTGAGATCTGAATTTGGGTCTTTGTGGCTCTGAGTTCATCCCCACATTCATTATTACCACTTAGCTGCTTTAGACAATGTCTAGCAGAGAAAGGGCAAGATAAAAACAGGAACAGGTCAATTTACAGTTCCTTTCTTAAGACACACCTCCCTTATTTGATTCCAGCACACTTGCAGCATTAATACAGCCATGTAAGGAGTCTCAGAATGGACACAGTGAATCAAAGAGAAAACCCATTCTGATCCAGCTCTTAATTGAGGGTGGGGGAAGGGAAGGAATGCAATACTATCTGGGGGTGGGGGAGGGGAAAGAATGCAATGCTATCTTTTCCCAAGGACCCCACCAAAGATTACAACAAGCAAAAGTAAACACCAAACTGGAGCTTCGGAGAAATGGGTCATCTGGGGAAGGCAGGTCCCCAGGCTAGGGAGGGAACTGGTGAGAAAGGAGGCTAGAGATAACTTCCATCTTCCAGATACCAGCATTCTAGTAGAAGCCTCATTTTAAAGCAGGAGTTGTTTTGTTTTGTTTTGTTTTTGGCACGGACCCCTTAGACAAGTCTAGTGAAGCCTAAGGATCTCTTTTCTCAAAAAGTTTTTAAATTAGTAAAGTAAAATTAATCAGATCACAAAAGAAACCAATTACATTGAAGTACAGTTATAAAAATATTTTTAAAAACATTTTCATGAAATCCCAGCTTGAAAACCTGTTCCTCTTTTAAAGGATACTTTCAAAGGGATTTTTGAGTTCACTATGGACAAAACTAAAAAGATGGAGGCAGGAACTTCTCAAGAGCTTGGGAAGGCTGGAACATTACCCATTTCCCTTAACTGGATATTCCCCTCACCTTCTGGGGCCTATCTGAAGTTTTCTTCTTTGAAGGCAAGCAGACAGGCAGACAGACTGCTCTGCTAATTAAACCTAACACCTGGTCTGTAAACCTGGGGCAGGTGGTGGTGTCAGCAGGTTGTCCATTTTATTCCAAATTATTATTATTAATTTTTTTAAAAATCTCAGCAATTCTGAGAGAAGGGCTTCTGTTTTGGAAAGTACAACTTAACAAAATTTCCCGGTTTCTCCTTTATGACTTGAGATGGGAGAGCAAAGCAGATTAAGGAGATTGCATACAAAGTATTTCTACTAGCAAACATCTGTAGATAATGTAGGAGGGGAAGGGAAGGCCAAGGATGAAAACACTTGTCAAAAACTTGCTCCTGGAGGAGGTCAGAGAAGAAATCCAGAAGAATAATATTTGACAAGGTGGGGTCACTAGGCATTCTTCCAACAACCCACCCCCACCTCAACACACACACTTGCCTAATAGGTAAACTGCTATAAAAACAGGGAAAGAATAGGCATTTGGTATCAGGTTGATATACTGACCAAGCAGGCTCCAGGGAAAAGAATGAAAAATGTTTTCACCAAACAAGGGGTAGACTATGGGTGTGGAAAATTGCATATGCTGTCAGACGACAACATGTGGTTGGTTATGCTAAATTATTTTTTTCTTAAAAGTCTTTGTTTTAGGAGAAGGCTTACTGAGGAGGGGAGAGCTGAACACTGGGAACATGTAAAGAAATGAATTTGATGTAAAAACAGAAGAGGTACCAATAAGAAACAAAAGCAGTAAAACAGGCTTTGAAGAGATTTTTCTGTCTGGATGAGGTAGAAGTACCTCTTAACCGTGAAAATAAATGGTTCTAGGAAAGAGCAGAGACTCTAGAGGGAAGCTTTAGGGAATGTATTATTTTGGGTCCATTATAACACACCCATGCTGCAAAGAGGAAAGATTAAGTGGAATTCTATGCCTCATTTTACCTTAAACCAGGATCTAATCTGCTCTGTCCCCAATTCTAACAGGGAAGGAAGGGTAGGAGGGACCCACATACTGGAGACTGTCACTCAAACCTCCCATTCATGCCTAGAGACATAGGCTTCCCCTTCCTTTTCTGCCCATTTCCTCTGGTTGAGGGGTCAGAACAGTGGAATATTCCACTCTCCATTTCTTCCCCCCCACAGTTTACAGCCCTCCAAAGCAGCTCCAGCAAGAGACTTGGAGGTTCAGGTCTCTTCCACTTTCAGCAATCCTCAAACCTCCATTTCTCCAGCTTCCAAGGCTTTAAAAATCTCTTGTACCCTATCTCCCACCTTTCTACCCTTCTTGGAGGCCTAGCTAAAGGGAGGAGGGGTCATGCCCTAGGTCATGGTCAAGCAACTCAGGGTCCAGGGTCACAAAGTTTGCTCTGGGCCCGTAGAAGCAGCTCTTTCCTGGAAGACATTTTGGCTTTGTTTACATTTGCGGGTGAGGCGCTTGCTCCAAGGCAACATGGCTGTCACTGCCCTCACTGGCTGACAGCAAGCCCCCCACCCTCAGCCCTGCTAGCATCACCAGCACCCAGACCTGAGGGCAGCCCCCACCAAGTCACTGTCTGCTGAGGGGGGGGGAGAGGAAAGGGGAAAGGAGAGGCCCTGGCTCTTCCCGCCACATTAGGGGCCCCACTTCCGTGCTGGCATGCTTGCATAAGTCTAACATCTTCGGGGTTGGAGGGGACTTGTAGAATTAGGTCTCTTACTTCCCCCCAATCTTCCTAACCCCCACAATAACTTACCATCTGGTGGTGATGGTGGCTGTTGGGAATGTTTGTTTCTTGGAAAAACGTGCTCAGGGCGGTCTGTGGGCAAACAGAGAGTGGCAGTTAGCCAAGTCCTGGATGGGAGGAAAAAGGGGGGGCAGAACCCCAACAGACGCTACCATCCGGCCGGGATTCCCAACCCTCCCCCGACATCTCTGCCCCAGCCTAAACCCAAAGGCAGTTATCGGCTTAGTCTCTGCTTCCAACGCCCTCCTCCCCAAACACCACGTATCCCATCCTTGCAATGCCAAGCTAGGGCAGCTCCCCTCTTTTCTTCCAATAGCCAAACCATTCTAATCATCCTGCACCGAGTCCAGTGTCACTCCAGTTAAAAGTCGCCGCCGGTTCCCACGTGGAGAAATAAGCAATAGGGCCACGGGGGAAAGTGTGTGTGGGGAAATCTGGACACTTCCGCACCCCCATCCCCCAAATATCTCCCCTACGATTGCTTTCCCTTGGACCACTCCCCCTACCACAAGGAGAGAAACCTCGTCCCTTTACAGCTGCCACCACCACTCATCCCTTCAGGAAAAGGGAGGCCCAAAGCTCTGGGGAGCTCCACGCGCCATCGCGATCCTTGGGTAGCCACTGGCTCTCCTTCCTCAGGCCCAGACATCCATAGCCCACCCCTCCCCCTTCACCTCGAAGCGGAAGGGGGGGGGGAGGAGAAATTCCCGAGCCTTTCCTTCCCTGGGGGTCTGAGAACTCTTGGGGCAGTACTCTCCCCCTCTTCCATGAATAAACTTGGGGAGGAGGCGAGAGGGAGAAAGAGGTTTGTGTTATGTGTGGGAGCTGAACTCGCCGCTACCCACTCGTGGCCTGGTCTGGCCCCGTAGGTTATTTAAAGACACACACACATACACAAATACACACACACTATTCTTGGATTGGGATAGAAATAGAAGAGGTGAATCGCAGAGGAGGCGGAGGAGAGCAGGGGAGGAAGGTGCCCGCCCGGGGCATAACGGGAAGCTCGAGCCAAACCCGGGCGCCCGTCCGCCCGTCTGTCTGTCCGTCAGTCCTCCCGGCGGCCGGAAAAGCACGCACGCACCTCGAACTGCCAGTGGGCCGCCTGCAGCAGCTGCTTCGCTTGGTCGGCCGCGCAACCCGCGGCCAGCACGAACTGGTTAATCATGACCTGGTGCCTGAGCTCCTCCATATTCACCGACATGGCGAAAAGAAGCGAAGCCGGCACCAGCCGCCCAGCAAGGAAGAAGAGAGCCCGATGTCCGAAGAGGGCTGGGGGGGGAGCGGGGAGGCGCCCGCTGGGGCTGGCTTTTTCCTCTCTCGCCTTTTTTCTCCGGCCTGCGCCCGCCTGTCTCTTCTTCTCCTTCCCAACCCCCAGCAATCGCCGCCTTCGCTCCCTCCCCTCCCTTCGGCCCAAGCAGCCTGCTTCAATCGGCCCCGACAGGACGAATGTTGTGGTTCGCCTGCTCTCCCTCCTCCCGGGGAGAACACCACAAACAACAGCGCGGGGCGGGGCCTGGGAGTGTCTCAACGTTCGAGGCACTGCGTTCCGCGGCCGCTGATTGGACCGTGTGCCTCTCCGCCAGAGCCCCGGCGTATGTATGGGTGTTCGATTCGAATCCCCTAATCTCCGAGGCTGTTACTGTTGCTCTTTTTTTTCCCCCCTGGCCCCTCCCCACCCCCCCATCTCCTCCGCCCTCAGGCTTGTTCATTGGAGGACGCTTGAGCTGTCGGGCTCCCCGGGCATTGGCTGTTTGCTGTGTTTTGGCTTCTAGGGTCTGTGGTTGGTTGCGACCTAGCAGTTGGGGAGGAGCCGCCGGTGCTGATTGGCCATTTGTGCTCCTGTTTGAACTTAACTTGAAAACCTTGAGTGTTTGCTGATTGGCTGAGGCCTATCTGTTTTCTGTTGTAGGAATGGGGCTGGTGTAGCCAACTTCATTCATTACTTCATTGAAACTGAACATGCTCAGCTGGAAAAGCAAGCCTGAGTGGGTTTGACTCATTTCCTCTCGAAGATGTGGTCATCTCAAGAAACAGAATTATCAAAATAGAAAACAGAGTTGTTGCAGCTGCTCAAATCACAGTCGTATAATTTTCAAGACCCCCCCTGCTTTTTTTTTCTTTTTGCAACATTATAGAACTTTGATCTCTGAAAACGTAAAACAATAAGAATTTATAATTAATATTGTAAGCATTCGACTGATGCAGAGAAAAAATATATATACATTCTCAGTCTTTGGAGTTGAAGTTTATTTTTTTTTGTTTTCCTGAACAAACTGAAGTTTTAATTTCCTTTACAGTTTAAAAAAACACACAGAGCTGTAACTTATCCTTTAAAATGTGGCCCATTAAAGACAAAAACAATGAAATCAATTTGATCCTAAGGACTTTGTGTTTGGGAATTTCTGGTTTGTGGGGGAGGAGTGTGATTGTGTATGTTTATTTCGTCAGTTATGGGAGGGTGGGGTGACTGGGGAACATCCTTTCCTACAAGGAACCACAACAGTAGGCTCACACAGAATTAGATTTGGCCCTGCAGGAGGCTGATCTCTAAAAAGAAGAGATCAGGTTATTCTAACTCTCTTTGGCTCATTCTAGCTCTCCAGAATCTAGAGAAAATTTTCCAAAGTTTACATTTTGAGTTTTTCCAGGGTCTCCCCAAAGAGATGATACTGATTATACATTCAGGTCTGAAGTAGTAGACCTGAAGTATAGGATAGGCATTAATTTTCTGTCAGAAAAGAAATGCTTAAAACACAAAAGACTCATAAGCTTCAGTTAACAAGTACTTAAAACATTAAACTAACTCCAACATTTCTAGTATACTCTCTACTGAGATGAGAAAGACTGAATGGGACAGTTAAAGAGGCAGAGGACTCAAGGGAGTCCATACACTGCCCCAGAAATATATATGACTTTTTATATTTTCCTAGGAAGTAAAAATTTCTGGGAGACTTGTAAGACAGGTTTGATTTTCCTCTAATTCTGCACTGTCTGAGAAGCCACTCAAGGTCAAGATTTTCTGTCTAGCTTCTAATGCATAGATCAACTTCCTGGTGGTAATCTTGTTTTAAAAGACTGTAATTGAATGTGGAAATATGTTTAGTATGATTGTACATGTATGAGCTATATTAGATTGTTTTCAGTCTTGGGGAAGGGGAGGGGAGAAAAATTTGGAACTCAAAAATCTTACAAGAGTGAATGTTGAAAACTCTACATGCAATTGGAAAAAAATACTATTAAATGAGAAGAAAAATTAAAATTTTTTAAAAAGGCTGTAGTTGTAGAAAGATGCTGCAAGTCAACTTCTAAGAATCCCCATTCTCCTATCCTGTCTAGAAACATCTATCTCAGTACTGCTGTTCACTTATCTGTGTTCAAAAGAAATACAGAGCAGAAAGGAAAACTAAGGACTTGTGATCCTTCAACTCACCAAGCTGCAGATGTGGCTGCCAGAGTGAGGAAGAGAGGAAAAGAGACAGACAGGCACAGAGAGACAGAGAGAAAGAGAGAGAGACAGGGAGATAGAGATGGAGACCGATGAAGATGAAGATGGAGACAGAAATAGAGACAGAAACAGACAGAGATGGAGACAGAGACACAGAGAAAGAGAGACAGAGACAGAAAGGGAGATCTCATTCTATCAAGAGGTTCAAGAAAGAGTTTGTGGGAATCCCAAATCACAAATTCAAAAGAGAAAAGAAAGCAAGAGTGAAAGTTGTTTCTTTTTTTAAAGTTTACTGAACTGGAAGCTCTTTCTGCTCAATCATCTTCAACAGTACCCCCAAAGATGAGTAACAACCAGAGAGGGATCTCTGGTCATATCTGTCTACATGGATCTGAGAATGGGATGCACTTCTGAGGGACCACAATACAGGCTCAATTCCTTGGAAAGTGGCTAAATCTAACCAAACATAGGAACTTTTTTGATGACTTTAATTATATATGGAGAAAGGGACTTGGAATGTTGCAGAATGTGAAATCAGGAAAGGAACTGGGGAAAAAATAGAGAGAAAAGCAGGCATAGAGAATGGAAACTATTCAAAGAGTTGAGGTCTAGCTCTAAGTAGAAAAGAACTTAGATCATTTTGTCCAGCCCTTTCATTTAACAGATAAGGAAACCTAGCCCCAGAGAAGTTCAATGACTTTTCTCTAGGTAAAGTTTCATAACCTAGAGTTTGTGAAGATGTGTATGTCTGTGTGTGTGGTTTTAAAAAATGCTTCGTTAACTCTTTCATTTGAATTGGTTTCTTCTGCATTCCTATGATTTTTATTTGATGCATTTAAAACATTCTTCTGAATAAGGATTGTTAGCTTCCCCAGAAAAATCAAGAGTACGGTACATACATGTCAGAAAAAAAAAAAAGTTAACAATCCTGACTCCTAGTAAGTAGCAGAGCCCAGGGTTTGATGCCAACTCAGGCTTCTTTCTATTACATTCTGCAGGGCTATTGCTTACAATATATGTTCTACTATGTCCAAAGAGCTATAAAATTTTAATCCAGCAATGTCACTATTGGGTCTGTATTCCAAAGAAGTTATAAAAGAAGAAAAAGGACCTACATGTTCAAAAATATTTTTAGCAGCTCTTTTTGTGATGGCAAAGAATTAGAAAATGAATATAAAAAATGATGAACAAGCTGACTTTAGAAAGACCTGGAAAGATTTATGTGAATTGATGCTGAGTGAAACAAGCAGAACCAGAAAAACATTGTATACACCAACAGCAAGATTGTGCTATAATCAACTAAGATAGGCTTTATTCTTGGAAGTTCAGTAATTCAAGGCAATCCCAATAAATTTTGGATGGAAAATGCATCTATATTCGTAAGGACTATGGAAACTAAATACAGATCAAAGTATATTATTTTCACCTTTTTTCTTTTTTTTTTTAATCTTGTGGTTTTTCCCTTTTGTTCAGATTTTTCTCTTTCAACATTCATATGGAAATATGTAGAAAATGAACATGCATGTATAACCAAAAAATGTTGTTTTACATGTAACTGGGAAAATAAAAGTGAAAAAAAATGTTCTAGTCAGTCAGATCTGTAGGGAGGGAACATGGTGTAGTGGAGGGACTTAGATTCTAATCTAATATCTTTTCTGGGTATATGGTTTTGGGGAAGCCACTTAACTTTTGTTTCAGTTTTCTCATCTATAAACAGGGATAACAATACCTTTTATAACAATTGGGATAGATGTAAAGTGCTTTTCAGACCTTAAAATGATATATAAATGCCATTATTATTACTAGATAAAGTCTTTTTTTTTTTTTTTTTTTTGGTCTTTGTCCACACACTTGCCTGGTGGAAATGCAGCACTCTGATGAATTGATCATAGTAGCCAGGATTCCCATTGTTCTGTTGTCCTTCTGTTAGGATAGGGTTGGGACCTGTGATTTCACTGGCCTTGAGAACTTCCTGCTTGGGGAAACTCCCTTCTACCAATGTACTTGGCACCTTTTCTGCCATGTACAATCTTAGAGAGTTGCTGGCAGTCTTAGAGATGAACAATTGAATGATTTGCCCAGGGCTTAACACCCAGTATGTATAAAACACAAGACTTGAACTCAGATGTCCTTTCCCATATTTCAGGGCTGCTCTTCATCCATCATATTATACTGTCTCCACTTCTTTTAAAGGAATTGCATTTGACATTTTATTTGTTGAAACTTGTCTTTCTCTGAAAGCAAAGAGATTTCAGAAGCCCCAAGATACACAGTGGGTAGGAGCACCCAAAGCATTAAGTTGTCTTTCTGTAATTGCAGGGTGAAAACAAGTGAGCAGCCTCCAGCTTCTATTGCTAAGGAACTCAGACAACCAGTAAGCAGAAGAACAAGGAAGGGTGGTAACTGGGTGAATTAAGGCTCCAGAAGAACACGCAAACAATAAAAACACAAAGTTTTAAAGCAATACAATCTTACCACCTAACATATAGAAGGTTTCCAGAGAAATGAGCAGCCCTCCAAGTCTCATTCCAGGTAATTTAATTTAAAACACTGAGAATAGGTAGAGTCTTAAAAATGCAAAAATCACAGGGTCAACCATTTACTAGGTAGCAATTGTTGTTCCATCTTGTGCAACTGTTCTTGACCCTGTGGACTACACCGTCAGATTTTCTTGGCAAGAATACTGAATAAGTTTGCCATTTCCTTCTCTGGTGGCAGACAAAAGTTAAGTAATTGGCACAAGGTTACCTCCCTAGGAAGGTTCTGAAGCTGGATTTGAATCTGGCTCTTCCTGACATGAAGTCTCTTGCCCTATCTGCTGTGCCCCTTTAGCTACCTCCAGGTAGAAAGACAGTTCACAATTATATCCACTTAGGTAGCACATTGTTCTAGGCCCTGGAAGGATGAGCATGGAAACTGGACTTTTATAGGGAACTCTGTAACATAGTTTTATCTAGAGCAGTTCAGTCATTTTTCAGTCTTGTCTGACTCTTCTTAATCCCAGTTGGAGTTAACAAGAGGAGGAAATTGAGGCAGGCTGGACTAAATAGCTTGCCTAGGGCCATCTAGTTAGTAAGTGTCTGAGACTAGATTTGAACTCAGGAAGATAAGTCCAAGTCAAGCACTCTATCCACTGCACCTCCCTGTTGGCCATTTACCTAGAACACGGAGAAGTTAAGGGATGACACAGCCAGTACGTGCTTAATGTTCAGTAAGCTTGCCTTCTATCCAGAAGACACCTTTTCCTGACCTAGGGAAGCTTACAATCTAATTCCAATCTATGCAGAATGTTACTTGCTGATTCAGAAGTTTTATTTGTGAACTGTACTTATGGAAACTTTGATCCTTTTGAGTTGAGATTTTGTCCCAGGCAGTCAGAGCTATAGCAGGATTTCCCAGAAGGAGATAGTAAAAGTGGTCTCCCCCACAGGAGTGTTCTGAGAATAAATGATGTAATGTTTGTAGAGAACCCAGAATCGTTTGGTTAAAAGCAACTCCCCAAGTAGAAGGTATTATTAAAACGAGTCATTATTATTTTAATCTGAAAGGGTAATATGTGGCAGGCATAAAACAGTAATAAAAGCGTGGGCACTAATAACAAATAATAACACACTAGCAAGTCACAGAAAGAAAAACCTTCATTACATTAATGACTTTGTATGATATGTGATTCAGCAACCTGAGGAAGAGAGGGGGGGAAATTACCTTGTATTTCCTCTATGTGAGATAATAAGGGAAGTCATGAACATGAGTAATTATCTGAATTCTGCAACAAGCACATAATAACTGAGTACATCTTAAAGTATCCTAGTACATCTTAAAGGATGGTGGACCTATTTCAGATAAGCACCATTCTATGCCATGCTCCAGGAGGAATATTTGACATTCAGGCAACCCAAATAAAAGGGAAGAAAAAAGGGTTCACAGAAGTCTGGGCAGCAATATTTTTCTTGTCATTTTTTTCTTCCATTCTCAAAATAAGTTCAATTGCTGTTTCTATGGTACTCTAGAATTCAACAAACAGCCTACATTGTGTGTGGTTTTCTCCCAGCCCTGATTCCAGGAGACTGCAATTCACTAGGTTAAGGTATGCAAATAATCAATGTGTAATCCCTAGATAAATTATAATAGAATCAGTGCCTTTAAAAACTCTAAAAAAAAGTGTTGAGATATCTGCTCAGTGATCTCTTATGCCTTGCCCTCAAATATCAAGGAGTGATAAAAGATGGGTTAAAGAAGTGAGAAGAGACAAAAAACTACAAAGGACAAAGAAAAGAGAATTGTATAACAGGAAGTGGGAGTTAAGGTGAGACTGTGCCTCTTCTCTCTTTTTTTTTTCCCTGAGGCAATTGAGGTTAAGTGACTTGCCCAGGGTCACACAGCTAGGGAATGTTAAGTGTCTGAGACCAGATTTGAACTCAGGTCCTCCTGACTTCAGGGCTGGTGCTCTATCCACTGCACCACCTAGCTGCTCCAGCTGTGCCTCTTCTTAAAGACCAAATAAAAGAATGGGTTAAGTGAAGATTGAAAGACACCACAAGACAGATGGATTTAGCATCTTGATTGCAAAGACAGATGATGGAATTTACTTCTCTCTTCTTGGTAGAGAGATGTAGGGAGACCAGTGGTATAAAATATTACATTTTCTATCACACAAAGTTGCTTTTTTTGGTCAGTTTGATTTAAATGTTTTCTTCCTTTCATGGGGTTGGGATATATTGGAAAATGTTGCTGTTTAGTCATTTTTCATTCATGTCTGACTCTTTGTTACCCCATTTGAGGTTTTCTTGGCAAAGATACTGAAATTTCCCTCTCTACCATCATTTTACAGATGAAACAACTGAGGCAAACAGGGTGAAGTAAATAGCCCAGGGTCACATATTTAGTAATGTCTGAGGCTGAATTTGAAATCTGGAAGGTGAGTGTTCCTAACTCCAGGCTTGGCAATCTATTCACTCTATCTAGCTGCCTCAAGGTTGGTGTGCAGCTAGTGCAAAGACACAGAATTGGTAGGAGTAGCCAAAAACACACAAACAAATAAATAAATCTGGTATGATTGGAATGATGTGTAATAATACTGGAAAGATAAGATGAGAGCAGGCTGTGAAGAGCTTTAAATACCAAACAGAGAAGGTTATATTTGGTTCTAGAGGTATGAAGGAGCTATTAGAGCTTATTGAGCAGTGATGTGATGTGCTTAGGCTTACAGTTTAGGAAAATAACTTTGCTAGCTGTGTGAAAAATGTCTTGGAATGGGATTCAGTGGATTTGGAAGCAATTGTATTAATCCAAGTGAAAGATGATAAGGGATTGAAAGAAAGAAGTTATTATATTATAGAGCTATAGATGAGAGATGTATATATATTATATTTTAGAGATATTGCTGAGAGATAATATATTATAGAGAAAGAAATAATAATAATTGGCAACTGATTGAATATGTGACGCGAATAAGGGTGAGGAATCAAGAATGGTGCCAATATTGTGAATCTGGGTGACTGGAACGTTAGTGATGAACTTAACAGAAATAGGGAAGTTCAGAAGAAAAGTAGCTTTGAGGAGGGAGAGGAATAGAGTATTCTGCTTTAGATATGTTGAATTTGATATGCTTATGGACATATAGGGGCAGATAGGTGGCATAGTGGACAGAGTACCATACTTGGAGTTGGGAAAACCTGAGTTCAAATTTGACCTTAGATACTTTCTAGCTATGTGATGCTGGGTAAATCACACAAGTGCCTCAGTTTCCTTCTCTGTAAAATGAGGTAGAAAAGGAAATGACAAAACCACCTCAATATCTTTGCCAAGAAAACCCCACATGGAGTCACTGAAATTCAACAGCAAGATGACATATACAATTCAACGTCTAATAGGCAATTATAATAGGCAATTGATGATGTGGAACTGGAGCACAGGAGAATTATTGGGGCTGGGTGTATAAATTTGGGGATTGTTTGCATAGATATGGTAATCAAATTTAAGGGAGATGATGAGACCACCAAGTGAGAGGATGGATAGAAAAGAGGGCACAAGATAGGACCTTGGGGAGTTAAGAGAATTGAAATGGATGGTGAGCCAGCCAAGCACTCTGAGAAGTTGTAGTCAAATATGTAAGATAAGAACCAAAAGACAGCAATGTCAAGAAAACCCAGAAAAGAGAGCGTATCCAGAAGAAGGAAGTAGACAACAGTAAACAATATTGTTGAGAGGTCAAGAAAGATGAAGATCAAGAAAACTACGACAGTGGCAATGAAGAAATCATTAGTAATTCTAGAGAGAAATTTCAGCTTAGCAATAAGATCCAAAACTAGATTGCAGAGTGTTTAGAAGAGAGTGAAAAGACAGGCAGTAGAGACAGTGCATGTAAATTGTTTTTCAAGAACTTTTAAAAACTAAGAAAAGGCATAAACATAAGACCATAGCTCGCAAAAATGTGATATAATGAGGATTGTTTAAGGGTAGAGAAAATTTGAATATATTTGTAGATAGCAGGAGAGAAACCAGTGAATAAAGGGAGATTGAAAATAAAAGGGGTGGGATGATAGTAAAAATAATCCTAAGGAGAAGACGAGGGTATAAAATTGTAGATATGTGTAAAAGGGTTGAATTTATGATGTGAAGGGTCTTCTCTTTAGCAGAGAATGGAGTAAAGAAGGAACTCATAGGAGATGTCAAAGAATTGGTTAATGAGAAGAAAAGGAGAAGAAAGAGCTTGAGGTGAATAGCCTCAATTTCCTTAATAAAGTATGAGGTAATGTCTTCAGTTTAGTGGGTGGAGACTGGATTGAGGCTTGAGGAAAGAAGTTTGAAGCAGTTGCTGTGGTAAGTAGTATAGAAAATAATTTAGAGAGGAGCAAAAGAACTGGGTTACTGTAACAAGGGCATAATTGAGATTAGATAACAAAAATGCCTTTCTTTTTTGTTTATATATGTATTTATTTTTTAAAATTTTGAGTTCCAGATTCTCTACCTTCCACCTCCCCTCCATTGAGAAGGCACCTGTAAAATTGTGCAAAATATTTCTATAAAAGTCATATTTTGAAAGAAAACATAGATCTCCAGCCTACCCCCCCCAAAAAAAAACCCTTAAGAAAAATAAGGATAACAAATTTCTAGAGAACAGTTAAACAAAGCCAGTGGATAACATTATTTGATTCTGACATTGTATACAACATTTCACAGCTTTAGTATCCCATTTCTCTACCAAAAGCTTCCTCTACCCCCACCAATTCCATCTACTATCACTTTATAAAGGGGACTGGTATTATTTAAACCCTGATTATGTTGCTGGGAGGGACAGAAAGGTAAAATCATTGGAAGATGGTTTTGGTTTTTTTTTTTTTTTTTTAATATTGATTCATCCAGATTCTATTTTCCCTAAATATCATGTGTCCCACAAAGGACAAAGATCATACCACTCCAATCACAGGTTATTGGTCCTTTCCCCTAAAAGAACTCTTGTTGCTTCGTACAATCTGTTCTGTGCATGCCAGTACAGTGATAAAGGTAAACCACACCTTTTTGTTACTAATTTATGTTCTGGTAGGTGAGGCTTTGGCAGTCATTTCAAAGAGGGGCCCAAGGTTGGATTGTATACTGTCCAAATTATGGTGCACAAAATGAAGGGGAGGGTGGAATCTTTCCAAAAGAAAGAACCTGTTTCTCTAGAATCTTCAGGGTCACTTTCTAGGACATCCAGGAGAATTATTCTCTAACAGCTTCCTATTGGTGGAATGGGAAAATGACAAGTCTTGTCAATCAATCAATAAACATTTATTAAGTACCTATTCTGGGTCAGGCACTGCTAAGCCTACATTTCCAACATGAAAATAAATATACAAAGAAAGAAAACACTGGAATTAAGAGGGGTTAAGGAAAGCTTCCTGTAGAAGGTGGAAATTTTTTAGGACTTAAAGAACATCAGGAAAGTCAGTAGTTGGAGCAGAGAAAGAAAAATGTTCCAGGCATGGGGGACAGCCACAGAAAATGCCCAGAGCTGAGAGATGGAGTGTCCTATTCATGGAACAGTCAGGAAGTCAATGCCACTGGATTGAAGAGTACATGTTGGGGAGTAAGATGTAAGAAGACTGGAAAGGAACTAGGGAAATAGTTTATAAAAGGCTTTGAATGCCAAAAAGAGCATTTTGCATTTGATCCTAAAGGTGATAGGGAGCCACTGGAGATTGTTGAGTAAGGGAATGACATGATTAAACAGGTGTTTTAGGAAAATCACTTCAGTGACTAAATGTAAGCTGGAAAGAAATATTGCAAAAGTGAAATCAGCAGGCCTTGGCAACATTAGGTAGGATATAGAAGTAGGAGCAGTGAAAAATAGTGAGGAATCCAAAATGATTCCTAGGCTTCAAACCTGGGGAACTGGGAGGATGATATTATCCTCTATAGTAATAGGGAAGGTAGGAGGATGAAGAGGGATTAGGGGGAAAGATAATGAGGTTTGTTTTGAAAAATTTGAGTTTAAGATGTCTACTGGACAACCAAGTCCAGAGGCCTGAAAATCAGTTGGATATTTGAAATTGGAGGTCAATAGAGAGACTGGGACAGGAAAGATAGATTTGAAAAACATCAGCATAGAGATGATTAAGTCCAAAGGAAATGATGAAATCACTAAGTGATGTAGCTTAGAGGGAGAAGAGAAGAGAGCCCGAACAGACTCCTGAGGAACATGTGATCTGGAAGAGGATACAGTAAAGGAGACAGAGAAAGAGTGGTCAGATAGGTAGGAGGAGAACCAGGAGAGAGTGGTATTCCAACAATCAAGAAAGAAAAGAGTATTAAGGAGGAGAGAGTCATCAACAGTGTCAGTGACCACAGAGAAATCAAGGAGATTAAGAAAAGGCCACTGAATTTGGCAACTAAGAGATTATTAGTAACCCTAGAGAGAGCAGTTTGGTGGAATGATAAGGTAGGAAGCCAGACTGTAAGGGATTTAGAAAATAATGAATAGAAAAGTAGTACATGTAAATGACTTTCTTGACAAATTTTGCTGCAAAGGACAGTAGAGATATAGGATGATAGTTGGCAGAAATAGAAAGATCAAGGGAGAATTTTTTTCAGGATAGGAAATCATGGACACATTTGTTGGCAATAGGAAATGAATCAGTAGAGAAGGAGAGATTGAAATTAATCGAGAGTGGGGATAGTAGAGGAGGCAATCTATTGAAGAAGATAGGATGGAATGGGATCACTTGAATAAGCAGAGAGATTAGTCTTGGTCAGGACTAAGGTCACTCCATCATGTGAAACAGAGATGAAGGAGAAAAAATTGGCAGAGAGCACCTGAGTGATAAAAGAAGGAGGAAGAAAAAGAAAGGAGTTTATGATAAATTGCTTTCATTTTCTTGTAAATTGTGAGGCAAAGGTCTCTTTTTGGAGTTGGGAAGGGAAGAGAGGAGTGAAAGAGGACAGGACACCCTAAGAAGTTTGAGGAGGGATGAAAAGATTTGGAAGAGCCAAATGTGGTTAGTGGGACAGTGAGCTAATAAGGGAAGTACAGTACTGTTTTATTTTATTTTTAGTACTGTACTATTTCATTTTATTTTATATTTTATCTCCCCCAATTTTAAGAACAATTTTAACATTCTTTCAAATTTTGAGTTCCAAATTTTTTTCCTTCCTCCTCCCTTTTCTCTATTCTTCATTTAGAAAGCAAGTAATATAACATAGGTTTTAGATATAGATATAGATATAGATATAGATATGTATGTACACACATACATATATGTATGTATGTATATGTATATGTAGTCATGTATATGTATATGTAGTCATGGAAGCCAGGTTTCAATAAGAGATAGTAAATGGACAAAGTGGGAGAGCAAAAGATTTAAGATGAAGGGAAGTTTGTTGCTTATATAACAAGCATTCCAGGGAGCACAGTGGAAGGGCTGAGTGGAGTTAGGATGAAACTTTGGAAAAAAGGGTTGAATAGATGGGAGAGAGGAATATATGGTATGTGGCATGGGTTTTGGATTCCCAGAAGTATTTCAGTACAATCTCCAAAGAGAAGGAGGCTCTGCTTTTGAAATAACATTAATCACAACAAGCACAACAGCAATTAATATTTACATAGTACCTTAAGATTTTCAGAACACTTTACAAATATGATCTCATCTGAGCCTTAAAACAACTCTGTGAGGCAGGTGCTATTATTGTCTTCATTTTACAGATGAAGTAATTGAGGCTAAAAGAAATTAAGGGACTTGGACAAGATCACAGATCTGGTAAGTGTCTAAGGTAGGATTCAAACTCCAATCTTCCTGACTGTCTAATATTCTATCCTAGAAGTCAGAGTCTTTTGCCTCTTTTTATATTCCTTGTACTTAGTACAGCCTCTAATACATCATAGGGATTTAATAAATACTTATTTGACTGACTGATTATCTCAGTGGCCTTGTGATCATCTAAGAGTTAAAATAACCTTCATACCTAACCTGTGGTTCCTAATAAGCCCAACAAGCAGCTAATGGAATAGCTGGTTAGTTCCTTTGCTTGGGCCACTGTGCTTATGAAGTTCAAGCCCAACTTCAAGGTTGGATCCATTATTACTCATAGATTGAATTCAATTCAAGAAATTATTAAACTCCTAGTATCCTAGGTGAGAGTACAAAGATTATTTAAAAAAATCTTTGACGAAGTAGGTGAAATTATATTATGTTAAGGGATACATGCTTATAGATGAGAAAATAAAAATTTTAGGGGGTATGTTTTTAATAAACTTTTATAGATAGTTTTTATTTTCCCATCTCCTAGATTTCCCCCTGCATCCTTTTTTTTCCTTCCCAGAAAGCCATTCCTTATGTCAAATAATTTTTTTAAAAGAAGAGAAAAAAAAAACAAAACCTTGGTCAAACCAATTTTTACAAGATTTATCTAACATTATATATAAAAATCCACACCCATAAACCCCACTTCCCAATAATGCAAAGACATAGGAAGAGGTTGTCTTTTTCATTTACATTGTTGTTTTTATTGTGAATATTGTTCTCTTAGCTCTGCTTACTTCACTTTCATGTTGTTTCACCATGCTTTTCATCATATTTGTCATTTCTTTGCATATTAATGATTTTGGTTGGACTTTCCCCAATGAATTGGCATCTGTTTTGTTTGCAGTTTTTGCTACCACAAAAAAAGTGTTGCTGTAAGTATTTTGGTGTATATGAAGACTTTTTTTTTTCAATGACTTTCTTGGGGTATATGGCCAAACAGTGAAATCTCTGGGTCAAAAAGCATGGACATGTAAGGAAGACTATCACATGCTTCTAATGTCAGCTTATCGTGTGGAGGAGGTTTAGTAGCCTCCTTCCTGCAGCATCAAGATGACACATAAGGGGAAAGCATCGTAGAAATGCTGAAGTATGTGTTGACATTCTATAACTGGCTTGAAAAACTTAACCACATGGTGAAAGGAGCCTCTTTGGCTGCAGCGGGCTTTGAAAAAGCACTCGTGAAAAAAGTCTGGATATTTTTCCTCTTTTGCTGTGCTTTTGACAGTACTCCTTCCCTGATGAAGCCCAGTAAGACACTATGTTGTAAGAGGAGAGGTTTTAGGACCTCCTTATGAAGGCTAACATGTAGCCAGTGAATATGAGCCTGACTTTTTGCTGCCACTGCATTTGTTTGTTTGGGGTTTTTTCCCCCATTTTAGATGAAGGAATGGAGAGCATACTGGGGTCTTGTAATCCCAGGAGCCATATTTACTGTTTTGATGTTCTGAGGAGCTAGGAGTGAATTTATGGCTCTAGAGCAGTAGTAGGTAAAATGACTTTTCATCTGAGAGTTATGCCATTTGGATGTAAACATAGGATAACCAATGTTATGTAGGAAGTGAGCTAAGTTTGAACCCACTCTCTTTAGAGACTAAAATAGAAGAGAGAATATCCTAGTGATGTGGAGGGGGAAGATTTTTTTTTTTTAATTTGTACTGTTCTAATTTCTATATCTTCAAAGTGAATATTGCTTTATTAAAGCTAATGGATGTTAAGTGATTAAAAGAAATTGGGGCACTAATCACTGAAGGTTAACAAAGGGAAAACTTTTCTAGTGGGTGATTGAACAAATAGCTTTAAAAAACAGACACCTTTAACCCTCTTAGGAGAACCCTAGAACTGTGAGGGGGAGATGTAGCTTACTTGACTCTGAGATGACAGCCCGAGCATATTTTCTCCTTGCTCCTATTTTAGATATTTTTATTTGTATAATTCACAATTGTTTTCCAGAGGGATTGTACTGATTATTAGAAATGAAAAAATATTTTAGGGAGAGGGGCAGAGAGAAAGAGACAGAGGGAGAAAGGAGAGAAGGAGGAAAGGAGGTAGGGAAAGACAGATTTAGAGACAGGGAAAGAGAGAAGAAGGAAGAAAGGAGAGAGAAGCTAGAGAGAGAAACAGAGAGAGACAGAAAGGGAGTAAGAGACAGAGACTCAGAGAGAATACACTAATATTAATTCCAAAGAGTTATATATTCTAATATTTATTTTAGAAATGGATCATTTATGTGAATGATAGATTAGAGAGGACTGGAAGCAAGAATATCAATTAAAAGACTATTAAAATAATCAAGGTGAAATATGATGAGGGTCTGAATTAGAATTGTGTGATTATGTGAGTGGAGAGAACCACAGGACTATGGAGCTAGAATCAGAAGAAACAGATAATTCAGATATTATAGAAGTGTAATGAATTAACTGTGGCTAATGGCCTGTTATTGGAGGTAAAGCAGCTGAAAAAGTCAAGGATGATCCCAAGGTCACTACTCTGGTGACTAGAAATGTGATACTTTCAACAGAAATCAGGATGTTTGGGTGAGGGGTGATCTTAGACAGAAAGATGAGTTCTGTTTTGGAGAGAATAGGTTTGAGATGCCCGTGTGACAGCCACATGGAGATGTCCAACAGGCAGTTGTTGATCAGGAAATCATTGTAATTTTAGGCTTAGAAGGTATCTCGACAGACATCTGGCTGAACACATATTCCCAAAGGAATCCCCAGTACAGTCCCTGCTTTAAGACCTTCAAGAAGGAACCAGCATGTTCCACATTTGTATAGCTTTAATTATCAAGAAATTTCCTTTAAAATGAAGCCTAAATGGGACCAAATAGAACAAGCCAAATCCTTCTTCCTCAATAACAATCCTCCAGTTACTCAAAGATAGATATTAATGTCCCCTGGATCTTCTCTTCTCTAGAGTAAATACCACAAGTTCCTTAAAACAGGCATCATATGAAATGAATTCAGTCATTTATCAACTTGGGTGCTCTCTTAGGTACAATCTCTAGCTTATTACTGTCCTTTCTAAACTATAGTTCCTGTAATTGTACACAATAGTCTGACCAAGGCAGAATACAGATGAAGTATCACTTCCTTATTCTTGGAAGTTCTCTTAAATGCAAACTCAGATCATGCTAGTTTTTTTTTTTGGTACCATATTGCTGACTCATATAGAGCTTGTAGCCCACTAAAGCCCCAAGATCTTTTTCAAACTAATTGCCATCTATGCCTCCCCTTACTTGTGCTTGCAAGATCGATTGTTATTATTATTATTATTTTGGTATAAAATATAAGGCCAGATGAATCCCTATTCAATTTTGTCTTCTTATATTCCGCTTGAGGTCCAAGTTCGTCACAACATTTTCTATATCCTGACTGCCATTCAGCATATTAGGGAGTTTTCCCAGCTTTGAGTCATCAGCAAAATAGATGAGCATGTCAAATATTAAGTAGCATAGAACTAAGTACTCATCTCTAGAACCCTCTATTACAGACCTCCTACCAAGTTAATACCTTTGTTGAATGACATCTGACCAATTCCATCTAACCATTTTGCCTTTACTTCTCCATCTTTTCCACAAGAAAATAAAAACCATTTCACTAAAAATCTAGGTAAAGTCTATCTATGAAGAATTTTCCAAGACTTATCTGTTTAGTAATGCTGTAAAACAAACAAAAAAACCTTAACCACCACAAAATATGGTTAGTCTATTATGATTTGTTCTTGAAAGTCTCTTTGTTTTTACTGCTTTTCTTTCTAAATGTTTGCTAATCATTTCTTTAAAACTCCATCTTATTTTTTGTCAAATTTTTTCTTTTTTTATTTACATATAAAAACAATTTTGTACATTTGTGGTTTTTGTTTTTAATTTTGGGTTCCAATTTCTTTCCCTTTATTCTTTTCCTTCCCTTTTTCTGTGGTGACAAGCAATTTGATATAGATTATACATATGTAGTCATGTAAAACATATTTCCATTAATAATCCATTTTAAAAGTTCCCAGCACTTAGCATAGTTCCTGGCATATAGTATGTGCTGCTTAAATGTTTATTGAATAATTTAATAATCAATATTAAGCTCACTGGCCTCTAGTTCCTAGACTCTGTTCTCTTCCCTTCATGAAAATCAGGACATTCTCCCTTTTCTAGTCCAGCAGTGCCTTTCCTGCTCTCCATTTTCTTTCAGATTCACTGACAGTATCCTACCATCACATCCACTAATTCTTTCAGGATCTAGGGGTATCTTTCATTTGGACCAACTGATTTGAATTCATCAAATATAGCTCTTCCCCCAAAGAGATCAAAATAAAAGGAAAAGGACCCATATGTACAAAAATATTTATAGCAGCTCTTTGTGGTGGCAAAGAATTAGAAATTGAGGGAATTTTATTAATTGAGAAATAGTTGAATAAATTGTGGCATATGATTATATATAATAAGATATATTGATGGGGTGTTTATTTCAGAAAAAACATGGCAAGACCTATATGAATTGATGTAAAGTGAAGTGAGAAGAACCAGGAGATGATGAACAACTGTGGTAGATTTCATAATTCTGATCAATACCTATGATCCAAAACAATTCTAAAGGACTCATGATGAAAAAAAGACTCTCCTCTTCCAGAGACAGAACTGATGAACTCCTGAGTGCAAACCAAAGTACAATGTTTTTGCTTTCTTTTTGGAGTTTTGTAGGTTTTTTGTTTTGTTTTGTTTTGTAATATGGCTGATATAGAACTATGTTGTTCTGATGTAACGTGTATAAAGAGACCCAAAGCAGGCTATTGCAACAACCCAAACATGAGAAGATGAAGGCCTATAGTGACCTATCCTCTTGTCTGGGAATCTGTTTTCCTATAATTTTGTTACATGGAGTCCACCCAATCACTTTCTCTCAACATCATGATAAGACCAGTAGAACATACTGGCCATCCATCAATTCTCCCTTGTGCTCACGACATTATCAGTCCATCTACTTTTTTACTTTTACATTTCCCAGATGATCTTTACTCTGGGGTTAGATGTAGTTGTAAAGTATTGCATCTTACTCTCATCATTCTATTATACTACTATGGTCTTGAGGGAGGATCTACAACATATGAGAACAATCTAATGAAAACTAATTAATGGCATCCTTAATTAGGCTATTAATGAAGGAGCAAGTTTTTGTAATGATATACCCCAGTAGACTACATTTCTACAAACATACCAAAAGATGTAGAAAATGCAAGTTCTCATTGATTTGGTAGAGCAAAATACTACCCTAAAGCACTCCATGTGCAACTCATAA
This sequence comes from Myrmecobius fasciatus, assembly GCA_023553655.1. Classification (NCBI taxonomy): domain Eukaryota; kingdom Metazoa; phylum Chordata; class Mammalia; order Dasyuromorphia; family Myrmecobiidae; genus Myrmecobius; species Myrmecobius fasciatus. The sequence continues at coordinate 188,337 of JAJPUD010003246.1, read as the reverse complement.
TCTCAAAATTATATAAGGTTCCTTGAAGGATATAACAGCAGAGCTAACTTCATTCTGATCTATTGAGACATAAAACAGCTAGAGAGGTACTAACCAAAGGTGTTAATTATTGTCATGGAGATCTAGCATAGAGTCCAAATTGAAGAAGAATTCCCCATAAATGAAATGGGTTCAGTTCTAGATCATTGCAATAAAACAAATCATTGGTTTCCCAGTGCATTATAAGTTATATTTATACTATTTGTAGTCCATTAAATATGCAATAGTATTTTATGTCTAAAAACAGTATATATACCTTAATTTAAAAATACTTCATACATGACTGTCTTCAACAATGAAATGCTTCAAACCAGTTCCAATTGTTCAGTGAAGAAAGCCATATACACCCAGAGAGAGGAATATGAAATGTGGACCACAACACAACATTTCCATGCTCTCTATTGATGTTTGCTTGCATTGTATTTCCTTTATCTGATTATTCTTTCTTGTAGATACGATTTCTCCTGCACAAAAATGATGTGTGAAAATAAGTATACATATATTCGATTTCTTAAGTATTTTAACATAATTAACATGTATTGGATATCCTGCCATCTAGGGGAGGGGTGGGGAGTAGGGGGAAAAATTTGTAACAGAAAGCTTTGTAAGGGTTAATGTTGAAGAATTACCCATACATATGTTCTGCAAATAAAAAGTATTAATAACATTTTAAAAAATTAAATTTAAACAGTGTTATCATTTTAAAAATAAATAAATAAATAAAAATACTTCATAACTAAAAAATGCTAACCATCATTTGTGCCTCAGTAAATTGTAATCTTTTGTCCACTGGAGTATCTTGCCTCACTGTTAAAGGCTGCTTATTGACCAAAGTGATGAGGTAGCCTTGGCAATTTCTTAAAATAAGATAACAATGAAATTTGCTGTATTGATTGACTCTTCCTTTCACTTAACTGCTTAGAAGGCATTGTAGGGTTATTACTTAGCCAAGTTTCAACATTGTTGTGTTTCAGGGAATAGGGAAGCTCAAGGAGAGGGAGAGAGATGGGAAACTGCTAATGGGTGGAGCAGTCAGGACACACCCTCTATTTTTCAATTAAATTTGGCATCTTTCGTGGACTTGATTCATGGTATCCCAAAACAATTGCAATAGTAACATCAGAGATCATTGATCACAGATTATCATTACAGATATAATGATGATGAAAAAGTATGAACTATCCTGAGAATTATCAAAATGAGACACAGAGAAATGATGTAAGCACATGCTGTTGGAAAAAAAAGTGGAGCTAACAGAACAAGCTGATGCAGGGTTGACACAAAACTTCAATTTGTGAAAAATTCACTGTCTGTAGAACCAGAAGGTAAAATAGTCGTTGAAAGAATTCACTGATCACCTCTTGAAAAAGACCCTAAAATAAAAACTCCAAGGGATATTGTAGCTAAATTCCAGAATTATCAAATGAAGAAGAAAATATTGCAAACAGAAAGAAATAATTTAAATATTGAGGATTAAACATCAGGATTATCCAGAATCTAGCAGTTTTTACCTTAAAGGATTAGAGGGCCTGGAAGATGCTATTCCAGAAGACAAAGTAGCTTACACTATAACCAAGAATCAACTATCCAACAAAATTAAGCATTATCTTTCAGGGGAAAGACGAACATTCAAAGAAATAGGGAATTTTCAATAATTTCTGATGAAAAAGCCAGAGCTAAACAAATACAAGACTCAAGAGAAGAACAAAAAGATAAATGGAAGGAAAAAAAACCCTATATTTTTAAAAGATTAAAATGTTTACATCCATACATGGGAAGATGATAAGTTTAATTCTTGAGAACTGTATCTTTGTCAGGGCATTTAGAAGGGGTATATTTAGAGGGTGTAGTTGACTTTAATGTAATGACATAAAAAATAAATTAAAAGTGGAAAAGGAATTGTATTGGGAAAATAAGAAAGAGGAGGTAAAATCAAATAAATTAAGTCACATAGAGGCACAAAACCCTATTACAGTTGAGGGAAAGGAGGGAGGGAAATGAGAAATGTTTGAACCTTAATCTTTTGGATTTTACTCAAAGAAAGAATAACATACATATTTAGTTTGATATAGAAATTCATCTCACTCTATAGGGAAATAGGAAGGGAAAGGGAAAAGGAAAAATAGAAGGGAGAGCAAAAGTAAAAAGAAGAAAGGAACAAGAAAGGGGGGACTGAAAATAGGGAGGACAGATTGAGGGAGGTGGTAATCAGAAACATAGCACTGATGAGGAGGGAAAATGTGAAAGGAGAGAAAAATATAATCTGGGAAAAAAAGGATGGTGGGAAATATAGAGTTAGTAATGCTAACTGTGAATGTGAATGGGATGAACTCTCCCATAAAATGGAAGTGGACAGCAGAGTAAATTAAAAGCCAAAATTCTACAATATATTGTTTACAAGAAACTCTTTTGAAGTAGAAAAATACTATGTCTGTGAAATATTATAAAATGAAGCATGATACAATGGGGTATATTTGTAGATTGTTAGATCCTCTAAATCAAAGCTTCTTAACCTGAGGATTGCAATCTCACATGGGGTTGAGTGAATGTGGAGGTTGTGAAATTATGATTTATTATCAGTAAGTGCTTGATTTGTATACTTATTTTATATACTTATATATCCAGGGTCACATAAAAATTTCTTGGGAGAAAGGGTTCATGAATGGAAAAAGTTGAAGAAATCCAGCTTTTTATCTAGAGGTGCCAAAGACACCACCATCAGGCTACAAGCTGCTATCAATACTCCCATATGTCCAGAGTCAGATTAAAATGTAATTGGCAAATATTTTTACTAGCTTTTATATCTTTCCAAATATACATAAAGATGATTTTCAATTCTGCAAAAAATTGTGTTCCAATTTTTTCTCCCTCTTTGCCCCTTCCCCACTTCTCTAGACAATGAGCAATCTGATATGGGTTAAACATGTGCCATTCTTCTAAATACATTTCTATATTTGACATGTTTCATAAGAAAAATCAGATGTAAAGGGAAAAAATACAAGGAAGAAAAAAAGAGGCAAACAATAACAACAACAAAAAAAAGATGATCCACATTCAGTCTCCATAGTTCTGTCTCTGGATGTGGATAGTTCTCTCCATCACAAGTCTATTGGAATTGCCTTGAATCACTTTATTGTTGAAAAAAGTCAAATTCGTCACACTGATCCTCACATAATCTTATTGTTGCTGTACGCAATGGAAATATTTTTAAAAATACAATAAAATACAGGTAAAATTACATTTTAAAACTAAGTATGTAGCCAGTGGGGAACTTTTTCTACTTGAGTTTGATATCAGTATTTTTTGAAATATGTCCCTGAGACCAAAACTATTTTCATAATAATACTAAGGCATCCTGATTTTTAAAAAATATCAATAGCTTTTTGTTTTCAAAATATATGCAAAGATTGTTTTCAGCATTTACTCTTCAAACCCTTGTGTTCCAAATTTTTCTCCCTCTCCCCTTTACCCCACCCCTAGGCAGCAAGTAATTTAATATATGTTAAACATGTACAATTTTTCCATATATATTTCCACAATTATTATGCTGCACAAGAAATATCAGATCAAAAAGGGGGAAATTTGAGAAAGAAAACAAAAAGCAAGTAAACAACAACAAAAAGGTGAAAAAGCTATGTTTTGATCCACATTCAGTCCCCATACTTCTCTTTCTGGATGTAGATGTCTCTTTCCATCATAAGTCTATTGGAATTGGCTTGAATCACCTCATTGTTGAAAAGAGTCATGTCCATCAGAATTGATCATCATATAATCTTGTTGCTGTGTACAATGATCTGGTTCTGCTTACTTCACTTAGCATCAGTTCATGTAGGTCTCTCCAGGCCTTTCTGAAATCATCCTGCTGATCATTTCTTATAGAACAATAATATTCCATAACATTCATATACCCTAAATTATTCAACCATTCCCCAACTGATGGACATCCACTTAGTTTCCAGTTCTTTGCCCCATACAAAAAGAGTTACTACAAACATTTTTGCACATGTTGGTCCTTTCCCTTTTTTTTATGATCTCTTTGGGATACAGGCCCAGTAGCCTTTTGGGCATAGTTTCAAATTCCTCTCCAGAATGGTTGGATCAATTCACAACTCCACCAATAATGTATTAGTGTCCAAATTTCCCCATATCTCCTTCATCATTTATCATTTTCCCTATCCCCTTCAACACTATTCATTTTCCTGTCATCTTAACCAATCTGAGAAGTGGTACCTCAGAGTAAGACAGCCTAATTTCAAATAAGATGAATATTGATAGACAGCCCATATAAACAAAAGCTCTTTGGAAGGAAGAGAAGGGATCTTTAATAATTTTTATGAATGTAAAAGAGTGATTGAGACCAAACCATTTGAGAAACTCTGTTTTAGGTACTCCTGTTTGTGTACAGAATTGTGCTAGTTGTTTCAAGCAATGGAACATTACAGAGTTTCATCATTGCTATAGTCACTCAGGAAAGTTTGTCCTATCCATCCACATGGGAAGAACAAATGGCTTTTGTCTGGGCTATGACAACATTTAATGTCCATAAAGATGGATATTATTATTGTTTGTCCTTCATTTTCTTTCTTTTCTTTTTCAGTAAAGCTTTTATTTTTTTAAAAAAGGATAATTTTTCAACATTAACCCTTGCAAACCTTGTGTTCCAATTTCCCTTCCTTCTCCCACTCTCTCCCCTAGATGACAAGTAATCCAATATATGCTGAACATGGTAAAAATATATGTTAAATCCAATATATTCATACTTATACAATTATCTTGCTGCACAAGAAAAATCAACTCAAACAGGAAAAAAATGAGAAACAAAATAAAATGCAAGCAAACAACAACAAAAAGAGTGAAAATGCTGTGTTATAAACCATCCTCCGTTCCCACAGTCCTTTCTCTGAATGTAAATGGCTCTCTTCATCACAACATCATTGGAACTTGTCCTTCATTTTCAAAGAGGACCAATGACATCACAGAGTGATGTCTTGACTTGTGGACAGATTGAAGTTGGGCATAGTTACACAAAGTCATCACTCTCTTTTCCAGAGTCATCAAAGTCCAGTGGCAAGGCAAAAGTTAGGATGCGTACTGATGGCTCAGGATGAAGTGGGTGACCTTGATGTCTCCATCTGACCAAACTCTTAAGTTTTCTACAATAACTGCCTCAGCCACCTTCATAACTGTTAGAAGAAATTGTTTTTATCCACTCATACTGCTGGAAGAAGTTTTTATGTGCTGGGGTTAAATATCCCCTAAATCACTGATAGGTTTAAGGCTTATTGCTTACTTTCAACCTAATTTAACCCATCTGCCAAGATGGTTTACTGAGCTGTGATTGCTGCAGCTACAGCTTCTTGGAGACACAATTGAAAGTTGAGTGCCAACAATAGTACTATATGAGGATCAGTTCTAATGGACATGACTCTCTTCAACAATGAAATGCTTCAAACCAATTACAATTGTTCAGTGAAGAAAGCCATATACACCCAGAGAGAGGGATGTGAAATGTGGACCACAACATAACATTTTCATGTTCTCTATTGATGTTTGCTTGCATTGTATTTCCTTTATTGGATTATTCTCTCTTGTAGATACGATTTCTCCTGAACAAAAAATGATGTGTGGCAATAACTATACATATATTCGATTTAAGTATTCTAACATAATTATCATGTAGTGGATATCCTGCTATCTAGGGGAGGGGTGGGGAGTAAGGGGGAAAAATTTGTAACAGAAAGCTTTGTAAGGGTTAATGTTTAGGAATTACCCATACATATGTTTTGCAAATAAAAAGTATTAATAATAATAAAAAAATAAAAATAAATTTTAAAAAAGAAAGTTGAGTGCCAGGTAGATACCAAAGACAGATGAGTAGCTCTTAAAAGGGCTTGGCAAGCCCTCACACCCAAAATGCTAGTCCTCCTTGAACATCTCTTACATCCAAAAGATAATATATATATGGATATAAATAAAAATACAAATGCTATAATATAGTTATAGAGACATACAAAAATAGATGTGGATACATATTGTATATGTGGGCAACTAGGTAACACAGTGAATGGAGTACCAAAAATCAGAAAGACTCATCTTCCTGAGTCTAAATCTGGCCTCAGTGACTCTGGGAAAGTCACCTCACCTTGATTGCCTTAGTTTTCTTATCTCTAAAACGAGCTGGAAAAGGAAATAGCAAACTACTCCATTATCTTTGCCAAAAGAACCCCAAATGGGGTCATGAAGAGTTGGAAATAACTGAACAGTCACAGAAATATAGATGTAGAGATGGGAATAGTTATAGGTACAGATGATATACAGATACAGAAATAGACATAGATGTATATATAGATATAGTACTCTTGAAAAGATATTACATAAAGTCAGTGAATTAGGCCCAGATCTAAAAGGAATAAAGAGAGTAAGAAATAGCCAAGTTCTTTTAATGACACAAAACTTTTTTCCCAAAAGGTTCACTTAAAAAATAGCAATGTTTTACTGTTATTTCTATATGGCTTCAAGTCACGAAATATTATAGTCCCAAAAGTATGAAAAAATAAGTAATAAGATAAGCTGAAATTTATGACATACTTTAAGATTTACAAAATGATTTACATGTTCTATCTCATTTGATTTTCATAATAGCCATGTGAGGTAAAGGCTTTTATTATTCTCATTTTGCAGAGGTTTTTAATATCAGTTTCACAGCTAGTATCTGAGGCCGGATTCAAACACAAGTCTTTAGACAGCAAGTCTAGTGCTTTAACATTGCTGAAAATATTATTATAGTACTATGCCATGCTTTTGCCCACACTCCCTGTGAGCTTTCATGTTCTATAGCTCCATTTTAAAAGTATAAATTAGTTGATGAGTTCCTTGAACAACCACACTGGTCTCTTCAAGATAAATCTTATTTTTCTTCATCAGATTTATCTTACTTGTGGCTTCTGAATATTATTCTTGAGAACTTCACACCTTTTATGGGCTGTCTTCTTAGATAGAATTTCAGTCAAGAGCATTCCACCTAGTTTTCCTCCCAACCCTTGTGAATCTGATTTCCCAACCGTGATAGAGTTGGCTCTTCTCAAAAATGAGGTGATTCAAGAAATTCCAATAGACTTGGGATGGAAAGTGCTATCCGTATGCAGAGAGAGAACTATGGAGACTGAATGTGGAACAAAGCATAGCATTTTCACCTTTTTGTCGTTGTTGTTTGCTGGTTTAGTTTACTTTCTTGCATTTTTTCCCCTTTTGATCTGATTTTTCTTGCTCAGCATGGAAATATGTTTAGAAAAATTGTACATGTTTAACCTATATCAGATTGTTTCTTGTCTTGGGGAGAAGGGAAGGGGAAAAAAGGGAGAAAAATTTGGAACACAAGGTTTTGCAAAGATGAATGTTGAAAATTATTTTTACATGTATTTGAAAAAATAAAATACTATTGAAAAAATTTTTTAATAGATCTGCTTTTCTAAAATCTAGGATGCATGTCAGATAATGTTCCTGGCTTTCCTTCTCTGTCTCTAGAAGGAAACTGTGGAAGAAAACAATCTATACCTTGTATTTTAGGCATAATCTGCCAGACAAATTATTAATGGATAAATACAAGATGTTCACAAAATCTCAGTGCAGCTTTAAGTTTTAATATCTTGAAACTACAGAAAAATTTTAGAGATAGCTGTTTAACTGACAAGAGGTGCTGGTGACTGAGGCAGGTCAAGCTATTCAGCCCTGAGCTAGATGTTGAATTTCTTTCATGTCTAGGGACTCAAACCTAACACTAGCATTTACATAGGCAGGGCTTCTCTGGCAAATCCACTATCCTTCTAGGGATTTGAAATTACACATTTACCAGAGAGAAGGGCTTATTAGATTTTTTTCAATATTGTTTCAATAAATGCTCTTAAATAAGAGCGGGAACCATCAACAAAAGAAATACCTGCCTTCTGCCAGGAGGCAGAAAAATGGCCACTGATTGTCTTTTCTAGAAAGACTAGATTATATCTGTGATTCAGGTGAAAACAAATATTTTAGAGTAGTATACTATCTTTTTGACATTAAGTCTTTTATTTAAGGAAGACTGATTAGATTTTTCATTCAAGTGAGATCAAAAACTACAAGAATAAAAAAGTGTTATTTCTTGAAATAATTTAACACACTGAGCTTTTAGTACTAAATGTTTGTACACTATCTGATTTCTGGGACTGCCCTAGCTTTCATTTACCAGGGATTCTTTTTTGAGATGGTTCCATCTCTTTTGGTGGAGCAATTAGGCGGCACAGTGGATAGAACCCTGTGCCTGAAGTCAGGAAGACCTGAATTCAAATATGGCTTCAGGTACTTACTAGCTATGTGACTCTGGACAATTCACTTAACCTTGTTTGCCTCAGTTTTCTCATCTATAAAATGAGCTGAAGAAGGAAATGGCAAATTACTTGAGTATCTTTGCCAAGAAAACTCCAAATGTGGTTACAGAGTCAGACATGACTGAAAAACAATAAAAACTTTTCTTTAATGTGCAATTCCAAATCCCCAAGTTCATCCCTTTTAAGTTGAACAAAATGAACTCAAAGTTTCATCATCTAAAGCAAGGACGTACACATATACACAAAGTAAAAATATAATAAGTAGTTTGGGTTTATGTTGATCTGGAATGGCTTAGGAGTAAGAGAAAGTATAAAAGTGAAGACCTATGTTTCTTGACACCCTAAAGGAAGTAGGTACTTTAAATTAAGTAGGTTATCCCAAATATAAAGGAATGAGTCAAGAATATATTATTTTTTCTTCTCCTGGTCCAAATTCAAAGAGCACTAAGGATTTTGCTTGAGGTCATAATTTGTTTGGATAACCCGAAAATCTTAGATCAGGAATTAGCACAACTATCAAATAAGGTCTTGATCTCTAGAAATCCATGGCTCCTCCTTCATGTTCATTTGCTTCCAACAACTCCTCTTCCCATTTGCTTGGCTTCTTGCTTCTGTTATACTCTTTTACAGGCCTTTAATTAATTAATTTTAAGCTTTTAGTATAAGTTCAGAAACAGGAGAACTATGGGGGATTTGGAGGATCTGGATGGACCCCACTCCAGCCAGCATGGCAATTATTTAGGCCTCAAGTTTCTCAAATTACTCCTGGTGCAGATGGAGAGGATGGCCTGCTCAAATATTTCTGCTTGGAGAGAGATTCAGATAGGCAGAGTTCCCCCTGCTAATCAAATTACCCTCTGACTCAGCAACTTCTAATTTACAATTTATGGTAATTGTAAAAACCAAAAAGGAATATCTCCCTAAAGCACTATAAAAATAAAGTATATAGTTCAAATTTAGAGTTTTTGACTTACAAAATAGACCAATAATAATGTTGATCATCTCCTTTAATTATTCCCTTTTTGGTATGACCAACAGTTAACAAACCTCTTAACAAGATTAAGAAAAGGACATTCCCACAGTTAGTTTTACCACTTCTTCTATTTAAAAGAAACTGTTTACATCTTTGATTTAAATGAAGCAAAATACTTCATATCAGGACACTGTTAAAATATTAATTCTTAATTTTTATGACATAGCAAAGGTCCAACTGCTATATTTATCTGCATTTCTTGCTTCTGTGAGAAAGCTCCAACAAATTTTAAATTGCTTGAAGGTTGGAACAGTGTTTTGGACATGGGCTATACTCGTGGAAATATATAGTAGAAATATTAAATATATAGTGGAAATATTAAAGTGGAAATGTATAGAAAGCTTTGCGGAATGAACAGAAACTATAGTTCAATTATCAAGTTTACTGGATTTTCCAATTCTTTAATTTTCTGAATGGTAGCCAGAAGGCTTTGAAAATTAGAGGAGGTATCTAGACTCAGAATATTCCAATTAAAGGACAAATGGAACTTAAAAGTAATATTGTTCTGCTGGTTTAACTGGCCACTATCTATTAATAGTCACTGCTTTTAAAACTGTTATTCTGAATCTTTATACTGATTGTTCCAAAGGGAGAATATGCTTCTTGCTCATTTTTCAACCAAACACATCTTATTATACATTATTAATTGAATGAATGAAGCATTTTTTAAGACCTTACTATGTTCAAAGCACTGTGTTAAGTAATAGGATTACAACAACAAAAAGCTCCTCTCACGGAGCTCATATTCAAATATCTGATTTTTCTGCATTCTCATATCTGATTTTTGAACACATTGTAGTTGTGTATAGTTGCAAAGACCAAAAAGTCTACTAATTCCTTATTCTATACCAAATGTCTGATTTTATTCAAGGGCTATATTATGAATTGGCTAAGCTCTTTCATAAGGGAAAGAGAACAACTCACTCCCACATGCTCCCTTCTCAGAGGATCAATTGGGGACCAGACTCTTTTAATGGGGACATAGGTATAGAAAGTGCATTGTGAATGGGTATATTATAATAAAAATAATAGCTGATATTTATAAAGGGCTTTAGGATTTGCAAAGTGTTGTACAATATGTCATTTGATCCTCACAACAACCTGGAAGGTAGGTGCTATTATTATCTCCATTTTACAATGAGGAAATTGAGTCTAAGAGATATTAAGTGACCTGCCTACACAAACAGCTGCACAATTAATGTCTGAGGACATATTCCAGCTGAGAAATACTGAGATGTTTTCTGATTCCTAAGTCCAACAACACTAGGCAGCCACATAGCTCCCAACCTGAAAATCTTTAGGCATAAGGCTATGATCATAGGTCAGAAGGGATTTATGATTCATTAAGTAAACTCTGAGGCCAACATTGATAAGTGAAGTCATTATGAACCCAAGGCTAATTAGTTGTTCACAAAATCTTGGACCTCAAAGTATTTTCTCTTCTATTAGAATGATTCAACTGTTTGCAAATCTCATTCATTAAAGAGTTCCAATTATTTTTTCAGTGAAAAAATTAGGAGACTTCTCCAAAGCCAATTGGGAGATGATTCAGTTGGGCTCCTATCATTAGGATAATAACTTGTTTTAATTGTACAAAGTAGTAGTAGTCCCTTAGGATAGAGCTCTAATTCTGGAGTCAGGAAGAACCAAGTTCAAATTCAGTTTCAGATACTTACTAGCTGGGATTCTGGGAAAGTCACTTAACCCTCTTTGCTTTGGTTTACTGATGTCTAAAATGAGCCTGGAGAAAGAAAAAGGATGTCGTACTTAATATCCTTGCCAAGAAAACCCTAAATGGGATCATTAAGAGTTGAAAACAACTGAAATGACTTGAGAACAATAAGAAGTAGTCCCTTCATATGCCTACGGAGTTGGATCCAGGGAAGGGGTCCAGTGAATTATCATTACTTCTCATAGGCTCTTAATACATTCAGGTGCCAATCAAGGCTCTACATTGTACTAATTAGACACTTGTCTCCTTGGATCAATAAGAGTATTGAAGAGAAATAGATTATTTATTTATTTATTTGTTCATTCATTTATTTATTTTCCCCTAGTTATTCATAAAACAATTTTTTTAAATTTTTAAAAATTTTTAATATTTGTTTTTAAAACTTTGAATTTCAGATTCTCTCCTTTCCTTCTTACCCCCTCCCCACCATTGAGAAGGTACATGTGAAGTTACGCAAAACATTTCTATAAAAGTCTATTAGAGCAATTTCTAGGTTGTTAAAGAAAGAATAATTTAAAAAAATAATTCCTAGCTTACCATATCACCATTCATCTTTCCCTCCATTTCTTGAATCTTTAATGAGAGAGTAATATGATTCAATTCCTTCAAATCACCAGTGACTGGAACCATTTTTAAAAATTTAATCTAATTATTTATTATTTTTAATTTAATAGAAGCAAAGCCGAACATTGTCATGTGTCCAGCAAAATGTCAGGGAGGATTCAAAATATAACAATGAATTTGACCATTTTTATATCTATTCTGTTACAAAATGAAATATATCATTACAAAAAGATTATGGTCAGCAATGGTAACAAATTATGCATCAGTTATTACAAACATTTTATATAACACTGTGTGAACACATTTACTCCTTTCTTCAAGAATACATTTGTGGCCAGTGAAATAGGAAGTGGCAGACAAAAGCACTTAATAGTAAGGGCAGCTAGCTGTTTCAAAACCCATGGTGTTCACATACCCAACTAAGCCTTCCCCAATTTATTCCAAAAGTCTATTATCAAGGCTAGACTTAAAGTCTCAATGTATAGTCTGTCTTAGGTCATAAAAGGGGTGCACGCTCCCATAGGGCGCAGCTTCTTCTTTCTGGTGGTAAATCCTTTTCTTTAGGGAGAGAAGTTACTAGCACAGAAGTCCTGTCCTTTGTTTATTTTTTTTCCTTTTTTTTTTTTTTTTTTTTTTTGCTGAGGCAATTGGGGTTAAGTGACTTGCCCAGGGTCACACAGCTAGGAAGTATTAAGTGTCTGAGACCAGATTTGAACTCAGGTCCTCCTGACTTCAGGGCTGGTGCTCTATCCACTGAGCCACCTAGCTGCCCCGTTTATTTTTTTTTTCCTTAGGTTATACACTTTCATTTTGTTATGTATTTCCATATGAGTCATGTTGAAAGAGAAAAATGAGAATAAAAGAAAGAAAAAAAAGTGAAATTAATGTTTTGATCTACATTTAGTTTCCATAGTTCTTTCTATGAATATAGTTATCATCTTCCATCCAAAGTTTATAGGAGTTGCCTTGGATCACTGAATTGCTGAGGGGAAGAAACTATGCCCTAAGAGAGTATACACCCCTTCCATGATAGAAGAAAGACTATAGATTTTGTGCACTTAGATCCTTTTCTTTTTTCTTTCTTTCTTTTTTTTTGTATCAAGAGTAGGTTGGGCTAGGTTTTGTATCTAAGCCATCAGAAAGCTATGTCAGTGGTTCCAACCTTCACCCTTAGATCAACTAAGTTTAAGGAAAGTTAAATAACTTTTATGGAAAAACTAATTTAATTCATGTATGGTATTTGTTGTTCCTATCACACGTCACCCTTTAGTAGCAGGATCCTAAAGGAAGAGGATTCCCTGCCATTTAAATGATCTTATTAGATCTGTTTTTACATGACTCTAACATCAGGTTGTAAGACATTTGGCAGAGGGAAAACAAAGGGAAACAGACAAACGGATCACAATAAAGACAAACAATTTAACAGCTTCTGAAGGAGTAACAAGTGACAGAATATGGAGAACAAAGACCAGAAATCTGATATTTCCCCTTCAAAAGAACCAAATCCTAGATCTTAACAATCTATTCCATTTGATGAATGATGCCAGACCTTCATAGTTTATAATGGGCATCATTACATAAAATGATGACAATGAAAAGGAACAGTATCAGGAACATCATAGTCATAAGAAAAGGTGATGATACTTCAGCATAACCATGAGTTGATGTCTTCTGTAGTTAGAGATCTAAGAGAACCTTATCCTCTTGCATGCAGCCCATCCTGGTGCTAAAGTCAAAGCAGTATCAACACTATGGATATCATGATTTTCCCGAGAATAAACTCATCACTAAAAATATGAATCATCATAGAGATTGCTTCAGTTTTGGTATTCAATAGCTCTTCTCCATCCTCAGTTTCCTCTCCCTTCTGACAGGAAGGCTGGAGAATGGAGTAAAAATTTCCCCCCAAAATCTCCCTTTGGGTTCAGAATTTCCAGCTTTCTCTTCATTTCCCAATAACTTCTTTGCTTGGTTTTGACTCCAAGAACATCATGCCCTTGTGCCAAGTATCTTCTAGCATACTCCTTTCCTTTAGGAATGGATGCTATATTTGGTAAAATGCTTTTTCTGCATCTATTGAGATGATTATATAATTTCTATTTGTTTTGTTATTGATTTGATCAATTATGCTGATAGTTTTCCTGATATTGAATGTCCTGCATTTCTGCTATCAATCTCATTTGGTCATAGTACATTATCCTGATGATAAATATGCTCCTTTCCCTTTAACTTCCTTTTATGTATAGTCTTTCCTCATTAGAGGAAAATAAGTAAGTTTCTTGAATAATTTGTAACTATGCCCAAGAGCTATAGAACTGTGCATATCTTTTGACCTAGCAATGTTATTGCTAGGTCAAAGAGATCAAAGAAAAGAAGATGAAAATCTATTTGAATTTTTTAAAAATATATTTTACTTTTTCCAATTACATATAAATACTATTTTTAACATTTGCTTTTATTAAAATTTTGAGTTTCAAGTTCTCTCCATCCTTCTCCTTCCCTTTCATTGAGAATTCAAGAAATTTAAAATATGTTATACATGAGCAGAATATGTAGAATCATGCAAAACATTTTTCCAATTACATGTAAAAACTATTTTTAGCATTTGCTTTTTTTATTAAAAGCTTTTTATTTATAAAACATATGAGTGATTTTTCTACATTGACCTTTGCAAAAACTTTTTTTTTGTTCCAAGCTTTTCCCCTCCTTCCCCTCACCTCCCATCCCTAAATGACAGGTAATCTAATACATGCTAAATATGTTAAATTATATGACAAATCCAATATATGTATACATATCTATACAGTTATCTTACAGCACAAGAAACATCAGATCTAGAAAGAGAGAAAAAAAAAACTAACCTAAGAAGAAAAACAAAATGCATGGAAATATTCACAGAAAGCATTAAAAAAGCATTTGCTTTTTAAGAAAATTTTGTATTCCAAGTTCTCTTAATTCTTCTCCTTCCCTCTCATTGAGAACTCAAGAAATTTGAAATACATTATAGTGTGCAGAATATGAAGAATCATGCAGAACATATTTCCATATTAGTCAAGTTGTGAAAGAAAACACAGACCCCCTATCCCACAAAAGAAAACAAAAAGAAAAATAAAATAATTTTTAAAAGTATGTTTCTATCTGTATTCAGACTCTACCAGCTCTTTCTTTGGAAATGGAAAGCATTTTTCCTCATATGTCCTTTGGAATTGTCTTACACCATTGTATTGCTGAAAAAAGTTAAGTCATTAATTAGTTCTTGATCATCACGCAATATTGCTTACTGTGTACAATGTTCTCCTGGTTGGGCTCATTTCATTTTTATATCAGTTCATGTAAGTCTTTTTTTTTTTTCTGAAAGCATCCTGTTAATTTCTTATAGCACAGTAGTATTCTATCATTAACAACTTGTTCAGCCATTCCCCAACTAATAGGCATCCCCTTAATTTCCAATCCTTTGCCACCACAAAAAGAGCAATTATAAATATTTTTGTTCACATAGATCTTTTTTGTTTTTTTCTAAATTTCTTTGAGCTACAGAACTAGTAGTAGTATTGCTCAGTCAAAGGGTAGCCATTGTTTTATAGCCCTTTGGGCATAGTTTGAAACTGCTCTCCAGAATGGTTAGATCAGTTCACAACTTCATTGAATTAGTGTCCTAATTTTCCCACATTTCCTCTGATATTTGTCACTTTCCTTTTCTGTCAAATTAACCAATCTAATAGGTGTGAGATAGTACCTCAGAGTTGTTTTAATCTGTATTTCTCTAATCAATAGTGATTTGGAGCATTTTCATACAACAATAGATAGCTTTGATTTCTTCATCTGAAAACTACCTGTTCATATTCAAAAAAGACCTATTTATACAAAAACATTTATAGCAGCTCTTTTTTGTGGTGTATACGGCTATGATGCTGTGCTACAAGAAATGATGAGCAAGATAATTTCAGAAAAAGCTAGGAGGATATATGAATTTGCATACAATAATATCAATATTATAATGATGACCAATTGTGAAAGACTTGGCTAGTGATTCAAGACATTTCCAAAGGACTCATAATCAAAATGTTATTCACCTCTGACAGAGAACTGATGAACTCTTATTGTAGATTGAAGCATATTTTTTCAGTATGCATGTATTTTCTTTTGGAATGTGGCTAACATATAAATATATTTTGCCTGACTTCACATGTACAATCAAAATTGTATTGCTTGCCTTCTAAAGTGATGGGGGAAGAGTAGGAGGGAAGGAGACAATTTGAAATTCAAAATCTAAAAAAATGAATGTTTTAAATTTTTAAAAATGTAATTAAGAAATAGTTAACAAAATAAAATGTTTTTGAAAAGATCGTAAGCTCCCTGAAGAAAGGGATTGTCTCTTTCTTATTTGCATCCCTGGTGTACAATGCCTGGTAGGATTTTTTGTTGTTGGTCAGTTGTTTCATTTTGATTTTTCATAATACCATTAGGAGTTTTCTGGGCAAAGATACTGAGGTGGTTTGCCATTTATTCACTGACTAATGAACCTTACCTTGTAATGCCTCCATTCAATATTCTGGCCCAAGAACCAGGACTTTCCCTAAGAATGTTGGTGGCAGTGGTGGGGGAAAGACACAAAATCTTTGTCCCTTTGTGTCGTTGTTTGTTCTTCATTCTCAGAGAGAACCAGGATATCAGCGAGATGATATTATGACATGCAAATGAATTGGATTTAAGTGAGGGAGGGCTGTGCAAAGTCACCAGCTTCACTTTTCCCTCCAGAGCAGTCTGGGTCCAGTGGCAAGATATAAATCAGGACCACTAAAGATGATCCTGGATGCAAGTGGAAGAGCTTGGCCTTTTTAAGCTAAGTTCTTTAATAGGTCTCAGTTTGACTGAAGCAAGCCCAAAGGCTAGGTAAGAAATGAGGCAGAAAATTTCCTTTTTTACCCAGCAAAAGAAAAAAAAATCAATCTGGGATGAGAAGACCCTCAAGATCTCTGGCCAAAAGAGAAATGATAGCTATTTACATTCATTTTGAGTTAATCTGGGCCCAAATGGTAACCTAGTGGCTTGGCCAGGGACCTATTGTTGGTCAATCAATAAGAGCCAGAGTAATTTGGGTTTAGGACATAGTCCCAGTTTATAAACCCCAAGAAATCTTATAAGGTTTCAGTAATCAAAGTCTATATTCCTTTGTATACTTCTGTTGAAAGATTGCCCCCTTTCTTCTATAGAGTCTGGGTAGGTGGATTCTTTTGTGTTTTTGCTGTGGACCATCTTCACTGTGGGTCCAAGCTCACTCACTCCCCTGTCATTGAGCTCACACTAAAACTCATTGCTATGCAAGGGCTAAGGAGTCTTCTTCTTCCCCTCCTTCTCTCTTCCTTGCCTTGTGCCCAGGTCCATCAATATTGCTGCTGCCCTGCTGTTCAGGACCCTGGCCATTACCCTTGCATAGCCCTTTGGTAGTGAGCTGATTATTGCTCTCTGGTGTGAAAGCCTAGTGATGTCCCTCCAGGTCAGGGCTTGACCACCATTCTGAGCCAACGACTAGCAATACTGTCCCCTGTTTGAGCAAGATATTGATGTTGCCTCAACAATGCTGGACCCCTATGATGTCCCCCTGTGCCACGATTATACTACCCACTAGCCCTGCCACAGATCAGACTGGTCTACAACATTTATATAGTCAGGAGTGTCCATTCAGAAAGAATCTGATAATTCCAGGAGGTTCTGATTAGTCAGACTAGGTCTTGGGTCCCTCTCTTGTGTTGCTGCTCCTCCCAAACAATGCTTAGAATGAATGCTGCCATTTATCTTTGACCGAGGGATCACATCTTGAAACAATAAGGCTTCTGCCAATGCTAGGACTGTCCATCTCAGGAGTGTAGAAAATGTGGTTGGAAACATTGCTTCGGCAAATCGCTCATCAGGGTGTGGACACTTATGAATTGACCTGGTTAAAATGGGGTTGAAACTGTTTTTGTAGTCCAACATGTCCACTTATGGGGAACTATGGCCAAATAAGATATACAGAAAGTAAGGGGAAGGGGGCCCAAAAATGTGGGAAATGGGAGATGTAAACAGTGGTGGAGACTCATGGGGGTGGGGAAGAGAAGAGGAATTAGACTCTTCAGATAGATTATAAGCCCTGTGGTATCCAACCATTGGAGAAACAAGGAAGGAAAATATGAAGCGGGAATAGATAATAAAAAGCTATGTTCTTTTTTATTATTATAAACTTTTGTTTTCAAAGCATATGCATGGATAATTTGACATGACCCTCCTTCTCCCTACTCCCTCCCCTAGATGGCAAGCAATTTAATATATGTTAAACATATTAAAATATATGTTAAATCCAATATGTGTAAATTTATATAATTCTCTTACTGCACAAGAGAAATCAGATAAAAAAAAGAAAGTAAATGAGTAAGAAAACAAAATGTAAGCAAATAACAACAAAAAGAGTGAGAATGTTATATTGTGATCCACATTCAGTTCCTACAGTCCTCTCTCTGGATGTAGATGGCTCTCTTCATCACAAGATCATTGGAACTGGCCTCAGTCATCTCATTGTTGGAAAGAGTCACGCGCATCAGAATTGATCATCATATAGTCTTGTTGCCGTGTACAGTGATCTCCTGGTTCTGCTCACTTCACTCAACATCAGTTTATGTAATTCTCTCCAGGCCTCTCTGAAATCATCCCTCTGGTCGTTTCTTACAGAACAATAATATTCCATGACATTCATATACCATAATTTATTCAGCCATTCTCCAATTGATGGGCATCCATTCAGTTTCCAGTTTCTTGCCACTACAAAAAGGGCTGCCACAAACATTCTTGCACATGTGGGTCCCTTTTTCTCCTTTAAGATTCTTTGGGATATAAGCCCAATAGAAACACTGTTGGGTCAAAGGGTTTGCACAGTTCGATAACTTTTTTGAACATAGTTCCAAATTGCTCTCCTAAATGGTTGGATCTCTTCACAGTTCCACCAACAATGTATCAGTGTTCCAGTTTTCCCACATCCCCTCCAACATTCATCATTCTTTTCCTGTCATCTTAGCCAATCTGACAGGTGTGTAGTGGTGTCTCAATTGTCTTAATTTGCATTTCTTTGATTAATAGTGATTTAGAGAACCTTTTCATATGATTAGAAATAGTTGGGGCAGCTAGGTGGCACAGTGGATAGAGCACCAGCTCTGAAGTCAGGAGAACCTGAGTTCAAATCTGATCTCAGACACTTAACATTCCCTAGCTGTGTGACCCTGGGTGAGTCACTTAACCTCAATTGCCTAAACAAAACAAAACAAAAAAAAAGTAGATTTAATTTCTTTATCTGAAAATTGTCTGTTCATATCCTTTAACCATTTATCAATTGGAGAGTAGCTTGAATTCTTATAAATTTGAGTCAATTCTCTATATATTTTAAGAAATGAAGCCTTTATCAGAACCCTGAAATGTAAAAATGATTTCCCAATTTATTGCTTCCCTTCTGATCTTGTCTGCATTAGTTTTGTTTATACAAAAACTTTTTAATTTAATATAATTAAAATATGTATCTGGTGTTCAATTATTACTTTCAGTTCTTCTTCGGACACAAATTCCTTCCTTCTCCCCAGATCTAAGAGATAAACTATTCTATGTTCTTCTAATTTGCTTATAATATCATTCTTTATGTCTAAATCATGAACTCATTTAGTTCTTATCTTAGTATATGGTGTGGGTCAAGCCCTAATTTTTTCCATACTAGTTTTCAATTTTCCCAGCAGTTTTTGTCAAACAGTGAGTTCTTATCCCAGAAGCCAGGGTCTTTGGGTTTGTCAAATGCTAGATTGCTATAGTTGTTGTCTATTTTGTCCTGTGATCCTAACCTATTCCACTGATCGACTACTCTATTTCTTAGCCAGTACCAAATGGTTTTGATGACTGCTGAAAAGCTATGTTCTTATTTTAATGAGTATGGGTTTTTGTGTTTTTTTTTTGGATAACTGCTTTTGTAAGAACATTAGCAAAAGTTCTTCATGGTTACTAGTGACTACGTGAAGCTTTTGATAAGATGCTTGTTCCTTACAGGATCTCTTAATTATCTTCAAGAAAAGAGATATAAGGTAAAAGAAGCAGCCAGAGATTCCTTTAAGCAAGTACCGAAGTTTTAGTTTCCACATGCAAGCAGTCATTAATTCTGCCAGGGTGATAGACAGATTCAGGAGCATTTACTCAAAGGAAATCCTACTGAGAAAAAGTTACAGTTCCCAGAATTGATGCATCTCTTCCAGTTCTTAACAAATCAATTGCAGTTCATTTGAGACTTTTGTCTCTGGGCTACTAAAGAGGATCAACTATTGTCTTTTCAAATGCTTCCCATGTTGGAATGATTGAACAATGTGATATATGATTGTGATAGAATTGTGTTAAAAGAAATGACAAGCAGGATGTTTTTAGAATAAATTGGAGTTACATAAACGGATGCAACGTGAAGTGATCAGAACCAGGAAAACATTGTACACGTTAACAGCAATATTGTATGATGATCTGGCTCTCTTCAACAATGAAATATTTCAAACCAGTTCCAATTGTTCAGTGAAGAAAGCCATATACACCCAGAGAGAGGGATATGAAATGTGGACCACAACATAACATTTTCATGCTCTCTATTGATGTTTGCTTGCACTGTTTCCTTTCTCTGATTTTTTTTCTTGTAGATATGATTTTTCTTGCACAACAATAAGTATGGAAATATATATACATATATTTGATTTGTCAAGTATTTTAACATAATTAACATGTAGTGTATTTCCTGCCATCTAGGGGAGGGGTAGGGACTAGGGGGGGAAATTTGTAACAGAAAGCTTTGTAAGGGTCAATGTTGAAGAATTACCCATACATATGTTTTGTAAATAAAAAGTTTTAATAAAAAAAATAGTGTATGATGATTAATTGCCAGCTTTTCTTAGCTTTTCTTAGCAATACTATGATCTAAGACAATTCTGAAAGACATGATGAAAAATGCTCTCCACCTCAGAAAAAAGAACTGATAGAGTCTGAATACAAATAGAAGCATACTTTTAAAAAAAAAAAAACAACTTTATTTTTCTTAGCTTTTTTTTATTTGTGTTTTCTTTCACAACATGACTAATATGGAAATATGTTTTGCACAACTGCATATATATAACCTATATAAAATTGCTTGGGGATGGAAGGGAGAGAGAGAATTTGGAACTTAGGAACTTTAAAATGAATGCAAGAAAGGGCAGCTGGGTGTTGCAGTGGATAGAGCACCAGTCCTGAAGTCAGGAAGACCTGAGTTCAAATCTGGTCTCAGACACTTAACACTTCCTAGCTGTGTGACTCTGGGCAAGTCACTTAACTCCAATTGCCTCAGCAAAAAAAAAAAAAAAAAAAAAAAAGCAAAATATAATTTTTACATGTAATTGAAAAAAAATTAATGTCTCCCATAGTGCCTTACACCAGAGTAAAAAAAAAAAATCCATACGACACAGTTCCCAATGGGCTCCTAAATGATATACAAAAAGTCCCATGACAAACAAAATAATATTGTGCATCAGGGAGAATATAAACTGGTAAAAAAACAAATGAGACTTGGAGCAGGACAGGAGTTCTCCCAAAGAAAGATCTTTGAATGGAGATTTAACCTATGTGCAGTGTAAAGATCTACAGTCTAGTTTCGTGAAAACAGCAAAGGGAGTCCTGGACTAGATGGGTTGGAGGTAGCTTCAGCTTGAATCACAGGATTTCTTATCTCCAAGACAGCCCGGAGAATCAGAATTATGAATCTGGAAGTCTGAGGAAACTTTGGCTGATTAGGAATGCCAAGCCCAGCTGTGCTGCTGAGATAAGCCTGGGAAAGAATAAACCAGCATACCAGGTGAGTGCAGAAGCAGTGGGGCAGAGACACTGCTGGCTTTGGGAACTTGCAGAATAGTGGAGTTTTTGAATGGCAGTTCTGGTCACAGGGTACAGCTGAAGTGAAGCTAGAAGCACCATTCTCTCCCCCTCTACCCTTCCCTTACAACCCTCCCCCCCAGGATTACAGATGGTTACACTAATTACAGTAATAATATTTTTTAAAAAAAACAAGCAAAGGAGAAAAAAACCAACTATAGAAACTTACTCTGGGAATAGGGAAGACCAGGGCTAATTTTGAGAGGAAGACATTGAAGTAAAACAAGTTTTTTCTACCCAAAGAATAATATTAAATGGCTACCTGCCCAGAAAGAATCTATAGAACCCAAAAGTCTTTAAAAATCAAATGAGATGGGAGGTGGAGGTGGCACAATTACCTCAATGGTTACTGGGGAGATTCGAACAACCTACTTGAGGATAAAAAGTCATGGGAGCATAATTGTGTCTGTGTATTCCTCCTGAGACGTGTCAAGAAAGAAGATGGTTACTATTTGCAATCTTATCCTGGATCATTGAACCACAAACTGAAAGGTCCAATTCCCAGGGTTGTATTATACCTGGAATGTGATACTGGCACTCTTTCTTTTTACAATGTTCTCCAGAGTTCTCTTATTTATCAATTACTTGACATTTCATTCACAGCACCTGTTACACCCATCTTTTCTCCTGGCCCCCCACTTCCAGGAACAAAGCCTAGTCCCATGCCTCTGTCCAGCTGATTCTCATCTTTGTGCTTGCTGCTGTTCATCTCTCTGAGTATTTCTCCAAGAAGGAATTATCCATGCACCACTAAGCTCCCTGGCTGATGTTTTTCCATTTCCAAACTTCCTCTGCAAAAGAATGAGCATCATCAACTTCTAGATAGCTTGCCTTTTATCCTACAAGCTGAAGAGGACCATTCCCAAGTATTTTGTGTCACCTTCTTCTTAGTGGATTCTTTGTATTTATGAAATTTCTCAATATATCAATTCTATTTCAGCACTTAAAAAAACATTGACAACTCACATGAGGACTATGGTTTTTATAGCCTTCCTAGAATTTATCAAAGTACTTTGAGATGCACAGATTTCAAATTTGTCTAGTCCTGTGCCACTTGATTTACTGTTAACCTTTCTTTTCCCCCTATCAAATAAAAATGTGAAATGAAAAAAAATCAAATGAGAGAGGTTGAGGAAAAACTTAATAATAATAATAATAATTTTTAAAGAACCATCCAAGAAAAACTAGATTATGAAAAGGTTAACCAACTAGAAAAGATCTAGAATCTTCAAAACAAAAATAATTCTTTTAAAAAAATAATAATAGCTTTTTATTTTTCAAAATACATGGAAATAGTTTTCAACATCCACCCTTGCAAAATCTTGTGTTTCAAATTTTTCTCTCTCCCTTTCCTCTATCCCTTCCCTTAGATAGCAAGCAATCTAATATAAGTTAAACATGTGCATTTCTTCTAAAATTGTTTCCATATTTATCATTTTCATAGGAAAAATCAGATCAAAAAGAGAAAAAAAGAGAAATAAAAAAACAAGTAAGCAAACAGCAACAAAAAAGGTGAAAAGACTATGTTGTGATCCACATAAAGTTCCCACAATCCTCTCTCTGAGTGCAGTTGACTCTCTCCATCACAAGACCATGGGAATTGGCCTGAATCACTTTGCTGTGGAAGAATCACGTCTTTCAGAATTGATCATTATATAATTTTGCTCTTGCTATCACATTTTACTTTCTAAACCTACATTGTTCACTGGAAGCTGTTTCATGGTATCCTGCTATAATCAGAAGTGACACATTAAGAATTATAGAACCCAGAGGGTGCAAGATTCCTCTAATAATCATTTATTAAGCACTTACTATATGCCAGGTACCATTTCATGAGGTAAAAAGTAGACCCTGCTCTCAAGAGATGATATAAAACCAACTATATGCTAAAAAGATATATGCAGAATCAATGGGAGATAATTAACAGAGTGAAAGCAGTTAAGTAGCAAGAGAATCAGAGACAAGTATCATAGGAACCTAGATAGAAGAGAATATGGAGGAGGAGGTAATTAACCATCAAGGGTTGTAAAGAGATCAAACAAGATGAGGACTGAAGAAAAAGTATTAAATTTGGCAGATAGAAGATCAAGTTGTGATGCATGGTTGTGATAGAATATACTATGCTGTAAGATATGACAAGCTTAATGGACTTAGAAAGACATGGAAAGGGCAGCTAGATGGCACAGTGGATAGAGCACCAGCCCTGAAGTCAGGAGGACCTGAATTCAAATCTGATCTCAGACACTTAACATTCCCTAGCTGTGTGACCTTGGGCAAGTCACTTAACCTCAATTGCCTAAGC